>ML685902.1:3605528-3625605 GCA_007922175.1 Pelusios castaneus
TTCCCCGGCCTGCTCCCCCTCCGGGTCCTGTCCCTCCCCACCCTTCCGCTCTGCTCCCCCTTTCCCCTCCCACCCCCCCACAGCGAGGGCCCCAGGAGCAGCCCCCGGCCCCGGCTCCTCCGAAAGGCCCTGCCCAGCCAGCGCAGCGGGCCCGGGTCGCACCTTCAGGAGATTAGACGTCGCCATGTTCCCCCCGCGGGGGCCTCCCTCCTCCGGGCCGCCGGCGGCTCCTCACTCCCGGCCGCGCCGCCTCACATGGCCCCGCGCTCCCGCCGGCCGGCCGGACCCGCCAGGGACGGGGCTTCGCTCGGGGCTGCGGCCGGCTCGATCCTCCCTCTCCGCGCAGCCGCCGCTCAGCGCCTCATGGCGGCGCCCACCCAGAAGACTCTCGGCCGCGGCCGCGGCTCCAGGCAGGGGCTGGCCCGGCCGGCCCACATGATGCGGCGCCGAGGAGCCGGCTCCGCAGCCGAAGGAAGGCTCTGGGGCGGGAGGCGCTGGCTGCAGCGCCCTCTGCCGGCCAGGCGGCGCCTCGCAGGGAGCGCCCTGCGCTCTGACTTCTTCCAGCCCCCCGGGAAACCCCTGCAGACCTCCCCGCCTCCAACCTCTCCAGGAGACCTCTGCCCCCTGCAGCCCAGCCCCCACTCCCTCCCACCCACTGGGAAACGTCCACTCCCTGAAGCCCAGCCCCTCAATCTACCTAGGAGACCTCAACTGTCTGTCTGCACTCCTGCCCTGCCAGCACTGAGTGGGGTCTCTGGATTATCAGAGGGGTTTTAGGGGCTGGAACCCAGGGTCCCTATTTTTCTGGGGCCCGGGGCTTAAGCCCCTAAAGCCCCTTTTTGCCGGGGCCCAGGGCTTAAACCCCTAAAGCCCTTTTGATAATCCAGCCCTAGCTGGAATAGCAAAATGGTTCATTGAATAGCTCGGGGTTCTGATTTTGTTCTGGCTTGCACTTGAGTGTAATAATAAAGGGAGTCTTTTTTAAAGAGAAAACTTGCATTAGGCCCAGTGTATACACTGACAATAGTTATCTTGTAGGATCACAGCAGCCTGTCCTGTGGCCTCTCCTGCTGGGGGTGGGGTGGAACATGGCCGGGGCCAAGAGGTGGCATGGTAGGAGCTTCCAGGTGGCATCTGTTTGGCCTTCCCAAGCCTCTTATACCTGCCACCCATGACTGCAGGATAAGGCACGAGGTGTTTGTAATGCTCACAGCAAGAATGCAGGCTGAGTGATATCCATGCGTCTCAGGCTGTGGCATACATGTGGCTAAGCCAGGCTTTCAGAAAAAGGCATGAAAAGGCATAGATTGTTGACTGTTGATCTCAGGGGAAGGAGGGAGCGAGGAAGGAAACTGCATCATGGGAAGCCGAAGTCAGGTTCCCATTCCCCCCTGCAACAATGTTTTGGTACCACAAGGCTTTGCGAGCCCTTCCCCAATCTCCCTTCAATTAGTTAGCTTCCCCCACAGAGCTACCACAGATAGCTACCCCTAGTGCATTGCTCTGTACCTTGGTGCAAGGGGTATTAGTGAGGTGCCTTTCTCTGCTTGTGATCCAAAACCAAGAACACTCTCTGGGAGTCAGGCAGCTCAGGTGCCTAAGTAATTTCTTGTAAGAATGAGATAGGCAGTAGTGTCTGCCTAATTCCACACAAAGGGTGTGTCTACGCTAGCAACTTAGGTTGACTTAAGGATGCTTAAGCGGGGCCGTCCAGTGGGGGGAGCGGGGCCCAGGGCCAATTGGCCAAAGTGGGGCCCCACCCCCTATGCTGGAGGGGAGCGTGACGGGCTGACTGGCCTGCTCTGCCCCCCAGGGAACCAGCCCTGGGCCGGGACGCCGAGGCTGCCGCCTGTGCGGGGGGGAGGGGGGAGTCGGAGCCTGCTCTGGCCCCGGAGGCCGCTTGCCGGAGGGAGCCGGAAGGCCAAGGCTGCCTGTGTGTGTGTGGGGGGGGGGGAGCCGGCCATGTGGGGCAGGCCAGCCCAGAGGCCAGGACCCACGTGCTCTACCCTTGGGCCTGCCTGCTCCGCCCTGGGGGCGGGGAGAGCCAGCCCAGGGGCCAGGCATAGCCGCCCTGCCCCGCTGCCTTCGGCTGGCTGCTAAAGGCAGCGAGGTGGCCATGGGAGGAGGGGCTGCGGCATGTGTGCGGGCCCTGCGCTGCCCCACTGGGAGCGGGACAGTGCGGGGCCCACATACCCCCAGGGACTGCCCTGTGCTTAAGTCGACCTACACAAAACAGCATTCACACTGGGCTTTTATTAAGTCGACTTAAGCTCTTCCTTAAGTCGACTTAATAACACCACCTCTGAAGGTCGACTTAAGCCTTAAGTTGACTTAAAGCCAGTGTGGATGGGTAATAGCGCTAAGTCAACCTTATTAAGTTGACTTAAAGCCAGTATGGATGACTATGTCTACTGTTAAGTTGACTTAACAAGGTCAACTTAGGTCGACTTAAATTGTAGCTGCTCTGTTAAGTCAACTTAACAAGGTCGACTTTAAGTCGACTGAAAGTTGACCTTGTTAAGTCGACTTAACAGAGTTGACTTAACTTTACAAGTGTAGACATAGCTACTGTGAGGATGAGAAGGGAAGAAGGAGGAGGTAGTGTTGATGACACCTAGCTTATAACTTTTACTCCATTAGCTAGGGTACACATCTGCAATGTATGAGACCTAAGTTCAGTTGCCCCTTCTTTCTGATGGGAAGAAAATAGAGCACTCACCTGAGAAGAGTGGGAGACAGCATAAAGGGAAGCTGAGCAGGGGCTTTGTGGATCAAAGAGGAGCCTAAAAGTGGGACTTAACACACCTAGATTTGGAATTTAGGCATCTTTGATGGTTCTGGGCTTTAATGTGTTTAATACCAAAAGGTGAGTTATTTCTTTAAGGAGAGAAAATTAGTGGTGAAAAGACACCACTATCCTAATCTATTTTCATTTACACATGTGCAGACTTTTAAACAAAAATGGGCATTAATTGCAAACACAGCAAAATTCAAGCTTCCAGAAAAGGACTCATATCCATGGCCTTTCTCACTGATGTCTTAATGTACAGACCAAATTCTGAAGTTCTTAGTCAGGCTAAAATCTCAAGGACTTCAGGATTTGGCCCTCTCCCCAGCATAGCTCAGATTCTTCTCCATACCACTAATTTTTCAGAGGTTCCTCTCATCTTATGCCTTGAAAAATTCTGTGTGCAACTCCAACACAAACACAATACTTACCTTCAGACCGTGCTTGCTTGGTGCTTCTCCAGACTCCTTTATTTGACCCATCCCTCCCTCCTCAGTTACTTCAGTGTCTGTGTGTATGTGTCTGAAGTTAACCATGTACGCAAATGTTTGCAGAATTCGGGACGGAGAGGGTAACATGAGGCAAGTCATTGAATCTCAGTGTTTCAGTTTCCCCCTTATTAAAATGGGAATAATAAAATTGGCCTTATAGAGATTACTGTGAGACTCAGTCAGTGTGCATATAGTGTGTTGGAGATATAAAGTGCTGAGTGTTAATATTAGCAGAGACTAGAGTTATTGGTTCACAAGCTGACAAGCCCCTTTCTCGCATATACAACAATATCTCTTACCTTTTTCATATGTCTTGGTTCATATGAGATTATTTCCAGTGGCTTTGTAATGTAATTTAGTTTCCATTTACAGAGATGAATCCTCACCTCAATTACTAATGCTTATTCCTTACTTTTTAATATCTTTGCTATTTCTGCTGCAATCGAGTGATTTTTTAAAATGATTTTTGCTTTTGATAAAGGATTTTAGTCAAGAAGCAAATTGATATGCAGACAATAACTTCAGTTCTCAAACTCTGGCACAGAGCTTCCAGTACAGAACCACAGTGCAATTCATCAGAATTTCATGTTTTATAAACTTTCCTTGTCCAGCATTCAAACAAGATGAACTTGTAAGCTTTTTTTAAAGTTATACTTTAAAATAAACTTATAAGGAGATGCATATGTTGCTTTTTATTTGTCTATTATTGTTTAGCTAATTATTATTATTTTTTTATTTCTCTCTCCTTAGTGATGCAGGGAGACAAGCAGTAATCATTTGTAAACTATGTTACATCTTATTATGTCCTCTTTAACTTTTGTGGTTTTTGTTGGTAAAGCGTGTTTGTTTCCTGCATAGGATTTTTACACGTAGCTCACAGTATTTACACATTCTGTGTAAAAATGTCAAATACTGCAGGGCAAATGTAAGGGCAAACAGGTTGCAGATGTGTCCAGGTGCCCTGTAAGCTCTTGTCTGTGCTGAGCATTTTTAGAAAGTCTTCCATCATTGCTTTAGCACTGGTGTGGTTCCACCGGTGCTGCAACAGAGGGAGCATTAGTATAGAAAAGAGAGTAGAGGAATTCCTACTATGTACTGAAACAATGTTTGTGAGTAAAGATAACTATTGAAGAAGGGTATTTGAACAAACAAAAAAAGCAAAATAAAGTAGTAATATCACTTACCGCAGATAAAAAAATAAGTAAAATAAAGCTTAATTTATTCTGCATGGTTTTGATAATATTGTATTTATATGATCTTTCTATAAGGCTTATAGAATATTTTTGCTGGGAAGGGAAGAACTCTTTAAACATCATGGTTTAATATCGATAATGGAGTTACATAATTTTGTTTTATTAGTTTTAATGATTGCAAAATGATTATTACTAAATGAAGATTGTGACAAAAGATGAACAATTTATTAATTATACATTGGTGGTGTTGTATTGATTTAAAATTACAAATATATTGCATGAATTTAAAAGATAATAATGAATTTATTAATCAAATGATTAATAAATGAATGAATAATGAAATGATGGCATTTAGTAGTTATGGCTCTGAACTCCTGCAAAATGATTTGCAAAACATTAGTTAATTAAGGTTTGGCAGATGACAGAAATAAACATTGGGTAAAATGTCCAAGAGATCAGAGGCGGCTTTTGGCGTAGGCGAAGCAGTAAGGGGCCCCATCGCCTGCTTCACCTACCCCAAAAGATGCATCTGCCTTGGTCAGCAGCAGGAGAAGGAGCTGGCTCAGAGGACTAGGCCTGTGGGGGGGGGGAGCTGAGGTTGGAAGGAGGGAGCGGCATGGTGAGGGGAGGCCGGAGGAATGGGGAGTGGGACCACAGAGGGGAGCCCCCATAGGCCTATAGGGGGCCTGACAATGGGCCTTCGCCTAGGGTCGCCAATAGCCAAAGGCTGCCTCTGCTAGGGATATTAGGCCAAATTTTATCACTGGAGTCAAATTTCATTGACATTAACTGATTGACATCAGAAATAAATTTGTGGCATCATGTTCCTAATCAGGACGTAGTATCAGCACATTATGGATAACCCGTATAGAATTTATTCCACTTTTTACTGAGTGCATGATGAGACAGGACATTTGATGGGTGTTTAGTCATTTTTATGCCACTATCCAATCAGGCTGGATGTATTCAATAAAGCTGGGCCCAGATCCTCAAAAACATTTAGGCTCGTAACTTCCATTGAAATGAATAGAGGTTAGGAACCTAAACACCTTTGAAGATCTGGGCTCTAGTTCTTTATGTTCCATTGTTGCTTGGCAACCAGAGGCGGCCTTTGGCTATTGGGGGCCCTAGGCAAAGGCCCATTGTGGGGCCCCCCTCTGTGGCCCCACTCCCCCCACCCCCACTTCCCCATCACCACCCTGCCTGCCCTCCTGCCCCAGCTCCCCACCCCATGGCCCTGGCCCCCTGAGCTCAGCTGCTCCTCCTGCTGCTGACCAAGGCAGATGCGGCTTTTGGGGTAGGTGATGGGGCCCCTTACTGCTCGGGGCCCTAGGCGTCTGCCTGCTTCGCCTACCCCAAAAGCCGCCTCTGTTGGCAACACTTGGCTTGTCAACTCAACACATAACCAGCATCCATGGGAAAGAAGCAGTCAAAATCAGCATTTTGTGCATTTGAATTCAACAAAGATAATAAACACAAGAGGTCAGCTATCTGATTAATTGGAATTATTTAATTAGAGATTATTAGGAAAAGGTTAATTCAGCAGAATACAGAAAGAAAAGCAAAGTTTACCAAACCCTCTGTAACTGGTAAAGCAATGGCAACTTGTATATTTCTAATATAGCTCCCCCAAACTTTTCCCTTTTGGAGGCTATGGGACAGATATATTAATTTGTGGAGAAGGGAAGCTACTTTCCCATAATTGATTCCACTATCCAGTGTGGTCGTTATCTCAGTTTACCTAATTACTTATGGAACTTTTTTTTTATGGTATCACAGTTCACATTATTGATAGGCTCAAGAGATTTCTAATCCAGTCATTATTACTAAGAACATTATTACTAAGATCCTCAAAGAATCCATTCTGAAACACTTGGAAGAAAATAGAGTGATCAGGAACAGTTAGCATGGATTCACCAAGGGCAAATTGTGCTTGGCCAACCTGATTGCCTTCTATGATGAGATGACTGGATTTGTGGATGCAGGAATAGCTGTTGACGTGATATACCTCGACTTTAGCAAAGCTTTTGATACGGTTTCCCACAGCATTCTTGTCAGCAAGTTAAGGAAGTATGGGTTGGATGAATGAACCATAAGGTGGATAGAAAACTGGCTACATCATCGGCTCAGCAGGTAGGAATGAATGGCTCATTGTCGAGTTGGCAACCAGTAAGGAGTGGAGTGCCCCAGGGGTCGGTCCTGGGGCCGGTTCTGTTCAACATCTTCATTAATGACCTGGATGGTGGGATAGATTGCACGCTTAGTAAGTTCGCAGATGACACCAAACTGGGAGGAATGGTAGAGACGCTGGAGGGCAGGGACAGGATTCAGGGAGACCTAGACAAATTGGAGCACTGGGCCAAAAGAAATCTCATGAGGTTCAACAAGGACAAGTGCAAAGTCCTGCACTTAGGATGGAAAAATCCCATGTACTGCTACAGGCTGGGGACTGATCAGCTAAGTAGCCGCACTGTAGAAAAGGACCTTGGGGTTATGGTGGACGGGAAGCTGGATATGAGTCAACATTCTGCTCTTGTTGCCAAAAAGGCCAATGGCATATTGGGCTGCATCAGTAGGAATGTTGCCAGCAGATTGAGGGATGTGATTATTCCCCTCTATTCAGCACTGGTGAGACTGCATCGGGAATACGGTGTCCAGTTTTGGGCTCCCCACTACAGAAAGGATGTTGCCAAATTAGAAAGAGTCCAGCAGAGGGCAACGAAAATGATTAGGGGACTGGGGCACATGATTTACGAGGAGAGACTGAAGGAACTAGGCTTATTTAGTCTGCAGAAGAGAAGACTGAGGGGGGATTTGATAGCAACCTTCAACTACTTGAAGGGGTGCTCCAAAGAAGAGGGAGCTAGGCTGTTCTCGGTAGTAACAGAGGACAGAACAAGGAGAAATGGTTTTAAGTTGTAGCTGGGGAGGTCGAGGTTGTATATTAGGAAAAACTTTCTCACTATGAGAGTGGTGAAGCATTAGAATGGGTTACCTAGGGAGGTGGTGGAATCTCCATCTTTGGAAACATTTATGGGCCAGTTAGACAAAACCCTGGCTGGGATGATTTAGTGGCAATGGTCCTGCTTTTAGCAGGGGGTTGGACTAGATGACCTCAATGGGTCCCTTTCAACCCTAAGATTCTATGATTCTGTCTACATGTGTGGCCACTAGCAATTCCTAATGAGTTAAAAACATCTTTCAAGGGGACATTAGTTCATAAATTACAGTAAACATCTGCTATAACAAATATCTCTTCTCAACCACAGAACATATTAAGATAAGTACTTGTTATCTATAAACCTGTCCTGGTGAGGTGTGAGTCATCCCTTAATTACAGCCTGACTAAGTCATGTGTGGGAACGAGTGACTCCTGTGGTAGGCTCCAGCCAGTCCACAAATCAGGAGCTGGTCTGGTGACTCTCAGAGCAGGTATATACCTTACAGGAAAACAACAGCTCAGTTTGCTCAATATTGGTCCTTGGAGGTGGAGCCTGATAAGGTGATAGATTCTACAGGCCTCAGCCTTACTTTTGCTGCAGCCTTGTCGCTAGTTCTGCTCCAGCTTGACTCTCAGCCCTACTCTTGCCTTATTCCAGCACCGCTCTTGACTCCTGATTCCAGTGCTGACCCTTGGCGCTGACCCATAGGCCTGACGACCACTGCGTCAACCCCTAGGTTTGCCCATCCTTGCCTTGGTTTCTGACAGTCTTGTTTGTTACAGCACACATCTGTTATAATAGCCTCTGACAGGTTAACAGGGTGCGTCTACACTTACAAATTAAGTCGACTTAAGCTTGCTTAAATCGACTTAATTTAATCTGCATCGACACTACATTTTCCTTAAGTCGACTTAAGCAGCAGCTCAAGTCAATTTAAGGAAAATTAAAGTTGACTTTATAAAACCTACTTTAAAGTCAATTTTACTGGCTAAGTCGACTTTATTAAGTCAATTTAGCCAGTGTAGATGTAGATTAGCCCTAAATTGATGTTAAGTCGACTTAAAGGGCTCCAGACCTCCCCCACTGCCCTCCCTGCCAGGGTGGCTGGCACAGGCACAGCCTGGCATGCCCCCCCCCCAGGGGAGGACAAATCCCTGCCACCCTGATCCTATGCCCTGCCAGTGTCCCTGTCCCACTCAGCCCCCATTGTACCCAGGTACAATGGGGCAAATGCTGAGATCTCTGGCACTTGGCAAGGGGTGCCCCCCCTGCCACCGTGGACCAGTCCCAGGTCCATCTAGCCCCTAGAAGTCAACTTAGGCATCCAGTGTGGACGCTCTAAGTTGATTTGGCAGGGTCCCCTTTAAGTCGACTTAATTTTTGAGTGTAGACATGCTAAGTCAACCTAACAAATTCGACTTAGCAAAGTTGACTTATATGGCCAAGTTTAGACATAGCCACAGACATTATACAGGTTTTAATATCTACTAACATGCATTATGTGGCTGTTATGGGTGAAATGGCGGGTCAAGGAGGAGTACCATCTGAGCACTAGGAATTACCTCCATATTTGCTGTCAGAGTGGCCCAAAAACATACCCAAGAATTACCATACTGGGACAGTATCCCATCTCTGAGAGTTCTCAATGTACGTTTCCTCATATGGGGATGCAAGAAATGTCATAGTGGCCCAAAAACATACCCAAGAATTACCATACTGGCTCAGACTCTCGTTCCATCTGGGACAGTATCCCATCTCTGAGAGTTCTCAATGTACGTTTCCTCATATGGGGATGCAAGAAATGTCATAGTGGCCAACTGTGGAATAATATCTACCTAGAGAAACTATTTTCCTAATGATGTTAGCTGTGATTGGCATATACCTGCATATGATTAGTGTACCCAGCAACTCCGCCACTAGATGGCGATATCTTAGTGTGTATCTGTCGTGTTGTATGTTATTGTGTAGTGGTGGATCTGGTTTAACAAGAAGTTGAGTCCTGCTCCTTTGTGCTGGAGTTGGTGTTGGCAAAAAATCCCTGTGAGCTTATAAGTGAGTATTACAGCCTGTTTTATCCTTATGAGATTTTGATTTCACTGGTGACTGCAACAAAAATATTTGATGAAAAAAATGGCAGTGTGGAAGTTCTCTGTTGTGGCTCATGGTCCCATATTAAAAGTGCCTAGTTTACACTTAAAAAGGAGTTTTTTCTAACTGCCAGCCCTACCACATAAAAGGAACCTGGAATCTGAAAGTACTGTGGGCCAAATTATGTCCTTTGTCACCCGTGTGCTATATTGTCTTTGTGTTGTACCCCCAGTAACATTTTTGCAACATCATTCCCTTCAACAGATTTGCACAGTAATTGTAATTTAATAAATAATTCCATTGTTGATGCACACAAAATAGAATTTTGCTCTTTGTCTTAGATGTGTTAGTGCCATAGGCTATGTTACACTTGTAAAGTTAAGTCGATTCTGTTAAGTCGACTTAACAAAGTCGACTTTACGTTGACTTAAAGTCGACCTTGTTAAGTCAACTTAACAGAGTGGCTACACTTTAAGTCAACTTAAGTCGACCTTGTTAAGTTGACTTAACAGTAGACATAGCTGTCCACACTTGCTTTAAGTCAACGTAATAAGGTTGACTTAGTGCTATTCCCTGTCCACACTGGGTTTAAGTCGATGTAAGAAGTCGACTTAAGGCTTAAGTCGACCTTTCAGAGGTGGTGTTATTAAATTGACTTAAGCTGTTATTAAGTCAACTTAAGGAAGCGTTTAAATCGACTTAATAAAAGCCCAGTGTGGACGCGGCTTTGTGTAGGTCGATTTAAGCATCCTTAAGTCAATCTAAGTTGCCAGTGTAGACGCACCCATAGAGCTGAGGGAGGAATTCCTGAGTAACAGGATGCCTTATTTATATAGTCATCTTTCAGAGAACCAGAGTTTTAAAGTTCAAGAACTGGGAGCCAATTGAAAGTGCAGGTGCCCCAATGAGATATTCTTCTGGAGGTGTTTTCTTCTGAGCTGGTGAACAGGTGAATGTGGCAGTCAACACAAAAACTCCTATTTCTACATACATTCAGCAGTATGTGTTACACAGGTCCATGACTAGGACGCCAAAATGCTGTTATAGTATAAATAATAATAAAGGATCATTGAAAAGCAATCAAATCTTTTTTCAAGCACATTCATAATCTCTTTATTTTGTTGTGCAAATCATAGAAATTTATTCTTTTACAGTGGTTTATACAATTTTACAAATAATTTGGTTACAATCTTTATTGTTTTAGGGGAAAAAACAGCAAAATAAAAAACCCCACCCCAAACTGTAATGATTTGTTGTAGTACACAAAGTCTGAAATGTGTAGACTCAATTTCATAAAGGATGGTACTTGCTCCTTTGAAATTCCTAATTATTATTGTCAGACTATTGTTGTGTTAACTTGTGTTGATTGAGGTACTTAAAGAATTGCTCTTAATATTGCTACATTCAAATATTTTAATGTGGGAACAACATTCTATGAAATTATTTATAAGATTGTCTCTGCAAAACCAGCAAGGTGAATCTTACGGGTTAACAGTTGTATTATGTGGCTTTGTAAAAACATTTGGGCTAGATTGTCACAGCTGTTACATGGACACACAGGGATTAAGCCCTGACCCTCCACCCCTTTTTTCCTATATGGCTGAATAAAGGAATGGAGAGAAGCTCCATTCTCTCCACCTGCCAGAGTGGCCAGCTGCATGTACAGTGGGGGAGTCAGCTGCATCAGGAAAAGATGCTAAGTGACATATACCCCTCCCTCCCACAGAGTGGGGGAGAAACTGTGACTAACAATTTGAGTCACAATTCATTCTCTGATCTGCTCCTAAGGGGGTGCAGCAAGGTGCTACCACTTACGCAGGGCACACTGTAAGCCATGGTTCTCTGAAGACTCCACTGCATAAAGTATTTCTGTGAGCAGAGCAAGATTGTTTTTCTTCACTAGCAAATTTTGAAACATCTTAAAGATCTAACTGAGATTCTTATATTGTAGTGGGTCGCCAGAGTTCCATTAGAGAACATTGGAATCCAAATGCTGACAGACTTTTGTTTTAGGATTCTGCTTATCCATAAATGGGACTTACCACACAGAAAATATTTCAGAAAAAAAATATTTAATTTCTAGAGGGTTATTTTTGCCCTACCATTTCTACATTTTGATTTGGCAGACAGAATGATCTATAAAGAACAATATTAGTTTCAAAGGCTATGTCTACACTGGCAAGTTAGTTCAAATTAAGGAGGCTTAATTTGAACTAACTAAAGCCATGGCTACACTAGGCTTTAGTTAGTTCGAATTAAGGGCTTCCTTAATTCGAACTAATAAGTTCGAATAGGGTATTTGAACTAAGGGGTTAATTCGAACTAACTAGTTCGAATTAACCAATGTGGCCATGTTAATTCGAACTAATTTCTTAGTTCGAATTAACCGGCCATTGAAATGAATGGGGATCTCTAATTCGAACTAAGCAAGTGCTTGCTTAGTTCGAACTAACATTCCAGTGTGGCCATGCTAGTTCGAATTAAGCTAATTCAAACTAACTAAAATTAGTTCAAATTAGTTAGTTCAAACTAACTAATTCAAACTAATTTTAGCAAGTGTAGACATAGCCAGAGTGATTATCTTTAAGCTTCCTTGAAAAAAGAATTAAGGTGCATTAAGATATAATAATTTCTACATCGTGCTCAAGCTGTTACTTGTATACTGTACTGCAAAACATATAAAAGCAAGTTCATACATTTCAGCAAGTCAGCTATACATCAGAGACTATTAAATGTAAGTGTAGTGAGAAGCTACTGTACCATTTTAATATGTTATCTAGATATGCATTGTTTGAATTTATACATTATTCTACCATTATAGGTGCTACAAATAAGATGAATATGTGCACAGTACTTGAAAATGCATTGCATTTCCTTTCTGGTTTCATTGGCTATGGCAATTCCTTATGTAATAAAACTCCCACCATAATTAATTTAAGACTACAACATTCACAATAGAAATCATTAAGGCTCCAGTCTGTTGAGTGTTTTATTTCTCTGTGCATATTGTTCCACTGCTCCAACATCAAAATTCTTCCACACAAAAGAAAAAATTTGGCTGTAGAACGTTCAGGAATTTTTTTTTTTTTTTTTTTTTTTTTGAGAATGAACAACTTTGGTCTGGAGATGCATGCGATTAAATGGAGACTTAAAATAATAATACTTTGCACTTATATAACTTTTTTCATCTGTGTAACTATTATTTGCATTGTGGTAGAAGCAAGAGTCTCCAGACTCCACTGTGAAAGATGCTGTACAATCACACAGGTAAATAGGGTCCCTGCCTCCAAGAGTTTATAGTCATATTAGATCTCAATGGCTTTGCAAAAGTGAGTAAGAATTATTATTCCTATTTTAGAGAGGAGGAAACTGAGGCACAGAGAAGTTAAGTGACTTGTCCATTGTTACGCAGTGAGTCAGAATTCAGGGCTGCTTTGACTCCCAATCTGCTGCTTTAGCCACTGGACTATGCTATCTCCGTTATAAATTAAGAGGAAATATTTTGAGATCTATAAGGCAAGTGTGCTAATGTTAATGAGGGCCGAATTTTACAAGATATTCAGCTACAAAGATGTAGCACCTGACTCTTCGCAACCTTGCACACTTTTTAGTCACTTATATTTGCACAAAGTGAATGTAAAATACTGTCAGTGTGCACAGGTGTAAAAACTCAGGGCTTGTCTACACAAACATTTATTTTGAGGTATAAACCTATCCTGTATTAGCCTGCCATCACTTAGTTTCTGTGTGGATCCTGCACTAAAATTTCCCTGGGGCACTTTATTCTTCTCCCATTTCCAAGTGGTGTACATAAAAGCATACTAGGGATCTTTTAGTGTGTAGCAGCAGGGTCCACACAGATGCTTAGGATATGTCTACACTGCACAGCACTGAGACTCAGAGGGTACGTCTACACTTGCACCTTAGGTAGACTTAACGATGCTTAAGTTGACCTACAGAATCTCACGTCCACACTGGGCTTTTATTAAGTCGATTTAAGCGCTTCCTTAAGTCGACTTAATAACACCACCTCTGAAGGTCGACTTATGGCTTAAGTCGACTTAAAGCCAGTGTGGATGGGTATGTCTACACTACAGGCTCTGTTAAGTCGACTTACCAAGGTCGTCTTAAGTCAACTTTAAGTGTAGACGCTCCATTAAGTTGACCTAACAAGACCGACTTTAAGTCGACTTAAAGTCGACCTTGTTAAGTCGACTTAACAACGCCTGTAGTGTAGACATAGCCAGAGAGCCCAGGTCAATTGACACAGACTCCCGGGGCTGGGCTGAGGGCACTGTAGCAGTGTAATGTGGGAGTGAGCTGGAGTCCAGGCCATGAAACCCTCAACTGCCACTGGATTTCAGAGTCTGGGCTTCAGCCTGATACTGAATGTCTACACTGCTATTTTTAGCCCTGCTGCCTGAGCCGTGCAATCCTGAGTCAGTTGACCTGGGCTCTGACATTTGGCACCATGGGTTTTTCTTTGCTCTGTAGACATACCCTTAGTGCACTGCAGACAAGTGTCAAGTAGATTTACCCCAGCTAGCTGTAAGCTAAGTGTTTGTGCAGACAAGTTCTAAAAGTTGAAAGTCAATGAAGAATCAGGTTCCTTGCCTCTAGCAGCAGGTACTGCTCAGGAATAGGCTGGTTTATGGCATACAACAGATTTATGTAACTGCTATGGTATGGCACTAGACCTGAGGGCCAGATTCCCATTTAGACCAAGGCCCCTTGATATCACTCTCTCGGCAAAAAGGGCCTTAATATAAATGAGAATCAGGCTTTTGAAGAGTTCAGCTCAGTGCCCTTTGACATCAATGGGGGTGTCTTTCCATTGGTTCAGTGCAGTTGATTTGGACCCCAAAATGAACAAAATGCTCGGTATCCAACACAGTCCTCTATTTATATTCCATGGTTCTCGTAAACGGAGTACAGGAAAGTTTAGTGACATATTTTCCTTGTTCTTCTCATTACAATATCAGTTAAACAAACAAAAAACCAAACAGATTAGACTGGCATGGTTGCCTGGTGTTGAAATTGGGAAAACTATATGACAGTTGTTCATCTTTATCCAAAGATTACTGGTTTGATGTTCACAGGTGAAAAGCACCCCTTACTCCAAGGTGGGTGTTCATCAACTGTGAGCCATCTACCTCTTATGCTGTGAAGATACAAGTGGCATTGGTTTCCTTGGCATATAAGTGACATATAGGGGCATATTTTGCCCAAAGCGAGTATATATTATCCCATAGGTAGTAGGAAAGCAAGCCCAAGGTCAGTTAAAATGCAGTATGCTCGCTGGGTCGAATTTCTCTCAGCTTAGGTATCAGTTTTCTTTGTTTACTTAGGACAGGATCCTCTAACTTTTTTCATTCTGTGGCCAGTTCTCAAGAGTGAAATGCTCTTGTGGACTCCCTTCCCTCCCAACACCTCAATTCCCATCTGCTAGATTCTCAGAACCTTTCATTCTGTAGACCACAGTTTGACAAAGAGTGGTTTAGAATAAACCAGTCCCTATTGTTTCCGTATTCAGGCAGGACTCCCCTAAGAACATAACCCTAAATATTTTCTTGGCTCTTACTTCTAGTCAGAATCAGAATTATTCTCTAAAGCTAATGGGCAAGATCTTCAGCTTATGTAATTGGCATAGCTCTCTTGACTTCAGTGTATCCAGGCCAATTGCACCAGCTGAGAATCTGACCAAATAAATGTTAGGTTATCAATTGTGATAAATATTTTTGAATTATTTTATTATAGATCAGAGGTGTAAATTGATTCCTTAAAATATACAGTAATCATACTTGCCTAAGGCAATTCCAATTTTGAACTAAAATTTTAAACTTCAAACATTTTAAATTACCTTCTTGGTATATAGCTTTTAGTAGTTTGAAAATCTATTTTCTATGCATCTAGAATAATGGCTGTACCATTTGTTGCACCTAGTTACACTGGCGATTCAGAAAATATAGCAGTTTTTCTATTCCTTGTTTCAGTATATAAATATATTAGTCTTCTCAAATACATTCTTGTTCTTTAGTAAGGCTTGCATTCACAGTCATATCAAAAGTGTTTGCTGATGGAGAAATCTTTCAGTTTGCTTTCTTCAGATTTATTTATATTATGAAATTTACCGTGCTCTAAACCTTTGCTGTCATTAAGCAAAGCCATTCTTCATGAATGAAGAAACACAATAAAAAAAGTACAGGTTATGTTATTTTTTATCCCAAACTAAGGCAAGATGAACTGAAGCAATGAGCTCATCAGAACTTAGTCTATATACAAGAGCTTGATTTTAAACTCTGTTCAAAATACAAAGCCCATGAGAGGATGCTACCATGATGATTATTGCACTTCCTCAACAACTTGCAAATTAGCACACATTTTTCCTACAGCAACATCTAATTTCTTTTCTTGAAGACTGCTTAAAGTTACTGTACTGTGAGGGGAAAAAAAGCTCTTTAAATTTTATAAAGTTATGAATTTGACAAAATGATTCCAAAATGAATTATCATTTAGTGATTTTGCTACATCATGATTTAACATGTCTTCAAAATGTTGTTATTTATGTTGGTATTATTCTCTGAACTCATGATATGCTCTTTGGCATGCTATGAATTTAGCAGATGCATCGTCTTCTAGGTTTCACAGCCTCCTCTGATGAATGGACAACATTTGGAACAAAACCACTCTTAACACCTTCCCATCCATCCTGTATAGAAATTTCTCCTTTCTTTACAAGTTCATATATGTCTCGGGTCAGAATTGTAAAAGATTCTTCAACATTTGTGGCATCTTTTGCTGAGGTTTCTATGTACTTCATACCATAGGCAGATGACAGCTTTTCTGCTTCTTCTCTGGTAACCTGACGCTGTGACACTAAATCGCATTTATGTCCAACTAACAGAAACACAATTTCAAATGGCTGTACATGCATTTTTGCTTCTTCTAGCCAGTCTTTCACATGTTCAAAAGATCGCCGGTTTGTGATGTCAAACACCAGTAAGCCACCAACAGAATTGCGGTAATAAGATCGTGTTATTGATCTGAAAAGTGAAGAGAGAAGGGGGAAAAAAGAAAAATGTAAAGGGAATGTAATTAAATGTCTCAAGTTGATATTTCAATGCAGCAGTACATTCTTTACTTGCTGTAATCTCTTTATAAAATACACATTTGTTCTTTTCAACAAACCACAATTTATTTACTGAAAGTTATCTTTGATCACGTTCATTTTCCATATTTTCTTCAAGTCTAAAGCTGTCACTGAATGCAAGATACTAAGGTATGGCTTGACAAAGCCCTGGCTGGGATGATTTAATTGGGGTTGGTCCTGCTTTGAACAGGGGGTTGGACTAGATGACCTCCTGAGATCCCTTCAAACCCCAATATGATTCTGTGATACTATGATTCTTGGACTCAACATCTCTGATATCAACTTTAGATGCAGACTCAGCTTGGAAAGAGGTATTTCTGGTAAAAATTATCATCTTGCTTTTATTCAAGGAGAAAAATTACAACATTCATGACTAAACACTTTTTAAAGATAAGGCTCCCATCCTGAAAATGCTTATGCATGTGCTTAATTCTGCTCATGTGAAAAGTTCTATAGTTAAGTCCATGGAAGAGTGTTGACAGAATTGGGGCCTAAGTTTGCCATAGACAAGTATACTTATTGTAATCTCCTCTCAAACCAATTCCTTGATATTAAATTTTGTGCACAGGACCAAGCCTGTTGAGGTCAGCAGGAAAAGACATGTTATGTTCATGGTACGCAAAGAGAGAAGTTAGAAAAAATAAAGTACTCTTTCTGGAAGTACCACTACTGTATTTCTTACAATCTTGAACTCTAACGTGCAAAAGTCAAAGACAGAGAGAGAGAGAGAGCCCAAGTCAGTCAAGACCTGCTCAATCAATCCAGAGTTTGACTCAGTAACTCTACTTCTATAAGAGGAGTAGCACTGAGTCGAAGAGACAGCATTTCCCTTCAACTCAATGCAGTAGAGCCAGGGAGATAAGTGGGAGTTAGAGAGTCGAAGGGAGATATGCAAGTTATTTTATGTAGCTTGCATATTTCCCTTCAACTGCTGCTGAATTCAGCAGTAAGTATAGACCAGGCCAGAGACAAAGTGGCTGCTTACTAAGGCAAAGAGGCACAACTCAGCCCCCTCTCTCCCTCCTTCCCTCCCTCCCTCTGCTTGCTCTAGGCTGGCTCTTTGCACAGGCTGGCACATTTTCCTACAGAGCCCCATACCCTGGAAGCAGGTCCACGAAAGCCCTTGACAACTGAAGGTGACACAATTTTAACACAGTTTTAAATATGCCACAAGACTGAGAAAGAAAGTTCTATAAAACCGGCCACAAAAGTCAGAGGAGCAAATGCACTTATCACATCCATAACAAAGAATCTTTCTTTGCCTCTTGCATTTCTATAGCACAACATTTCAAAAACTCTTTGGCTATGTCTACACTTACCAAAGTTAGTTCGAATCAGGGGCACTTGCTTAGTTCGAATTAGTCAGTTGCATTAAGCTCAATATGCCGGTTAGTTTGAACTAAGCAGTTAGTTCGAACTAACATGGTCACATCGACTTAGTTCAAACTAACTAGTTCGAATTAAGGGTTAGTTCGAAGTAAAATGAGGTTTTACTAATTCGAATTAACTTTTCCTTAATTCAACTTAAGGAACTGCTTAAGTCGAATTAAGGAAACTCAAGTGTAGACACAGAGTAAATTAAGTCGACTTAAGCCTGCTTAAGTTGACTTAATTTACAAGTGTAGATGCACCGTTTATGCTGCAATCACTCAGGCTTGGAATAAGACTTTCAGCATTGGGGCTCTAATCATCTGTCATAGCTTCCAAGGTCAGAAGGGGACCATTGTGATCATCTAATTCAGTGGTTTTCAACCTATTAACCATCGTGGGCCATATGCGCAGCTCTCTATGTATTATGTATTATGATCTGTCCAAACAGCCACCTGTCACATAGGTGGAAAAAACCTGTAGAGCATGAATTGAACTCCTCAGCCATCTTAAATCTCACCAAAGACTTTCCTCCTGCCAGACATCATCCTTATATCGAGGGATAGCTGATGACAAACAATAGTTGTGGACAAAAGATTGGGATAGTGTCCAACCAAACTATGAATAGAATGTTTCATTCTCCTGAACAATATTCATTCAAGAATCAGACAGGTTCTCTTAGCCTCTAACAAGCAAACCAATAAAACAGACCCTTTGTCTGACAAAGATTTAAGGAGGCAGTGATTGAGATAGGGCATAATCTTCATCCCTACTGAGAACCTCTAAAGCAGTAATTTGGGTAGGAGATAAGCAACCATTTTGTTGGAAGGAAAGATTTTTGATATGCTGTATGTGGGGGGATGTCATGATTTGGCAAAAGCCTGGATGTGGGAGGGGGAAAAAGAGAGAAGAGTTGAAAATGATCATGAGGTGGCAAGCCTGAGCAACAGGGAGAATGATGTTATTGTCAATGGTATTTCACAAAGCTGGAAAGATGAGCTCAGTTTTAGCTATTTTTAATTTGAGAAAGTGACAGGACATCTTGGAGAGACACAAGAAATATGAGTGTAATCAACTGAAATGATACATAAACTGTACTTATGGTCAGCAAATGAAGTAAAAATATAGCCAACAAATTATTCTATTTGATTTTACAGTGGGGAGGCTGGTTCTTTTATTATAGAGCAAATACATATAGCCTTAAAATAGTTAGGATCACTACTTGATACCATATTTTTTTACAGCAATAACTCTCCTTAACTGTACAGTTTATCATCCTGTGATGGGGTGTCTGCCCCACACTGGTCAGGGCAGGGTTAAAAGGGCCCTGGGAGCTGCAGTTAATCAGAGGGGCTGCAGGGGAGCCAATCAGAGCCCAGGGGCCCAGAATAAGAGGGACCTGCCAGGCAGCACCAGTTAATACCTCTCAGGAGCTTAAAGGGGTCAGAAGGCCAAGACCCTGGACAGCACAATGGCTGGCTGCTGGGACAGAGCAGATCCAAGGTCCTGATTCAAGGGCTGCAGAGGTACTGGGTGCTGTGGGGAAGTGGCCCAAGGAAGATTTGCAGAGACTTTGGGGAAGAGAAGGTTCAGGTTGCTGCACTTAGGGTCCCTGGGCTGGGACCTGGAGTAGTGGGTGGCCTGAGTCCTTCCCTGCCTCCCTCAGACCACCAGTATGGTGGTGGTGATGGACTGAGGCAGCCACTGACTCAAGTGTCAAGCCAGGAGCGCCAAATCCCCTTGGAGAGCTGAAGCCAGTGGAAGATATGGTGGGCCTGGATGGAGCTGAGGTGGCCTACTCACTGGTGTTGTGAGAGTGATGGAGCACAGGCTGCGGACGGGGTTGCCCATTTGAACTATTCCCTAAAACAACACCAGGAGGCGCCTCTGGCAGGGAGTGCTGCCAGTCCATCACACACCTCTATAGTTTTTCATAACAATTTGAACATAAGGACATAACTAACTCAAATAGTTAAAGGCAACTAGATAGTTCATGGATGTTTAGTGCCACATAATTCTATGTAAGAAAGTATAGTACGTGGTATAGCATTATTCCA
>ML685902.1:3633386-3745085 GCA_007922175.1 Pelusios castaneus
CTGGTCTGACCCAGTACGGCCTTTCTTATGTTCTTATGTTCTTATATCTCCAGCTCAGATTATGTGAGAGTAATGAATACAGTTGGCAAATAATTTAAAATCCAAGCTGCCTACCCACTGTTAAACCCGGTGGGTATAAACACTACCCATTCAAACTGGCAACAGATCCATTCTCTCTTCAATTCTGTCCTAACATTGCCAATGGCAAATTCTTTGTTTCTACGAGGTAACTTTGCATTCATTCAAACACAGGAAAAAAACTAAATGTGTTAACATGTGAGGAGGTCACATGAAAAAACTATCCAGTCTGGATTCATGTGTGAATTTCACGTGCAGGTTCAAAGTTCCTTCTCACTTAACCTGGAAGTTTAATTTTTCTACTTTAATGTATAGGCCAAATATACTCTGGTACAGTATCACTTCCATGAGAGCTGGGATTGCTCATCTTCTCTGTAAACCAGGCCATGGTTTTAATGCTTAAGGATGGATTCAGGAGCTTAACTTCACTTCCTCAGGTTTGCAAATTTTGGGCAAATAATATCAGCTCCCACTTCAGAATCACATTGGATCTGCTTCAGAATCACACTGGATCTGCTTACTTAAACTCCTTCCATAATCAACTTGATCTGTTTCTATTACATAGAAGAAGCTTCTACAGAAGACAGAGCTATAAAGAATGTGGTAGGAACATAGGGATTGCCGTATTAGATTAGATCAGTTGTCTGGTCTAATTCCTAGCTCTGACAGTGGCCAATATCAGATGCTTCAGGGCTGAGCTACACTGTGGTGGGATTTTGGCAGCAATCAAAGGGAGATACACAAGTTATTTTGACTGCCTAATGCCTAATACATTCCCATTGAATCAGCGCTAAGTTACTTGCCAGGTAGGTCTTAACAAATTGACCTCCAGCTAATTCTGGGTTCGATTGAGCGCATCTTTACAGATGTTCAATCCAACCCACACAATTGATGCTACGCTGTCGGAGGTGCGGCCCTTAAGAAAGGTGCAAGAAACCCATGATGGGCAATTATGAGAAAAAATCTACCTACAGGGAAAGTTTTTCTTAACCCCTGTCGATTAGTAGTTGATTTATGATTTGAAGATGAAGCTTTATATCCTTTTTTATTTTATTGTTTCTGACATTATGGATGTTATTCTTAGCCATGTAAATGTCTAATCCTTTAAAAAAATCTTGTTGAAGGCTTGTCTATACACATATTGTATCACTTTAATTGTACCAGAATGGTTGAAGTACCACAACCTCCATGGTGTGAACACACTTATACTCATATAAAAGGTACTTATACTGGTATATCTTATTCGTGTAGGGAAGAGTAACAAAATAGACTGATATAAGGCACCTTTATATCAATATAACTTCATCCAAACTCTGCTTTTGTACTGAATTAACTAACTTGATTAAACATTCACACCTCTAATCAGAACAGTTAAATTGATACAAGAACCTTTGTTCATGAGCCTAAGAACTTGGTTTCAATGATGTCTTATGGCAGGGAGCTACAGAGCTTAATTATGCTTTGTGTAAAAAAATATTTATTTTTATCAGTTTTAAATGTGATACTTTTCAATCTTATTTAATGTCCCTTTGTTCTTGTATTATCAGAGGTAAATATTAGTGCCCAATTTACATTTTGTGGGATGAACATCATCAAGCCATTGTCTCATTGCTGTTTATCAATATGTCCTAGCGCCTCCTCTTTGACACCTGTACTTCAGTGAGCACTCCATCTTTCTGACCTGAAATAAGTAAAGCTAGAAAGTGTGTAGAAATTAAGAATGCTACCCTTAATAAAATGTTCAAAAACTTCATAAGAGAGATTAACTATAAATGATATGCATTTCTAAATCTAAGCCAGCTGACTCCTGGAAGAATAATGAAGACCAAAGACATACACTTCCCTGCATTTAATTTCCTCCCATTCTGTAAGTTTCCCATCTTCAAAGCATCTGATGAAGTGGGATTTTCTGCCACGAAAGCTCATGCGATAAATAAATCTGTTAGTCTTTAAAAGCGCCACAGGACTCTGTTTGTTTTTCAGGACAATATGGTTGCCTTTTAGCATCTCCAACAGATGTGGTTGTGAGCATACTATTCCAAAGCAATATGACCATTCTGAAACATGAGCACCATTGATCTTAGATTGTAAACCCCTGTTATAAAAGATACCACCACTAAATTCCCACTTTCTCACAGCTTCATCTAACGCACCAAAGATACTCACAGAAGTGGAGTCAGCAATAGGCAAAAAAATTGTGAGAACTGCAGTTAGTGATAAGTAACCTCTAAAATAAAATTGTCTCTTCAGATCCCTGCTATAATAAATTAGCCCTTCTATTGAAATTGTCTGCTAATGCTTGCTGGTGAATACCTAATTAAAGACAGAAGTACTCTCCAGATTTGGCCATAAGTCTGAGTTTTTGAATCAAGAATACACTTGGTCAAAGTGTAAACTGAACACCCAGTGGCAATATCAGAAATTGAAACACTACAGAGAAGCTATTAATGTTAACACTTTGGTAGAATGAGTTTTACAACATCCCACAACCTGCCTGGTACAGACAATTCATAGCAAGCTTGACTATAGGCCATGTAGAACCCACTTGAATGATCTGTGAGCATAGATCATTTCCCCTTGGACTTTTTCTCAAAATCCACAACCAGACTTTCTGAAGCTAATTTCCCTTGTATATAATGTGAGGCTTAGGAAAAAAGAAAGGCAAAGAAATAGCCTGATTTAAGTAAAATCTTTTCCCATCTTGGTCAGAATTATAGGGTGAACACTTAATTAAATAGAATTTCTCTAGGTTCTTGTCCCACTACATTGTAAACGCCTTAGGACAGAGCTATCTTTTTGTTCTCTTTGTACAGCACCTGGTACAAAGGGCTTCTGATCCAGGATTGCAGCCCCTGAGTGCTACCACAGTTCAAATAAATTACTACTACTACTAAAACTGTGTCAATCATTCTATTAACTAATCTCAGTATAAGGAGCCATCCAGGCTTGAAACTTGCTTACCCGCTTTGCAGAGATAATAGCAACTAAGCATGCCTCTGGAATTGAAAACTAACGCCAAGGACGCTGCTCAACAATTTAAAAGACATTTCCATGAGTTTACTTAAAATCTCATTCCACTCCCAAGACACCACTGGCAGATCAATAACTTTCTCACAAATTTTATCCTGGGATGTACAAGAAGGAAAGAGATTCAAATTGTGTGGTGATGGCAAGTATGCCAGCCAAATGCACTTTTCTCTGAGGCTGTCCCTCTAGGCTTCGGACCTCCGGGGGGAGGGATTGGTGTATGACCACTATGGATTCCCCTTATTAAGGGAAATTTTCGGGGTGTGTTAAGCCAGCCATCCAGTAGCTTTGCCACCAGTGGAGCAGTACAAAAGAGCTGGAGCAGACTTGAGAAACAGACCTAAGACACTGCTTGGACATTTTTCTTGTTACAACAACAAAAGTAAATGAAGATAACATTTTGGCATCTTCTAATCTCTCCAAGGATATAGTTTGATCATGCTCTACAGTTTTCTTCATTTAAATGTAGCGAAGAGAATACACACATTTCCAACATACTGTTTATATTTTAGCAAGCTATAACATGCTTGAAAAGATTTAAAAGGCTAGACATGATAACTGTCTTCATAATTTCTTTGTATGTCATCTATCAAGAAATTCCGTTCAGTAAAGCAAACAGATATTTATGAGAAATTCCAAAGGGGTAGCCGTGTTAGTCTATTGTAGAAAGACAAAAGAGTCTTGTGGCACTTTTAAAGACTAACAGATTTATTAATCGCATGAGCTTTCGTGGGAGAAAATCCCACTTCGTCAGACGCTTTGAAGATAGGAAAGTTACAGAGTGGGAGGAAATTAAATGCAGGGGAGTGTATGACATAGCATCAGGTCAGGCTGTAACAGCAAATCAAAATAGGTGTTAGGATTCAAACACTGGGGAACAGCACATAGAGGAAGGTGAGGTCAAATCACCTGTTGTAATGAGAGAGGCGGTCTTAGGCTATTGGGGGCCCTTGGCGAAGGCCCATTATTGGGCCACAATAGGCCCTCAAGGGCCCCCTATAAGCCTATGGGGTCCCCCCTGTGGTCCCGCCGCTCCCTCGAACCTCCCCTCACCACCCTACTCCCCCCCAAGTGGCCCCAGTCCCCTGAGCCAGCTCCTCCTCCTGCTGCCGACTGAGGCAGATGCGGCTTTTGGGGTAGGCGAAGCAGGCAATGGGGCTCCTTACTGCTTGGGGCCTTAAGTGTGCACCTGCTTCGTCTACTTCGTCTGCATAGAAGTATTCGGTATATGCAAGAAATACAAATTGAAATTCTATTAATTCTATTTTAATATGACAGACAGCACTGGTAGGCTTTGAACTTGCTTAAAATTGCAAATATGTCAATAAAACATTGTGCACAACTGATATCTATATATACTGTGGCTAGGAAAACTAAAGTTCAGAGTTTTATTTTAATCACAGAAAATAGGGATTTTTATGTTGCTTTATCTGAGAATTTTGGGGTTTTTTTTATCATGGAGAATTAGAATCCCTGTTATTTGCTGAGTTCCAAAGAGATAGCCGTATTAGTTTAGTTTAACTAAGTTTAGTTTAAAGCATCCATCACCTTTGGTGTCTAGACATCACATCAGGAAAAGCAATTATCCAGCTATCCTGTGAGTGATCCAGCAAGAAACCTCTATACATTTTAGATCTGCAGAAAGGGTTAATGTCATTCTGGGATGCTTACCCAGGCTTCCTCTTCTAGGCAAGAAATGTGTGTTTTGATCTAGAGTTAGCTAGACATAAAACCACACCTCTGTTGCAGTCAAGATCTTGCCATATAACAGAGCACAGTGGTCATAGGATCCTCCCCTCAGGAGCCTGGGTGAGGTGATATCTGGAAGAAATATGTTCTGTCTTTGGGATCTCATTGACAGAAAGATGTCGACTAATTGGAAAGAGTTCAATCAGTCAGGGACTGGAGGAATTTTTTTATGAGTAAAGATTGAAAATTCAAGCTTGAAAGGAGTCTAAGGGAATTGGGTTCCCATTGAAAGTCACAGTAATAGAGTATAAATATGTAAAGGGTGCACACTCCTAAAAGGAAGATGAATTATTTACCATTAGGGTGGCACATGGGAGTTAAATAATTTAGGGGACATATATGATTTTGGCGATAGCTAGTTCTGGCCCCACAAACCATATATCTTTATTGTTTTACAAAAGCTAGGTATGACCTGCAGCAGGTAGTGGCTCCTATCTGAGAGGGAGGTGTAATAGGGGGAAAAGTTGAAATAACGCATTACACTATTCCTAGATAAAGTGTGATATTATAGCAGATGCAGTACATATGAAGTACTTGTACTTCTGAGTCCAGTTGATTCTACTGGTAATTTAACTAATAAAATCAGAAAGGACAGTCTACCTTTATGGCCAGCCTACACATAGCTCCCTCAGATCCACCTTGTCTTGCTATTTGATGCTACTTGATAAATTTCAGAGTAGCTATGTTAGTCTATTTCAGCAAAACAAACAAGCAGTCCTGTGACACTTTTTAAGATTAATGTATTTATTTATCGCATGAGCTTTAAGTTTGTTAGTCTTTAAAAGTGCCTTGTTTGCTGAACTAGAGTAAAACTCCTCATTTGTTTTGCTGAACTAGACTAACACGACTACCCCACTGGAACTTTCATAGTGAGTTAACGATTCTAGGTCCCTGTTCAGACCCAGTGTGGTGGTGTCAAGTTTGCATATGAATTGCAGCTCTGCTGTTTCATGCTGAAGTCTGGTTTTGAAGTTTTTTTGCTGAAGTACTGTAACTTTCATGTCTATCACAGAATGTCCAGGGAGATGAAGTGCTCTCCTATTGGTTTTTGAATGTTACCATTCTTGATGTCTGATTCGTGTCAATTTATTCTTTTGCGTAGAGACAGTCCACTTTGGCCAATGTATACAGCAGAAGGGCATTGTTAGCATACGATGGCATATATCACACTGATAAATGAGCAGGTGAATGAGCACTAGAGTGGCTAATTTGGTTAGGTCCTATGATGATGTCACTTGAGTAGATATACAGGCAGAGTTGGCAATGGCGGTTGTTGCAGAGATGGGTACCTGGGTTGATGTTTCTGCTGTGTAGTATGTAGTTCCTGGCCTACCTCCCAAGGCTTGATTGTATTTCAGGTTAGGTTGTAGATCCCTGATGATGTGCTAGAGAGGTTTTACTTCAGGGCTGTAGGTGATGACCAGTGGCATTCTGTTGTTTCCCTTGTTGGGCCTGTCCTGTAGTAGGTGACTTCTAGGTACCTGTCTGGCTTTGTTATCTGGTTCTTCACTTCCCGAGGTGGGTATTGTAATTTTAAGAATACTTGATAGAGATCCTGAAGGTGTTTGTTTCTGTCAGAGAGATCAGGGCAAATACGGTTGTATCTTAGAGTTTGGCTATAGATAATGGATAATGTGATGTGTCCTAGATGAAAGCTGGAAGCATGTAGGTAGGTATAGCAGTTAGTAGGTTTCTGGTATAGGGTGGTGTTTATGTGGCCATCACCTATTTGTACTGTAGTGTCCAGGAAGTGAATTTCCCATATGGACTGGTCCAGGCTAAGGTTGATGGTGGGGTGAAAATTGTGAGATCTTGATGGAAAACCTCAAGGGCTTTCTTTTCATGGGTCCAGATGATTAAATTTCATCAATGTAGTGTAAGTAGAGGAGTGGCACTTGGGGACAAAAGCCGAGTAAATCTTCTGAGTCAGCCATACAAATGTTGGCCTATTGTGGGGCCATGCAGATACCCATATCAGCGCTCCTGACTTTAAATCATCTCTAAATCTGAAATGGTTATGGGTGACTAAAAAGTCACAAAGTTCAGCCATGAAGTGTACTGTGACATGATTTGGGATACTGTTCCTGATGGCTTATAGTCTGTCTTTGTGTGGGATGTTGGTGTAAAGAGTTCTACAGAACTGTTTGAATTGACCTTGTGACCCACCCTTCCCTGCGTGTGTATATATATATATATACCTGACATAGTGCAGTTTCCATTTCATGCATGTGTAGAAGTGGGATTATGGCCACGAAAGCTTATGTGAGAAATAAATGTGTTAGTCTTCAAAAGTACTGCAGGACTCCTTGTTTGTTTTACTTGATAAATGAACATCAAAAGAGTTGATGGGAAAACCTGGGGGTATGCCTACACTGGCAATTTAGGTCGATTTAAGTAGCCTTAAGTCAACCTAAATTACTCGCCGTCCACACTGGGTGATTTAGTCGATTTAAGTCGATTTAAGGAATTCCTAAAGTTGACTTAATGAAAGCTTAAGTCGACTTAATAAGAACCACCAGTTAGATCGACCTAACCCTTAAGTCGACTCCTTAGGTCAACTTAAGCACGGTGTGGACCTGGATTAACCCTTAAATTGACTTTATTACGTCGATTTAAGGTCAGTTAGGTAGACTTACTAAGTCCATGTTCAGGATAACCACTTTGTTAAGTCGACTTAATAAGGTTGACTTAAAGTCGACCTTATTAAGTCAACTTAACAAAGTTGACCTAACTTTTTCTAGTGTAGACATAGCCTTGCATTTTTTAACCAGTCTGACAAAGATTACAGTGAAAACAATCCTGTCTTGTGTCTTCTGAAAACAGACATAACAAAGGCAGGAAGTACACAAAGCTTGGAGCTACTTACCACACTTTGATTAATAAGAAAAACATATGATCTCCTTGAAAAAGTATCTTCCAACATCCAAATGAGTAGGCAGCTTTCTTAACCCTAAAAATATTTTGCCTCCTTCCTTCTGAGTCATACTCTCCTATGGTTTCAGCGAATGACACATAACACTGTGACTTGGGAACATATACTTTATGACAAGATCTCATATACAAATATACAACATATATACTGCTGCTGAGGCTCAACATAATATTGTTTTGGGATTTTTTTTTTACAGTTGACCTCCCCAGTGAATAGTGCCCTGAAAATAACAATGGGGAAAATTTAGCAAAGCAACTAGAGCTAAAAACTAGTGAAACTGTGATTTTGAAAAACTCCTGTGATAAAAGATGACATATTTAAATTCTGCAAAGACCTTCAACACATTCCAAATATAAATACAGCCGAGGAACTTATTAACAGAGCAATTTTGATCCAGCAACTCAAGAACTCTCTTTCCCATACTTCCTTTTAACATTTCTTTAGAGCTTTTGATACATGTGAGGCACCTGATGCTGAATTTTAGTTCTATCTAATGAATGTTTCCACAGCAGGAACAGTGTTTGGGGAAGTGAGGACATAAAGGGTGCATCTACACTTGTAAATTAAGTCGACTTAAGCAGGCTTAAATCGACTTAATTTACTCTGTGCCTACACTGGAGTTTCCTTAATTTGACTTAAGCAGTTCCTTAAGTTGAATTAAGGAAAAGTTAGTTCAAATTAGTAAAACCTCGCTTTACTTCGAACTAACACTTAGTTCGAATTAAGTCAATGTGGCCATATTAGTTTCGAACTAACTGCTTAGTTCGAACTAATCGGCAGATTGACCTTCATACAACTGACTAATTAGAACTAAGCAAGTGCCATGCATGGCCATGGCTAGTTCAAACTAGCATTCTAGTGGGACCATGCTAGTTTGAATTAAATTAATTTGAACTAACTAAAATTAGTTCGAATTAGTTAGTTTGAATTAACTAATTCGAACTAACTTTTGTAAGTCTACACATAGCCTTTAAAGGGAGGGAGAAGCAGTCTGGGGAAAAATTCTGTACTGCTACTGTTGCTAAGGCGCAAGAGCAACATTCCATAAATGAGGTGGACTGGAACTCTCCTCTCAGGAGGTAGAGATAAAGCTTGCTTAGGGATTGATGGGAAATGTAGTCCCAACAGCAAACAGGATTGTAGTTTAGGTCGGATCATGGCAAGGCATGAGGGGAAATGGGTGGGATATATAAAATGCTTCCTTTTCACAGTCCGGAGACTGACCTATATTTGATACCTGGCCATAACTGCTAAGTGTACCTCATTTTATTCCCATAATCACATTCACAGGAACTTGGTATTTCCTCAGTTTTATTGTTGAAAAATTATTTGCATGAGAAACAACGAACTGAGGCCATTTATGCTAATAGAATTAAACCAATAGCACATTAAGTTTCTAGCAGGAAGAATATTTATGTCTCATCTTAGGTCTTTGTCACACATTGTGTTTACATTTTGCACCTTGGTAAATTCAGTAGTATTTATTCAGCTGCTAGAGTGATGGACCCACTATAAAAAAGAGATCTTATAAAATACATATGAACACCATTACTCTTCAGCCCCAATTTTACAGCCTGGCTTTCCACTAGAAGTAGTAAAATATTTCCAACAAAAATTTCAAGTTTCATAATAAACCCCAATGTTTTAGTAAAGAAGTTTATGTTTCAGCAAAGAAGTTTAGATTTTTGACAAAAAATTTGAACTGACAAAATTTAGGAAAAAATAAACAGTTTTGTTTTAAAATTGCAGGACTATCCTGCCTTCCCTCTGCTTTACAAACACTTTGTAAAGTGTCTTCAAGCGTCTGATAGATTTGGGATTTTCTCCCATGAAAGCTCATGTGATAAATAAATTTGTTAGTTTTCAAAAGTGCCACCAGATTCCTTGTTTGTTTTGCTGGATTAGACTAACATGGCTACCCCTTTGGAACTGTTTTCCTACTGGCAAAAGTTAGAAAATGGTCAGGGAACAGTGGAGAAAAAACTACTTCTCACACATTTTTACTGTTTTAATTAAGATTTTTCCACTTTCTGACACTTTGACTTTTAGATCCTTTTTAGCAAAAAAAAAAAAAAAGTGCGTGCGCAGTGCTTGGGGAAGAAAAGTGTAAAAAAGAGAGAAAAAAGTGGTGGAGAAAACCTAGAAGTTTTTTTTTTAAAGCACAATTTTAGGTGTAAAAAACCCCAAAAACGCATTTGAAGTAAAAACAAATGAAGTTGAGATTGAAAATTCTCAGCTGAAGGGTTGATGTAGGGATGTTTTCCCCCTTCAAAAATTTTGCAGGAAAATTCAATGTATATATGTGTTACACGAAACAAAACCACTTATCTTTATGGATAGCAATTCTGTGTATATTGTGGAAGGAGAAATACGATTCTAAGAAATAAAGATGGCATAAATAATCTTTTCTGTTTGAATTGAACAGTACTGAAAATCAGGCAGAGGAGGTGGATATTGAGACTCAGATCTCACAGAGACATATAAGGATCATGTGGAACCTCTAGTGGTGAAAAAAGTTGTCATTCTACAAAATAATGAAAGCCTGCTTCTGTGTACTGTCCTTTTACAGTGAAATCTCTGTTGACATTCAGAAACTGACTCTGCATTAATGGGATATAATCTTTCTTGTTTTTTTAAAGATAAGAACTGCAGTAAATCTGATCTATATTTTTATTATGTTATACAGTACATAACACCATGCTTATATTTGAGATGGCAGTTCCATTTTAAGTTCCTATTTTAATTTCTGTAAAAGGCAGTGCCAACTTAAAAATTACACTTCTACCTGAACATTATACTGAAAGAAAGACGAATGGGAAAAAAAAAGACTTCCCCCTGCAAGTTTCTGTCTTTATGCATTTGACAGCACTTGGCGTGTTGTAGCCAATTTCATTTTCTTTATTCATTTAGGGACTGATTCAAATCTGTTGAAGCTAACGGATTTTCCCCTTCACTCCTCAAATACTTATGCTCATGAACAATCCCTCTGATCTCAACAGGCCTACTCACATATGAAAAAAGTTACTCATAAATAATTGCAATATGAGAGTATGAGTCAGTTTCCCCTATTGTTAAGTGCAGGCTTTCACTCACCAACAGGGGAGGAAATAGTATTAAAAGCAAAATTTGACTCTAGACTCTCAAAAATTGGCATGTAAAGAGCTTTACATAAGAAGCCCTTTGCAGTCATCAACAAGAAGTCCTACAAAACCCATAATAATATTGCATATTCTGAATCATTACCTACTGGTATCTTATCTATCTATACGCAGAGACCTATTTTTTATAGTCAAATTCCAAAGGGGTAGCCGTGTTAATCTATTGTAGAAAGACAACAGAGTCCTGTGGCACTTTTAAAGACTAACAGATTTATTAATCGCATGAGCTTTCGTGGGAGAAAATCATGCAATTAATAAATCTGTTAGTCTTTAAAAGTGCCACAAGACTCTGTTGTCTATTTTTTATAGAGCACTTCTGTAATAATGGGGACTCAAGGGCAAGTGTCATTTTTTATTCTGCTTTCAACTCGTTTTTGAAAAAAAAAATTGGCTAGATTTCAAGTTACCCCTTTCAAACTCCTTGTTTTACCCCAAAATGTTATCTTTTGGACTGATTTTTTTGGTTTTTGTCCTTAGTCCAGAAGTAATGGGTTTTGGAAAATATAAGACAAACTGGTCAGTCTTTTTGCCATTATCCAGCTGTGATGTTTTTCAGCCATTAGAAATGGTTTACAACCTTTCAAAGGAGTGCAGGTTGTTGACTCCTTTTCACTCAAAATAGTCTGGATTTAAAACCTCAGATCTGGTATACACCTAATTCTCAATAAAAATTGCTAATACTTTGCTAAGGTTAATAACTTCTTAACTATTTTTCGAAACTTTTAAATGTGTGCTGTGCTATGGTTGTATTATTCCAATTTTTAATCAAAATATTGTGTAGTACCAAGTCAAATGCCTCACAGAAGTCTATTAGCTCAACACTATTACCTTTATCAAACTTGTAAGCTCGTAAAACAAGATATCAAGTTTGACAAGATCTATTTTCCATAAACCTGTTGATAGCATTAACTATAATACCCTCCCTGAATTCTTTATTAATTGAATCTAATATCATCTGCTTCGTTATGTTATGGAGGAAGAAGGAGTAAGACCTGGATATAACCTGGCTGTTAGGAGCAGAGGTAAGGGAAGAGTAAAATATTCTCAGTACATAAATCTGAGTGGCTATGTCTACACTTGTTAATTTAAGTCGACTTAGCATGTCTACACTTAAATTTTAGGTTGACTTTGGGGGGACCCTACACAGTTGACCTAGAGCGTCCACACTGGACCCCTAGGTCAACTTGTCGGGGCTAGGGGGACCTTGGACTGGTCCACGGTGGCGGGGGGGCAAAGGGGGACAGGGACACTGGCAGGGCATAGGGGCAGGGCTCTGCCTTGCCCTGTGGGGGGGCATGCCAGGCTCTCCCTGTGCCACCCCCCCAGCAGGGAGAGCAGTGGAGGAGTCCTGGAGAGCCCTAAGTCGACTTAGAGTTGACTTAGGGCTACTCCAGGTCTATACTGGCTTAAGTCGACTTTAGAAAGTCGACTTAAGCCAAAAGTCAACTTAAAATGAGGTTTTATAAAGTCGACTTAATTTTCCTTAAGTCGACTTAAGCAGTTTGCTTAAGTCGACTTAAGGAAAGTGTAGTGTAGACACAGAGTAAATTAAGTTAACTTAAGCAAGCTTATGTCGACTTAATTTAGAAGTGTAGACGCACCCAGTGAAAGGGAAGATGGTGGCATAGTCAACAGGATAGATTATGAGGCACAAGAGGGGAGGATTAGTGAGGAAAGATGGGACTATGTTTCAGCTGCCAGCAATTCTTCTAGGAGGTATCAGTGAGAGAACCTCATGTGGATTTGGATAAATAGAGACAAATCAGAAGTGGAAAGATAGATTGGAGAGTTATTGGCATAAAAATGATTGTTGAAGCCTTGCGAATGGGTGAGATCACTGAGATTTTATAGGCAGGAAGCTAAAAGTTATGGTTCCCACAGTAACTCTGACTCTGAAGTGAGTTCCAGCTGCAAGTTTGCATCTGAATCCAAGATCTGAACTCTTTAAAAAACTAAGAAGATTGTGTTCTAGCCTTTATTGCACAGGTAGGCTCAATGCTTTTTAATTATTTTTTTTTAAAAGTGCTGGTACTTGTATCTTGATAGTAAATTTGAAAACTGCCTCTTCCACCCCTCTTCTTTCTGTGCCACTCCTCTTCTTCCAGTGGCGGTTCCTTTTCCCTGCTGACCTCACTCCTCCACCTGGGCAGTTGGGCTGGCAAAAAAGGTGCTGGTACTCCATATGCCTGTGTAACCTTTGGGTGGGCTAAATTCATTAAATTGCCCTTCTCCAGTGCCACACAGAAATCAATCTCAATCCCTGTGGAGGAAAGCAGCTGGAGACCCAGGATCCAGTCTGTACAGGACTCACGGCGAAGCTTGCTCAGAGCTACCACCCCACATTAAAATACTACTAAAAACAAACATAACAATGAACTTTATTAACTACTAACTAAATGAACCTTATCCTAAGAAAACAAACTACAATTAACCAAGAACAATCCCTTGCATGAAAGATACCCAAGAGTCCCAAAGTCTGTGTGGAGTTCACCCAACTCTCAGCTACAGTCTTTGTTCCAGTGTGGAAGCTTGAGTGGCAAGAAATAGCTGTCCTCTTCTTTCTTTGCTGGGATCCTCTGTAGCATTCCATGCAGGCTTTCTCTTCTCCTCTGCAACCAGCCCTCAGTCCCATATGCATGTCTGCAGAGTCTGTTGCAAATGACTCTTTTACATGGAGAAAACATCTTGTTCACTCCTGGCTCAGCTCCTCTCCAGAACACTGAGCACATGGTCTCCTTTCAAGGCAGCTCCTGCCTGCTGTCTGCTCAGGCTGCTGCTCTCCAGTCATCTGACTGACAACATCCCATCACACCAGCAGGGTACACTGTGGAGCATGCTCAAATTGCTACCACACCCTGCCTCTGGAAGTTTCCAGTTGTGGGTCGCTAATCTGCCCAACAACAGTAACCCACCCTCAGCAGGTCTCTCAGAGATAGCCTTTTTAGGCATATGGGTTACACCTGCATACCTTTACAAAAGAAGCACTGGGTAGGCTACAGGTACAAGATCAGATTTGAATTGGAAGTTTCCCAAAACCCAGGGTCTGGTTTTGGGCCCCTCTTTCTCTGCATTAATAAAGAAAAAAAATTAATGTATGGTTACAAAATACCCCATATATGCAAAGAGACCCATGTGCATTTACTTTGGAGACATTCACTTCAATTTGTAAACTTTTAAAATCTGAACAAGAATGTTACATTAACACCAGATTTCTTGCATATGAAAAAGGTGGTTTACAGTGTGTTGTTTTGTTCCTCTTTCATTTGAGAAAACTTCCTAAAAATTCCACTTTTTAGTTTACTTGATTTTAAATTTGATTTGTTATTGGGGCCAGTGAGTTCTATGCTTGTGCAGCAGGAATGTGCTTCATCATTACCAAAATTAAAAAGAAACAAAATGACAATAACGGGAGAATGCAAAAGCCCTGAGGAAGCAAATTAACCATTAAATTAGGCTGCCCCTCTAACAAGGAAAAGAAGTATAAGAACTGATTGATTGTGTTTTAAAGTGTTAATCTGCCTTGACAAAGATCATGATGAAGTTGTTCAGGTAGGTACTATGTACTTTCACTCTGGTTCAAGAGTAAGAAGAGATATCTAAAAATCAGTTTAAGGAAGGTAGCCACCAACCTTAGAGGGAAATGATTCACTCTCCGATCTGCCAACTTTCTCTTGAGGCTGCAGGATTCATGTTAAAACATCTCTCTGGCCTAAGTATACTTTCCAGATATTTACAATCTTGCTTGTTCGTTGAAAGTTCACCCTTTCAGATTAAGCTAATGCCTACGGTTCAGCCCCTCGTGAATTTTTCAGCCTCTTGGAAAGGAAACTTTGCACCATGCTGATTGACAGCAGATAGGGATCTGGTTTGTAGTCTCTAGCCACCCACCCACAGATCTAGTCTCCACTCAAAATAATGAAGGGAGGGACTGACTTTCCCCTCGTTTACAATGATGGAAATCGGAAGAAACTCCGTAGACCTTAAAAGCAGGTGTAAAACTCGTGTAATGGAAGAGAATCTATCCCTGGGAACGCTGCTCATTGCAACTCTGATTTAAGTGTGGCCTCTTGCAAAGAGGTGTCCCCAAACCCATTGCTGGTGGCATCCCAGGGATACGGGACACAGCCTCACCTAGGAGGGGGACTGAGAAATCACATCACGTTGCAGGTAGACAAGGAGGGGGGAATGACTCCTGAGCTGGCGGCTCCCCAGATCACAAGGCGAGCAGAGCGGAGGTCTCTCCTCCCACCCAGGGCAGGGCACTCCCCGGCGCGCTCGAGCCTGGGTTGTTCGGGTTTGCCTGCTGTGTGTTAATGATTTGCTGCAGGAGCCACCGCACAGGACAGGCAGAGACTGCACCGAGCAGCTGAGCCAGCAAAGAAGCAGCTCGAGTCGAGCCGAGCGCCGCCTCCCAGCCCGAGAGCGTCTGCCCGGCCCGCCCGCCTCCCACCAGCCAGGCAGCTTGCTCGGCGCCTGGCTCCAAATGGAAGCAGCCACCGGCCCCGCTAGCCCGGGCCCGCAGGCATCGTCGGACGCAGCAGCTGCTGCCGCTGCCACGGGCCCGAACCGCTGGTCCCGCAGCCGCCTGCTGCTGCTGGGGGTCAGAGAGAAACTCTGCACGTGGTGAGTACAAAGGGCGGCGGAATCTGGCTGAGCTGGGGCAGGGAGGAGGGGCCCTTCCCCGGCCGGCCAGCAGGGCTAACAGCCCCCCCGGAGCGGGCCACCCTCCTCTAAACAGCCCCCGGCGAGGCCCAGCTACCAGCCTGCGCGGGGAGCGTTCACACGGTGTCACACGTGCTTCCCTGGGAGCCCAGAGTTTGTAGCGCCGCGTCCGCGCCTCCCCGGGGGTGGTGGGGTGAGCCTGTGGCTGCAATCCTGGGCCCATTCACATTCCTGGGAAAACTCCCTTTGGTTTTAATGGGCTCCCGATTTCACTCCTGTGCAAGCAGTAAGGGACCTAATCACCCACCCATCTTCTGCCTTAAAACGAAAAAAAATGGAGAAGTGATGTCTAGGAATGGTGTATATACCCAGTCTCAGCTGGGGCAAGTACCCTTAAATGGTGTACATTCCCTTAAATGGCATACATACCATATGTCCTTAAATGATGGGTATATACTCTCAAAGGGTGTACATATCCTTACATTCCAGAGGGGGAGCCATGTTCGTCTTTATACAGCAAAAACATTGAGTCCTATGGCACCTTGAAGACTAACAAATTTAGCTTTCGTGGGCTCCAACAAAAGAGTTTTTGCTATACCCTTAAATGGCATACATACCATATCCTTAAATGATGTATGTACTCTCATATGAAGTATGGTCTGAAAGGCTGCATTTGAGCTTCTCTATGTGGCCTTTGTCTTTATAAGGTAGGGGACCAGTTGGCCTTTATACGGTAAAGCCTGTGAACAGGTGTTTATCTTTCAACATCCTGGTAATCCCACTAAAAAAGTTCTTGTACACGTTCATTTAAGAAGTGCTTAAGGACCAGACTTTTAAGAGTGCCTAAATTCCTTTTATGATGACAAGTTCCAGAGGGGTATCCCTGTTAGTCTGGTTCAGCAAGACAAACAACGTATTTTGTGGCACTTTTAAGACTAACAAATGTATTTATTGCATGAGATATTTTCATGGGAGAAAATACCACTTCGTCAGATGCTTGAAGATGGAGAAGCGCAGATGAATGGGAGGAAAATATATGAAGGGAAATGTAAGTCATAGGATCAGGTCAGACTGTTAAAGCAAATCAAAGCCGTTATTTAGATTCAAGCAGTGAAGAACAGCATATTAGAGGGAGGTGAGGTAAAAAGAAAGCAAAATCACCTGTTGTTGTAATGAGAAAAAAGGCCAGGGTCCCTATTTAACCCTAAGTTGATTCTCTCAGATCTGCATATGAATTCCAATTCTGCAGTTTCTTTTTGAAGCTTTGATTTGTAATCCATTTGTTTAAGTACAGCTATTAACAAATCAATGGAGTGAGCAGGGAGATTGAAGTGTTGCCCTACTGATTTTTTTTAATGTTATTTCTGATGTCAGATTTGTGGCCATTTATTCTTTTGCACAGAGACTGTCCTGTTTGTCCAATGTATAAGGCAGGAAGTGGGGGATTTCTGGCACATGATGGCATAAATCACATTGATGGAATAGCTGGCTTGATTACGGTAGGTCCTATGATGGTGTCTTTTGTGTAGATATGTCGGCAGTGTTCTTTGTTGCAGGGATATGTTCCTGCTTTAATGTTTCTGTTGTTTGGTCTGTAGTTGTTGGTGAGTATCTGCTTAAGGTTGGGGGGGGTGGGGGCTGTCTGTAAGCGAGGAGAGGTCTGTCTCCCAAAGCCTGGGAGAGTAGGGAACATCTTTGTAGAATGGGTTGTAGATCCTTGATGATGTGCTGTAGAGGTTTGACTTGAGAGTTGAAGGTGATGACCAGTGGTGTTCTGTTGTTTTCTTTCTTGGGCTTCTCCTGTAGTAGTTGACTTCTGGGTACCCGTCTGCCTCTGTCAATCTGTTTCTTCAGTTCTCCAGGTAGGTATTTTAGTTTTAAGAATGCTTGATAGAGATCCTGAAGGTGTCTGCTTCTGCCTGAGGGATCAGAGCAAATATGGTTATATCTTAGGGCTTGGCAGCCTATAGACAATGGATTGTGTGGTGTGTCCTGGATGAAAGCTTGAGGGATGTAGGTAACTACAGTAGTCAGTAGGTTTTTGGTATAGAGTGGTGTTTATGTCCATCATTAATTTGTACTGTAGTGTTGAAATTTCCACCCCTCGATCATCCTTAGCCTGGAACACTCCACACGGGAGATCCACTTTTTGGACACAACAGCTGTTTTGCTGTGACAGTCTGATCTGATCCTATGACTTATACTTCCCTGCATTATTTTCCTCCCATTCATCTGTAGTTCTCCATCTTCAAACGTCTGACGAAACTGGATTTTTCTCCACAAAAGCTCGTGCGATAAATACATTTGTTAATCTTTAAAAGTGCCACTAGGCTTTGTGCGCCAGGGGGTGGGGTGTGGGGAGAGTCGTGTCTGTTCCTATGGATAAATTTTTGCCAAAACTGTGAAAGGCAATATATATACGCTGAAATATATGCATGCAGAGCCATCTACTGATCTACTCTCAGAGAACCATTTTGGGGACTGGAATAATTCATACTATCTGGACTTTTGTCTGAAGGCTCTCAATACACTTTTCAGAACAGAAGTGCATTTAATGTTTGTAAAGTATCCTTGTAAAAAGGCATTGTTGGCCTCCATGCTTATTGGTGTTAAATATGCTCAGCTTACAAATAAAATGGTTTGGTTTTTTTTGATCTGCCAGCCCTGCAGATGCAGCCTGTGGTCTTTCTTTTTCACACATCACTAGTAGTAAATAGGAACAAAGACCCCCAGGGACACTTCTGCAATGCCCAGTGTTTAATTTGTAGTGAAAGAAGTGGAGTGTTTTAACATTCATAATTGATGTAGAAAGCCTAGAAGTTCTAGGCTATAAACTGCCAAGCCTAGAGGTCCTGGGTCTCAGCCTGGCAAAAATTAAACTCTGACACTGCTATTAACTTTTGGGAGGTTTTCATAGGTGACACCAGACAATTCTTTTGAAGAGTCACTAGAAGACATAGAATCTAGCTCACACCATCTGTGCAGGGCTAACAAATAGAAAGTAGTAAGATTTATTATTAGCGCTCATGCCAATAGAGCTGACTGAAATATACATAGCTGCTGAATAAGAAAGTGTCACTTCTATATCATTTCTCTTTGATGTAGAGCTTTTAAATTTATTTAGCCTCACAACACAACTAAGAAAAACAACAGAGTCCTGTGGCACTTTTAAAGACTAACAGATTTATTTATAGCGTGAGCTTTCGTGGGAGAAAATCCCACTTCACACAAGCTTAGTTGCAGTCGTACTTGCTGATCTGTGGGTTTGTCTACACAGTAGCTGGGAGAGGTACATGCTGTACTCTGAATGAATGTCTGGGCTAAATACAAGTGATACAAGTTACCTCAGCATCCAGCTGTGTAGTTAGTATATCTCTTGTGTACATGCATGCTTGGCTCTTTGCATTGGCCCTGGGTGCACTCATCAGGAGTGGTTGTGTTAATGTGCAGTGCATTAATGGTGGGTATCCCAGTGAGCAACCTGCCACCGTTCAGTGCAGTCTTTAGAGTGGTTTTGGCAATGCATGTTGGGGCATGAGTGCGTCATACAGAGGTGACTGAGAGCAAGGAGTCAACTTCCCATAATGCAATGTCTCCATTCCATACTATCATCTCTGTCCCATAATTTTTGCATCTGTTTTCAATTTCTCACAAACCCATGTGGAAATTGTTGCTGTCCACCATCACGGACAAAAGCATGCTGCCTGCACAGCTCTGCACTATTGGCATGACCATTGCAAGCACAGGATGCACAGTCCTCAAGTATTCACAGAGCTGCAAGAAGAACTGGAGGACAGATTACTTTGGGACACAGCCAGAACCTATTCAGGGTGGCATTCACGGAGTATCTGTAGATGGTGGAGTGCTCCTCCTGGACCCAAGAAATGAGCATTCACTGATGGGATGGCATTGTAATGTCGATTTGGGGAGACAAACAGTGACTGCAGAATTTTGGAAGTGCCAGGCCCCATTCTTGGATCTGTGCACCAATGATAATCTGCTGGTCTGGAAAGTGGCTTCCTGAGAAGTCCTGTGTCTGTAAATATTTGAGCATCAAGCATCTTCCCTTATCAGCCCACACTGATGTGGGTGAAGGGTTCCCTGTGAGCCACCAATGTTTGCATAACTATAGAAAAGTAGCCTTTTCTACTGATGTACTCTGTGGCGTGGTGGTCTGGGGCCACTGTAGGATTATGTGTGCCCTGTATTGCTCCACTGCAGTTCTTGAATCCCATACCTGCAAATCTATCTGCTCTATTCTGCACATTGCCAAGAATCACAGTCCTGCATAGCAGGAAGCGATTAATGATCCTGCACACTTGCATGATCCCATGGTCCCTGCAGTGGTTTTTTTCAACTTCAGACTGGTTTTCAACTCCAGACTGGTAGCAATCTGCCATTGCAAGTTCCACAGTTGCTTCTCTCCATCGGCCAGTGCAGCTCTCATTCTAGAGGGATCTGGGGCTAGCTCCTTGACAGATCCGGAAACGTGGCATTTCAGGGTTGAAGGTTCTGTAGCCACCACTCATTACCACAAACTCGTTTTATGATGGGATCCCACCAGTCATTGCTCATTTCTTGGGCCCCGAAATGGGGCTCTACTGTCTGCATAAACACCGCTGCCAACTTTCAGCTGATTCTCACTATGTCCCACAGCAATCTGCCTACCAAGAAATCGTCATGTACCCTGCTGATTCAGTTATTCTTGCAGCTTTGAAAATACTGGAATGTCATGTGTCCTGTGCTCGCAGTGCTTATGACAATAGTACAGAGCTGTGCAGGCTCCATCCTTCTGCCAGAGGTGGCGGATAGCGAGGAAGGCTATAGGGGTTAGTGGGATTTTGAAAAAAAGCATGAAAATTAAGGGATATAGGTGACAAGTAGGGGATGGAGACAGTTGTGTATTGGGAAGTTGCTGTCAGTCACCCCTTCGTGACTTATTTTGGCCCTATCATGCATTTCCAAAACTTCCCAAAAGACAGTGCATTGGATGATGGTGGGTTGCACACTGGGGTACCTACCTGTGGTGCATTTGTAGTGCCGATATGGCCATAAGGCTGGTCTACACAAGAAACTTGTATCAGCATAACTACGTCTTTCAGAGATGTGAAAAATCCACACCTCTGAGATGTTATTATGCAAACCTAACACCGGTGTGGGCACCGTTGGTTGGAAGAATCTTCTGTTGATGTAGCTACTGCTTTTCAGGGTGGTGGATTTATTACACTGATGGGAGGACTCTTCCCATTGGCAAGCTACACTGAAGTGCTACAGCAACTCAGCTGTAGCTATATTTTTACTGCTCAGAGCTACAGCAGGGACATATACCCTAATGGGAATTACACTTCCCACCTGCAGCGTAGACTGAGCCTAAAACTATGTCTTCACTGCAGTGAACTCAAGTGAACGCCTTTTGAATTAGCTGAAGTGCCAAATAACTGCAGAATGACACTAGAGCAGCACAGAATAATTGTATAGAGCAGCCCAGAGTGATTGTGTTAGCAACTGATGGTTTTACTAACTTCAGCTGGAGCCTATACCCCCTGGTGTGCCAGCCAGCTTGAGTTAAAAGCACCAATGCTTGAAATCAAGTTCAGCATTCTTGAGTATGGCCCCGGTACAGTATATAGACATACCCAAGATGGTTTGGACTCAGTTAGCTCAAATATCAGCAACAGTGAAGCCATGGCAGCTTGGGTGGCCACATGAGCTGCACAACTCCACCAGAACCCTGGGTCTCTAATCGAGCAGCTACCGTACGCTGCTATAGCTTCATGGCCATTGTTTTTCAGGCTAGCTAGTATGCAACCACACCTCCGACTGCAGTGTAGGAACATCCTTTGCATAAGTGTACAATGCAGCCAGGAGTGTGATTTTTTTTGTTTGTTTGTTTCCAGCCCACCCAGAGATACCTGGGGTGGCTTTAATCTCGCTAAGATGCTAAACGTAGCAGTGAGGATGTGGTGAGGGCTGCCTAAGTCTACCTGATCCCCCGGGTGTGAACTTGCATTGCTAGTCTATGCTGAAGCCCGTGCCCTCACTGCTGTTCTCAGGGCGCTAACTAGCTTACGGCTAGTGCGGTACAGGAACATGAGCTCCACGTTCCATCCCTGGCTGCAGTGCAGAGGTGATTGTAGCACAGGTAGACATATCTATGCAAACTTTAATATAACTAGCTCTGCTACCAGTGGTAGCTGTAGCTGGGCATTGGAAGAGTGAGAAGTAAAGCAATGCTTGGACAGGTAGTGTTCATTCTTATCATCCTCAACAGTTGCATCAGAGTGTGATGGAAAATAGCAAAATATCCACAGCTAATAATAAGGCTTTGCTTTTCTATATAGCACCTTCCTTTCAAAGGTCTCAACTGACTTTTAGTCACTCAGAAATTGAACCTCACTGAGTTACGTAAATATTATCCCTCTTTTACAGGTTGGGAAGCTGAGGTTCAGAGTTTAATTCTCTTGACCAAGGTCACGCAGGAAGTCTGTGCAGAGCAAGGGATAGACCACAGGTCTTGGTATCTGAATACCTCGCTACATTAGGGAAATTCTCTGACTGGTTCAAAAACCACTTTGGCTAAACTGAGTTTAAATTTGTTTAAAGCAATAGCATGCACTGAAGTTTAGATGATTTAAGTTGGCCTGATTCATTTTTACTGAATGGGTTACAAGACTGCATGAGATTAGAAAATGTTTTCAGTGTAGACAAGGCCCTGTGTGCAGAAATTTTTAGTGAACTCCTGTCAGTAGGAGGTCACTAAAAACGGTGTCAATCTCATGCTTGAGTTGAGAAGCTAATGGAAGGGAATGCAAGAAAGAACCAGATGCCTATCTAAGAAATAGCTTCTTATTTTTCTCTGTAAAAATTAAGGTGATTAATTTTTTGTTTAATTCTAAATTATATTTTTCTTTTACATTTACAGTCATATTTTGAAAACACTCGCCCTGGGTCAGATGCTTTCCTTGTTTATCTGTGGGACTGCTGTTGCAAGTCAGTATTTAGCAGAACAGTACAAAGTGAACACTCCAATGCTACAAAGTTTTATCAGCTATTGTTTGCTGCTTCTAGTTTATACAACAATGTTGGCATTTAGGAAAGGTATGTGAAATACTGTGCGAGGTGTTTTGGTTCATAAAACTATTTTCTTTGCCTACTTTTCAGATTAATGTTCTCAAACACTGAGACTTGTGCTCTGTGAAATATTGGACAACAGAACCCCTTGAGAGATCTCATAAAAGTAGGGGTTGACTCCTGCACCCACTACATGAATGGTAAAATGGCCAGTGACTCCAGTAGAAGTAGAATTAAGCTGTAAAAGAGTGAATACACTTGAATATTGTGGAAAGAGTAAAGATATTTTATTTATTTCATAATTCATTTTTTAAAAACATTTTGTACATATTTTAAAGTACCAGAGATTGCATAGTGAGAAGTTGGCAACGTTATGGCCCTGATCCTGCCTTCAGACAGGCACGAGTGGACCCCTTCTCTTGTATAGAACTTGACTGAAATCTATTGATCTAATTCTCGGTTACTGAATTCCTACACTTTGGGCTGGAATACAAAGGGTGGAAGTGATGGCTGGGTAGCTTTGCATTTCCCACTTTCTGGGCTATTTATAGCTATTCCCAGCCTTTGAAATAAATTAGAGCAGCCCTGAGGCTTCTGTTTTTCTTATTCACCTCCTTTTAAAAAAGCCCTCATCTTGTCAGTTTCTTTTCAAATTGAAGTCTTTCCATGCCCGTAATCATTTTTATTGCCCATCTGTGGGCTTTTCTTTTTCTAGTATATCTTTCTTCAGATGGGCCAACTAGAACCAAGAAAATTTGATATACCTTAAAAAGCAAGAGCTCTGAAATGAATATTCAGCATTCCTTTTGAAACAAACATGCATTGACTGAAGTTTTCTCTAATCAGGCACTGACAGCCTTTTGCAAATTCTGAAAGGGAAGTGGTGGAAGTATATTCTGTTGGCACTAGTGGACGTCGAAGCTAATTACACAATTGTCAAGGCTTACCAGTACACAACCCTAACAAGCGTTCAGGTATGGGCCATTTTCCCTTTTCTGATGTGCTGCTTATAAAATTGATGTGAATTCATTCCTAAAATGAGATGTTTATAGTACAAACATGGAACCATTTTTAAAATGGAAAAGGTTGTCAATATATGCGAGTCAGCTCTGCAGTCTGGGGAGTGGAGCATACTGTGACGTGAGTAATACTTCTGGGAAGCAGCGAATATTTGCTCTGGGTATCCGGTGCCAAGTCTCTTGAGTACAGCTCTAATTATTTTGATAGAAAGCATTTTTAAGAGTTTGCTGACAACAGCAAATTCCATTTTCCTGCATGGTGCAGAATAAGGATTTGGGCCAGATTATGTCTGTCTGGTGAAGGCCTTTGTCGGGGGCAGGGTGCTTGGAAGGTCCCAACCCCAAGGAGCTCTGGGAAGCATTATTGTGTAGTGGGCTACACCTGTTGCCCAGCATTTAGGGGTTACACTGTCATCCACGACTGGCCAGTATTTCTGACTAGTGTGGAGTGGATGGTCTCACGTAGTTCCTGCCCCTTCTCACCCAGTTTTGGTGTGGTTTGTACCCCATGGAGCACTAGCAGGGAGCAGGGACAACAGCTGTGGCTACCCCAATGTATAAGAGCAAGGGGACAGTTTCTTCCACACCCTTCAGCTCAAGCAGCTGTACAGGAGTCCGCCACAGTCTGGCCTTAAATGGTTCTAGCAGAGACACAGATTTGTGAGTGTGACTGAAAGCACCCCTGTGTACTCACACCCTGCATACCATTGCAATAATCCTGTACAAAATAGGCCTTGTGAGGTATCACAGGGCTGGGCAATAATATCATGGTGAAATGTATGTAGCAATATTATATGTGAAGTTATGAAATCTGATGTGATTAGTACATGTTCAAACCCACACAACCCTGCCCAGGCAGAAGTTGTTAAACAGGCCTATCTGAAAAGGGGGATGTGCAATGAGAGTTGTAAGCAGGGTCTTCCAGACAGCAGCGGGAGGAAATGGCAGGAGACAGAGCACATATGCATTTCAACAAACACAGGAAAAGATAGAGCATGGAGCTTGCTTCACTACTGTAATGATCTTGAGGGTTCATTAAAGACCACACTATTGAATGAGTGAGTAATAGGACTTTAATAACACAGACAGGTGTACAGATGGGAGCAACCATGTTATATCACCTGTAGGACATGTCTCCCAATTCACACAACACTGTCCTATGCTGGGGAGTTTCTCTAAAATCACAACCTTCTACAAGCGTCTCTCCATAACCACCAGACTGCATATCCCTTTCTTTACTGTTTGATTAAACTTTTCTTTGAGAGTACCCGTCAGGGGAAACCGCTTCAGAGGTTGACTGGACTGTAAGAGAAAGGAGCAGACAACTCCACCTGATCTCTCTCTCATTCATCTAAGAAGACAAAGGCGGCAGAACCGTGTGGCCTCTGGGAGAGAGCCTGACCGAGAAAAGGGGCAGTCACCATCTTGCTGGAAGACTGAGGGTGACAAAGCCCATCTTAAACGAAGTCTTGAATCAAACTTTGCTTGATTAAGTTTTAGGCTTTCAGATGTGTGTTTTCATTTTTATTTGCTGGTAACCATTTCTAACTTTCTCCCTTATTCTTGAATTCACTTAAAATCCTTTGGCTTGTTTTGTTTTTTTAATCTAAACCAATCCAGTGCTGTGTGTAAAATGAACTGATGAGTTTAACTCCAAGTACAGTAACAAACTGTTGAATATTGACCCTTTACAGGGACAACAGACCTTTACTATATGGACTGTCCAGGAGGGGGCTGGGCAGTACAGAACACACATTTCTGGGAAGATTCAGGATTGGGAGTGTGTTGGGATCACCCTGCAAGTAGTAACCAGGGGTTGTGGGATCTGTGTTGCTGACAGGTTGTGAGGGTCAGAGCTGCTGGGCCAGGGCTGCAGGTATACACAGACACTCATGATGTGATCTTTATGCCACTAAGTTGTTTGTGAGTGGCTCAGGCTATAATACAAGAGCACTTTCAGGCCCCTCTAGTTGCAGGGGAGGTGGTGACGTTGGTCTGGGTTGCATCTGAGAATGTTGAGTGGGACAGAGACAGGGAAAAAGTGGCGACAGATGTTGAAATTAGAGAGAGAGGCCCAAGTCATAAAGTTTGGCCCTAGTTCTGGCTCTCAATTTCCCCAAGGCTGGTCACTGTTGGAGACAGGCTACTAGACAAAATGGACCTGTGGATGCACCCCTACGGTAATTTATATGTACACACAATGCAGGGCTGTGGCTGTGTGCCATTATTGAGTTGTATGACAATTAAAGTAAATGAAATCATTGTAAAAGTTCAAAATTCTCTGTCTATCAGTGAATCAATGGAGTTTGAGATCAGCCTCTTTTGTGGGAAACTTCCACTCAGTGGGAAACTTCCATATGCATTCAACAGCGGAAAAAGCAAAAAATATTTTCTTTAGCAGATGTTTGCATAACAAGGAAGGGTTTTGTAGATTTTTACAGCGATAACATTGAGAAGGCAACTGCTTTCTTCCCGTAGATAAAGAAAAAAGGATTTTGGTGCCCATGTGCAATGGTTTATCCTGCCAAAGTGCAGACAACGCCAGTGGGAAGTAGAGTTTTAACAAGGATGTGTTTTAATTTCATGCCTTGGTGACTCTAGCTGAAACAAGTCGTTTGACCAAATACTTCACAGCACAGTATATGCACTTTTGAGAGAAAGATCGTTTTATGTTAAGGGCCCATTTTAAAATGGTTTATAAATAAGTATAGATGCTATCAGCATGTTATAACCAAGTGTAGCCATAACCATCTATTATTGATGTTTGTAAGTACATTAGTGGAAAGTGTAATAGATGGTTATAAGCAACCTATTGACCTGTTGGGATCTCTAACACTCTATAATAAGGTTTGATTTATAAACAGTTAATAGATGTTTTAATAAATGGTTAGTTGATTATTATAAAGTGTGGCCAAAAACTGAGTGGTGTCAGAACATCTGTTAAATCAAATTGGAGGGTCACTTTTTTTTCAGGAAGGAAGAACTGAACAGTAACCAAGAGTTTGCTGAGGTGTTAGTGGCAATAACTCCCAATGTCAATTGCCTACTTCCCCATAGGTGTCTTATGCTATGTCTACACTTAAAAAGTTAAGTCGACTCTGTTAAGGTTGACCTTGTTAAGTCGACTTAACAAGTCGACTTAACTTTTTAAGTGTGGACACAGCTCGTGGCTCCCTGGGCAGAAAGGACCCACAGGTCCCTTCTTGCCGGGAGCCCCACTCTCTTCTCCCTGAACCTGCGCGGGTCCGGGCAAGGAGGGAGCCGCCGGCACTCCGCTAACAGGGGATCCCTGAGGTTCCCCTGTCAGCGAAGCGCAGGGGAAGGCAGCTGCCGGCGCTCAGCTGACAGGGGAACCTCGGGAATCCCCTGTCAGCGGAGCGCCGGCAGCTCCCTTCTTGCCTGGACCCTGTGGGTCTGGAGAGAAGAGAGCGGGGCTCCCCCCAGAGAAGGGAGCCCAGCCTGCGGCTCCCTTCTGGCCAGGCCCCGGGTCTCAGGGAGAGGGCTGCCGCAGCTGCCTTCTTGCTGGGACCCCTGCGGGTCCCAGGGAGAGGGCAGTCATGGCTGCCTTCTTGTCAGGACCCCGAGGCTTCCCAGCAAGAAGGGAGCACGACTCCCTTCCATTGAGGAGCAGGGGTCCTGGGGAGAAAGGAGCCATGGCTCCCTTGTCCCCAACCCTAGGTCGACTTAGAGAACTAAAGTTGACCTAGGGTATCCACACCGGGTTTAGGTCGACTTAACAAATCGACTTAGCTGTTAAGTCGACCTAAACAGTGGTATTTATTAAGACGACTTAAGGAAGCCCCTTAAGTCGACCTAAACAATAGTATTTATTGAGTCGACTTAATGAAAGCCTAGTGTGGACATGGACTAAGTTAGGTCGACTTAAGTCGACCTAATTTTCAAGTATAGACATAGGTTTAGAGCGTGATTGTATGAACCCTTACTCTTGTAAGTAATCCAGTGACATGAGTGGGCCAGATTCACAGCTACACTTCAGGCGCTTTTTGCTCCTCTCCCATCATTGTGCTAGATTGAAGATACCTTGTACAAGAGGGCTTTGTAATGTAGCAGATAAAAACATTACAAGATCCAGTTGAAGTTAAAGTTGCAAAAATTCAAACTGGAAATAAGAATTTTATTTTTAAACTGAGGTTAAATTAACCATTGGAACAGATTACCAAGGAAAATACTCCATCATTTGACTCTTTAAATCAAGACTGGATGTCTTTCTAAAAGATGTGCTTTAGCTCAACCACAAGTTTACTGGAGTTATTGGGCTACCTGTAAGAATCACTGGAAGAAATTCTATTTAGGTCAGAACAGATGGCCTCATGGTTCCTTTTGACCTTAAAATCTACAGTATTTATTTTAAAAATTATTTTGTTCTGCTATTTCTTTCCTGTCTGGACTGGAGGACTGTATGATGATTAGAAAACTGGTTAAATAGTGACCATATTTATCTATTATTAGTGAAAGGGACATTTCTAGAATCATAGGGTGCATCTACACTTAGAAATGAAGTCGACTTAAGCTTGCTTAAATCGACTTAATTTAATCTGCGTCCACACTACATTTTCCTTAAGTCGACTTAAGCAGCTGCTTAAGTCGACTTAAGCAGCTGCTTAAGTCGACTTAAGGAAAATAAAAGTCCACTTTGTTAAATCTCATTTTAAGTCGACTTTGCTGGCTAAGTCGACTTTAGAAAGTTGACTTAGCCAGTATGGAAGTGGAGTAGTCCTAAGTCGACTTTAAATCCCTGTCCCCCTTTAAGTCCCTGTCCCCCTTTGCCCCATTGTACCAAGGTACAATGGGGAAAAGGCTGAGCCCCCTGGCACTTGGCAAGGGGTGCCCCCCCTGCCACCGTGGACCTGTCCCAGGTCCACCTAGCCCCTACAAGTCAACCTAGGCGTCCAGTGTGGACGCTCTAGGTCGATTTGGCAGGGTCCCCTCTAAGTCAACTTAATTTTTGTGTGTGGACATGCTAAGTCGACTTAAATTAACAAGTGTAGACATAGCCATAGAGGTTTAGGGTTGGAAGGGGCCTTAGGAGATGATATAGTTCAGCCTCTTGCTCAAAGTATGACCAACCCCAACTAAATCATCCCAGCCAGGGCTTTGTCAAGCTGCATGTTGAAAACCTCTAAGGATGGAGATTCCACCTCTGCCCTGGATAACCCACTCCAGAGCTTCACCCCCCTCCTAGTGAAAATTTTTTCCTAATATCCAACCTAGACCTCCCCCGTGCAACTTGATATCAGTGCTCCTAGTTCTGTCATCTTCCACTCCTGAAACAACCTAGCTCTGTCCTCACCGGTACCCCTGTTTAGGTAGTTGAAGGGTATTATCAAATCCCCCCTCACTCTTCTCTTCTGCAGGCTAAACAAGCCTCGTTGCCTCAGCCTCTCCTCATAACTCATGTGCTCAAGTCGTCTAATAATTTTTGGTACACTCCACTGGACTTTCTTCACTTCATCCACATCCTACTGGTGGGGGAGAACTGGACACAGGACTCCAAATGTGGCCTCACTAATGCGAACAGAGGAGAATGATCACTTCCTTTGTTCTGCTGACAATGCTTCTTCTGATACAGCCCGATATGCCGTTAGCCTTGTTGGCAGCAAGGGCACACTGTTGACTTATACACAGACAGATTGTCTACAACTTTTTGCTTTTGTTTCTTTTTTGATAAAACCTATTTGACGTCAATGGTTATCATTTCACACAGAGGAGCCTGTGTTAAAGATTCAGCAGTGTCAGGGAGGGTCCCTAGTACCTCTGGCTGGTTCGTCTGCAAAAACAAAAGAGGTCCAGGTTTTCCATTCCTGACATTTTTAATGGTAAGAAGAAGCAGGGGGGGGGAAGCAAGAACCCCCCCCAAACATCTTTAAATACTCTTCCCTCCAACTCCTTTGACTATCCATCGAGAACCAAAAAGGGGATAAACACAGTTTTAAAAAATCCCTTGCGGCTCACCTTTAAATGCTTCTTTTTAGGAGGTGAGAGAGACAATCTCCTTAGAGCTTAGCAGTGATTTATCCAAAGCAGGTACACAAGAGAGTAACTGGACGTCAGGCTGGTTGGGCAGGGTTTGTGAGTCTGTTCATGGAGTGGGGAAGAGGTGGAGCTTTGTGCCTGATGCTCATTTCTCTGAGCAAGTGCATTGGGAGGAGGGACAGAGAGTAGACAGAGCATCAGTAAATCTCTGCATGTCACTGGCTGGATGTGAAGGGAGAATATACTGAAGCTAGAAGAGGGCTGTCGCAGCATATTCTCTTCACCCAACCACAAATCTGAGCTCAAGAGAAACTCTGATGCAGAGGGACAATTCAGGCTTCGTCTACACTACCAGTGCAACAGTGGTGCTGTGGCAGAGCCGCAGTTTAGACATTTGTTACAGTGACAAAAGGGGTTTTTCTTTCTCTGAGGTAGACCCACCCCCTACGAGCAGGTATCTAGGTCCACAGAAGAATTCTTCCTTCAAAGCGTCTGACGAAGTGGGATTTTCTCCCACGAAAGCTCATGCGATAAATAAATCTGTTAGTCTTTGAAAGTGCCACAGGACTCCGTTGTCTTCCATCAAAGTTAGCAATGTTGGTATCCGGGCTAAGGTCAGCATAGCTATGTCTCCTGGGGTGTGAATTTTGACCTCTCCCCTTGACCGATGTAGCTAGGTTGACCACTTTTAGGTGTAGACCAGGCCTCAGTCACCATTCCTTTGTGAAGCTCCTCCTGGAATGGGGTAGTTAAACACTTCCTGATACAGGGCTGAAAGTAGATTCTCCATCTAGCCTTTGGCCTGGTCTACACTGAGGGCTTAGGTCGATATAATGTGCTTACTTCAACTTTCTACAGCCTGTGTACACACTCACGCGGCTGGAAGGTCGAATTACGTGGTGTTACAAGTCAACCTTGTAAATCCACCCCTCCAGGAGGCATAGAGTTAAGGGCGAATTTAGTAATTCGCCCTAACCCCAGAGTAGACACTGGCATCCAGCTGCTGGCCCTCGCAGCCCCCTGCCGGGACTGCCGTCAGCCCCCCTAGCCCAACTGCCAGCTCGTCAGCCCCCCTGCCGGGGCTGCCACCCCCACAGCCCCCCTGCTGGCAGGGGGCTACTGAGCTGGCATCAGCCCTGGCAGGGGGGCTGCCAAGCCCATGGCGGAGTTGTGGGGGCCAACAGCAGCCCCAGCAGGGGGGGCTTCCAAGCTGGCAGCTGGAGACCAGTGTCCACACTGGAGACAGAAGGAACTGGAGCAAGTGTGTCCTGTGGACACTCTCCTCTGGTTTTATTATGTCGTTGTATTAATATCGACTTTAGATGGCACCCAAGTGTAGACATGGCCTTTAATTGGAGGCAGTGGAGTAACAGCTATGAATTCTACACAAATGGGCGTTGCTGTTCCAGCAGATAGATGAGATCTTCAGTTTAATACTAGACAAAACCACAGAATTCAGTGGTGCAGGGGAAGAGTAAATGTTTTCAATCTCCATGGAAGAAAGGGGATGGAAATAGATGTTAGATGAGAGAGGAGCTCACAGTGTGAGACTCTTATGATAAAGCAAATGCTAAATCGGAACATTTTGTAATACATATCTGAGCATGTGATTCTCATTTCTTCTAATACAGCCTTGACAGGTCGCTGTGTATCTGTGGACTTCCAAATACGACAAACTGGAGAGAATCCAGGGAACACTGAAAAAACTGATAGTACGATTAGAGCATGTGATTTATGAAGCACAATTAAGGTTTAAACTATGGTGATTCTTCTTTTTGCTGCCTCCATTTTAGTTGCAATACTCTGTATGGTTATGAGCAAGTGGAAACATGAGTTATAAACACAAATCATTCTGCAGCCTTGTTTTTGTAAGTGGTATTCACCCTTCAGCAACAAGTATAAGCAGAATAAAACACTGAAGTGGTGTATTTAGAAAGGCAAAATGTAACCATGGATATGAAGGATAGATGGCTAAATCTTGATCTGGGTGCTTATGTGAGTAGTCCGATTGATTTGTCCCTAATGCTTGAATGTGATTCCAGGAGAAGAATTTTTAATAAACGTTAGTTCTGGTAAGTTTCAGAGATTTGAAGCACTGTGTATGGGGCTCAGTGGGAAGCTGGATCTAAATTCTGCTGGAAGCTTCTGACACTCATTCTCTGTGGTAGTCTGTGGAGGCAGACTAGAAATTCTTGAGTGTACTACAGAGTTTTGGACTTAAAAAGAAAAGATGTTTTCTGAAGGAAACTGGAGGCTTTAGAAGCTAGCTCCATATTATTTCTTTCAAAAATTCTTTACCCCTTTCCTTTCAGTGGCATTAAATTAACCAAGAATAGTTTGTTTTTTTCCCCAGAAGAACCAATTTTAAAAATACAGGGCCAGATTTGGACTCAGTTGTATAAAAGTGGAGTAACTTCATTATCTTTACTGGATTTACTGTAGATTTTCACTGGTGTAACTAGGATCAGAATCTGGCCCATAGTTCTGATTCCAGAGTAGAAAAGAAAAGGAAAAAACAGAACAGCTGGTAAATGAGCATGTCTGGATTAGCTACTTTAGTTTTGCAAAATAAAATCAAAGAGAAAAAATGAAATCCAAACAAAACCCTTCCTTCTAGTGATTAAGTGGCCTCCTGGAGGAACTTGGGTTTAGCATCAACATTTTCAACACTCTCCCTCCTGTTGATCGTGGTGGTGATTAGACTCATCATGAAAATAGTACACTTGGTTCATAAATACGAGAACTTTCCACTCAATAGCATCTAGATCTGCCTAACTCACATTATGGCTTTGATGGCAAAATGTGGGCCTGATTCCCCTCTCATTTAAACTGGTTTTACAGTGGTGTAACCTCATTGATTTCAATAGGCTGACTCCTTATTTACTCTGTTGGAGAATAAAGTCTATGTTTTACTCTGGATGGTGAAATCAAGTGTGTTTGGTAGGTTTCTAATGAAAAACTGTTTCTGTGTACACATAGTTACTGGACTGCTTTGGAATCCCGGTGTTGATGGCTTTATCATGGTTCATTCTTCACGCAAGATACAGACTCATCCATTTTATAGCTGTGGCTGTCTGTCTGTTGGGTGTGGGAACTATGGTTGGTGCAGACATAGTAGCTGGGAGGCAGAACAGTGAAGGTAAGGACTTGGTTATTATCTGGGCAATGTGTGGAAAACTGGGTTTCGTGACATTCTTACTTTCGCAGGTGAGATGAAAAGAGAAAGCTCATAGTGAATGGATTTAGCTCTATTCAAGGTGAGGTTGTCAGGTTAGCACCTTTCCCAACTGCAGAACTTCTGTCTTTTCAGGCTGCAGACATAGGTAGTGGAGCCATACGATGCTGTCCTACTAGTCCCGGAGAACAACTCTCCTGCTTTTGGTTCCTTTGTTGAAGAGTAGTAGCTTCTTGCTCCCCAAAGATAGTGTTTGAGGACTTGTCTTCAGACTTTTGGGGATGGTAATATCTGTTGGCCTGCAGACCCAGATTATTGTTACTGCTTCAGAGACTGAGGCCTAGATTCTCAAAGGATCTGGGCCCAAACTCATTAAGCACTGCTTCAGTCATTTTGCGCCACTCCAAAGGCATGAAGGCTAGAGATCTAGCAGCTCTCTGCAGATGTGGATACTGCTTGCATAGAGGAATCCATGTGTGGCATAGAAGTCAGTGTCAGGGGCATGTTGGGATGGGAGGATGAGTAGCCAGAGTACAGCAAGTTCCTGTGACCCCTGACTGGAAGGCTGGCCCCTTGAGGCCAACAGGCAACTGGGCATAGATTAGAGCAGTGTTAGGGCTACTCTAAACAATACTGTGGCCAAAATAATCTGCAGCCAGCACCAGCATTAGGGAATCACAGAGAATTCCTTTTTTCATCTCACTCAATGGGGTTGCCAACATTGTATTTCAAAAATAAGGGAATTTTCTTACCACTCCCAACCCATCCCTTCTTCTGATAGTACTATTAATCATCATTGTTAATACTAATAAGCAGTACTTGCCTACATTCACCAGGGGTATTTTTTGCTGCCTTTTGCAGCACTCAACAGCTCCTAATCTTGTTCTATAGAAATGAAAAAATAAGGGACATGCTTTGCAATAAGGGACGGTTGGCGACTCACCTGTGTACAACACTTATTGGTGCAATTGAGGACTGAGGCCTATGTATATATTTATCTCTTTATCTCTGGAGTTAATTAAGTAATTAGTACTGTTGCAATTCAAAGAGAGTATGGATGGGTTCTATTGGTCTAGCTCTAGCACTAACATATAAACATGTCTTTAGATCGATTAGAAACTTATAATGGGCCGGGATCTGCAACTGTTAAATACACACGGACTAGCACCTACCTACAAACCCAGTCTTATTGATGTCAGTAGCTCTTTTCATATGACTAAGTCAGTGTCTTCAGAAGGGCAAAAAAGATGGATTCTTAAAACTGAGATTGCCATCTCAGTGTAAATCCTAGCAGAAACAGGTCAAGGTAAACCTCAAGTGTGAGGTATAGTTTGACCTCAACTAGCTACATGAAGTACTCCTAGGAGAATTCTGCACCAAAAAATAAAAAATTCTGTGCACAATTGGAACAATTTACCTAGGGCTTTGGTGGATTCCTCATCACTGGCAATTTTTAAATCAAAATGGATATTTTTCTAAAAGACTGCTCTAAGAATTATTTTGGGGAAGTTCTATGGCCTGTGTTATACAAGAGGTCAGTCTGGATCATCACAATTATCCCATTTGGCCTTAGAATCTATGACAGAATAGAGTCCAAAGAGAAAGGCTTCCTTCCCTGAGAGTTCTAGATCTGTCATGATTCATCTGTTGGGCTGGCAGTACCACATGGATATACGTCTTGAAAAAAGTATCTCTCTCAGTCCTTCCCCCAACTCCAAGTCCTGTTTCCCTAAAGAATGACTATCAAACAGTTTGGGAAAGAGGTTTTAAATCAAATCAGTGTAATGGAAGGAACAATCAGGCTATTGAACTGATGCATAAGGGCATTCACTTGATGACTGTTGCATTACAGGGATTCCCATTAGTATAGTATAAAAGGCTTATTTTAGCCCCTATCATGCTATCACAGACTTGTAGCACCCACTTAAGATCTTTCATTGACTAGGAGCCTAATTCAGCTCCTCCTGAAGTCAATAAATTGACTTTTTTATAGGAGTTGAATCTGGCCCTTAGTACAGAAGCACTGAGTGCATGGTCTGAAAGGTTGGATTCTTCTGTATTCTGCTGGAGTTCCCACACAATTCATAACCCTAACAGAAATAGATAGACCTGGACCTTACTGTTGAATGTGATTTAACCTTTAAAATAAAAACCCAAAACCCCAAACTTTGCAAAGGCAACTGGAACCTTCGGCATCATCAGCCTTTGGTCACAAGCCATAGAGAAACATTCCCCTTTCCCTGTCCTGAAAGGTGGAGGCATTCGAAGTAAACTTGTTTTTTTGTTTTGTTTTGGTTTTGCTTTTTTTTCCTAAAAATAAAAACTTTTAAAATGTTTACAGTGTTTCCCTTTTTGTGGATTAATATTTCTGTACAGGAAGTGACGTGGTGGTTGGCGATGTCTTAGTTCTGCTGGGTGCTTCTTTATATGCCATTTCTAATGTGAGTGAGGAATACATTGTGAAAAATCTGAGCAGAGTGGAGTTTCTAGGAATGGTGGGCTTGTTTGGGACTATTATCAGCGGTCTACAGCTGTAAGGATCTAATATATTTACTTTAACCCTAATTAAGAACATATTGCAGAATGATTTCTTTGTGTACCATCAAATGGTGCTATTGTTATTAAATTAATTAAGTCTGCATTTACCCATGCATTTGGAGTCCTTTTTGTTGATCTTCAGTATGCATTTTCTAGGAACAAAAGAATGTCCATACTGGGTCAGACCAATGGTCCACCCAGCCCAGTATCCTGTCTTCCCATGGTGGCCAATGCCAGATACTTCAGAGGGTTCTTCTTTTTTTTCAACTGTTGCCTGGGCCATACAGTACTATTGAAGCCCAATCCAGCAAATTTGTCTGAGTATGGGCCCAGATCCTCAAAGGCATTCAGGTGCCAAATATAGGCGGTGCATGACTTTCTTATTTGGGAGGCTTACATGAGTGCAGGAAGCTTGCTAGAAGGGTGGAGAGGGGACACTGGCCCTGCTCCCACTTCCCCCCTCCAGATTCCACTGCCTTTCAACCTCTTTCCGCTAAGGCCCTGCCCTTTCTCCACCTCTTCCCATAAGAATGGCTATACTGGGTCAGACCAATAGTCCATCTAGCCCAGTATCTTGTCTCCGGACAGTGGTCAATGCCAGATGCTTCAGAGGGAATGAACAGAACAGGAAATCATAAAGTGATCCACCTCCTATTGCCCATTCCCACCTTCTAGCGAACAGAGGTTAGGGACACTTCAGAGAATGGTTTTGTTTTCTTGCCCACCTTGGCTAATATGTCCATCAATGGTTCTCTTTCATGAACTTATCTAGTTCTTTTTTGAACCCATTTATAGTGTTGGCCTTCACAACAACCTCTGGTAAAGAATTCCACAGGTTGTCTGTGCATTGTATGAAGAACTATTTCTTTTTGTTTATTTTAAACCTAGTGCTTATTAATTTTATTGGGTGATGCCTAGATAAGGAATAAATAACACTTCCTTATTTACTTTCTCCGTGTCAGTCATGATTTTACAGACTTCTCTTATATTCTCCCTTAGTTGTCTCTTTTACAAGTTGAAAAGTCCTAGTCTTACTAAATCTTTCTTCATATGGAAGCTGTTCCATTCCCCTAATAATTTTTGTTACCCTTTTCTGTACCTTTTCCAATTCCAGTACATCTTTTTGAGATGGAGAGATCAGATCTATACACAATATTCAAGATATAGGCATACCATCGATATATAAAGAGGCAATATATTTTCTGGCTTATCTATTCCTTTCCTAATGATTTCCAATATTCTGTTAGCTTTTTTGACTGCTGCTGCACATTGAGTGCACGTTTTCAGAGAAATATCCATAATGACTCCAAGATCTTTCTTGAGTGGTAGCAGTTAATGTAGACCCCGTCACTTTATATATATATATATAGTTGGGATTATGTTTTTCAATGTACATTGCTTTGCATTTATTAACAATGAATTTCAACTGTCATTTTGTTGCCCAGTCACTCAGTTTTGTGAGATCCCTTTTGTAACACTTTGTTGTCAGCTTTGTACTTTACTATCTTAAGTAATTTTGTATCACTTGCAAATTTTCCCACCTTATCATTTACTCCTTTTTCAAGATGATTTATGGATATGTTGAGCAGTACGTGTCCAAGTACAGACTTCTGGGGGAAGACCACTATTTACTTCCCTCCATTCTGAAAACATACCATTTATTCCTACCCTTTGTTTCCTATCTTTTAACTAGTTACTTATCCAGGAGAGGATCTTCCCTCTTACCCCACAACCACTACTTTGCTTAAGAGCCTTTGGTGAGGGACCTTGTCAAAGGGTTTCTGAAAATCTAAGTATACTATATCGTCTGGATAACCCTTGTCCACATGCTTGTTGAGTCCCTCAAAGAATTCTAGAAGATTGGTGAGGTATGATTTCCCTTTTTCAAAAACTGTGTTGACTCTTCCCCAAAACACCGTGTTCATTTCTGTGTCTGATAATTCTATTCTTTACTATAGTTCCAACCAATCTGCCTGGTACTGAAGTTAGGCTTACTAGCCTGTCATTGCTGGGATCGCCTCTGTAGTCTTTTAAAAAAACTGGCATCACATTAGCCATCCTCCAGTCATCCAGTACAGAAGCTGATTTAAATGATAGATTGCATACCACAATTAGAAGTTCTGCAGTTTCACATTTGAGTTTCTTCAGAACTCTTGGGTGGATACCATCTGGTCCTGGTGACTTATTACTGTTTAATTTATCAATTTATCTCACAGCCGCCTCTGACACCTCAGTTTGAACAGTTCCTCAGATTACACCTAAAAAGAAAGGCTACGGTTTGGAAATCTCCTCACAAGCCTCTTATATATGTGCCACACATCGTGTCAAACTTCCATTAATTTCAGTGGGAATTAGGCACCTAAATGCCTCTCTGGATCTGGGCCATAGTCTGTACTGCACTTGTGTGACTAGTCTCCTGGAACCATTCATGTGAATAAAGACTACTCATGGGATTGTATTTCCATGAAGTCATTTCCACTGGAATCTGCAGGAGTTAACCACTGGCATAATGATTTCTTTTGATTTCCTAAAGAGACTAAAAGAATCAGTGTTACATTTTATTTCAAAAGAAAAAGGTTAGATTAAAGAGCGAGCATTTGTGATATGTTTAAGCTTGAATTTTAAAATGAGGCGACATTTACTTTTACAAATAAACACGGAGACAGAGACAGTGAGCATGCAAACATGGCCTACTAATTAATTTTATGTTCCTCGCCTCCCAGCATTACAGTTAATTATTTTCTCGGATGGTATGTTAAATAGCAGCTGAACCTGTGAAAGTCAAGAGCAGTTTTCTTTAACTCTTATGTAGCCTTTCCGTGTTCAGCTAGATTCCATGGTGACTGGTGCTCAATTAATACTTTAGATTCAAAATTATAGGCTCATAAGAGAGAAAAACAAAGCATTTCTTATATGTGTTGGTAATTAAGTCAACCATTTGAATACATATTGAAAACAGCAATTTAATTTTTACTATGGTATGTCTTTTTTTTATGTAGAGCCATTGTGGAACATGTGGACATAGTTCACATTCAATGGAACTGGAATATTGGTATGTGTACATTAAAATTATGCATAAAAAAGCTCAGAAAAACAGATAATTTATTGAATTTTTCAGAGCTGTGGTATCTTCATTTCCCTTTGTTTCATCTGTCAGCATAAAACAAGCAACATTCATACTGTATTTAAAAGAAAGCTATACTTTGTGCTAACTTTGAATAGGAAAGAGATAAGATGTATAAGTTTTAGACCCCAAAATCCAAGTAGGTCCATGGGATTGAACCATGTTGACTGTCAAGGTACAGAAAACCCAATCAAGAGTGATATTGTAAGTTAGCAGTCAATACCATAACATTTTCCTCATGCCACTAACATCACTGTTGTCTTGACTGGATTTCTTTCAGCCAGCGTATTTCATGCAGATGCTGGTGTCCCCTTTGGGCAAAAGTAATCTTAACTAGAGCTGAGTGGAGGACAGAAATTAAGTTTTGCAGAAGATGAAGATTTCAAAGTCTGGCTTTGTTCCAAATCATCATGAAAACTAAAAATCTTGAGATTCTCTGCAAAGACAAAATAAATTTCATATTGGGTCAACCTAAATGTTTCATTTCAATTTCAACTTTTTTCTTTTGTATGATATAATACAGCACTTAAAAAATTGAAAAGAATAGTCATGTCAAAATGAAAATTTGAAAAGTTTTGTTTTGAAAGGGTCAAAAATAGATGTTTCAACCTACTGGAATTTTTCTGATTTCTTCTGAAATTAAATTCCAGCAAAATTGACATGATTTCATGAAGTGTTTTCATTTAGCTGGAACTGCATATTCTGATGGAATATCATTCATTCATAGTTTCTCTGACCAGCTCTCATATTAACCAGTGAAGAATGAAAGAACAGGTTTATTCCTTTTCCTAATGTGACAGGCCCTCCCTCCTTCATCTCCTCATGATCAAATTCTGCATAGAAATTCAGTACATTCTCCCTGCCATTTTTCCACACTGCATTTAAATCTATACAATCTGTTCTCTTTTACTATAATATTTTTTCTTTCTTTTGGTGGGGGGCGGGGGCATACAAAAGAGTTATGTGTAAGGAACTTGCTTGTACCAATCTGATTATTATTTATTATTTGTATTAAACTGATAAAATGTGCATAAGGTTACAGTGGCTGAAGAACATCAGTCTTTTTTGCTCTCTCATTATTCAGTCCCTCTAGTGTAAATTGTTGTCTTGTTTTACAGCATTACTATTCCTGGCTTTTGCCCTGTGTATGTTTGGACTGTATAGCTTCATGCCAGTAGTGATTAAAGTTACCAGCGCTACTTCTGTCAACTTGGGCATTCTGACAGCTGATCTCTACAGTCTCTTCTTTGGACTCTTCCTGTTTGGCTATAAGGTAAGCAAACATTCAGTCATTAGAGTTTCAGTTAAATTTCATTCCAAATCATAGCCACCGTAACTGTTTCTTATGGCTAGCGGAATTGTGAATTTGTGCAGATTACATCAGTTATCGTTGAAATGAAAAAGTTAATCAGATTCAAAGTTAGCTACATAATAACACACTGTTAGATAGATAGTATTTAAAATTCATTGCACACTTCATGAATTAATTTGTTGTTAAAGAACATTGCAAAACCCTCCAAGAGATTTGCAATCAGTGCAAGAAAATGTAAATAAATTAGCGAATGATCCTACTTCCAGAATTCTTTTATTAAGCTGTATTTTGAATCACCCAAAATTTGGAAATGTTCAGATTTAGTCAGCCCTCTAAGGCCTGCTAAAAAATTCAGATCCAAGGTTCATCCAAAGATCAAATGTGTCTACGTCTGAAGCTATGGCTTGGACTGATCTCAAAAGTAAATGTTTTTGCCTGTTTAATCAGTTATTAGATATGCCTGTGTGAGAAGAGTCAACCCCACTCAGTTATATCTCTGAACAGAACTAAAGACACTGAGTACTGAAGACAAATAAATCTGTTCTATAGTCTGATGAGGATGTTCAGTAGAACTGCTTCTGTAAGATTTGTTTCTTTATTGTTCTGTTGTAATCACGTGGTCCTGTAAAAAAAACTCAACCCTTCTATTGTAACTGATTCTTTGCAACCAGTCATTCATGGGAACCAAGTCACAATAATCTTTTTAATCATTGACCCACTCAGTGGATGGAAAAGCTTTGCAAGAAGCTTTTGAACTTTGCTTAAAAGGCTTAACTCTATTACTCCATGAGGTCACTTGCCCTCAGCCCTACAGAAATCCGAAGCTTTTATGTCAAATTTGGTTCTAAAGGCAAAGGATCATTTATTTTTGAAGCATAAGAGCAGAAGTATTGCGGTATCAGGCACACACAACAGCTAGAATGTCCTTTTGAAGAGATATTTAGCAATTGACATTCCCCACCACATCATCGTTTTGAGCATTAATAAATTTTGGCTCTAACTTACTCAGCAGTGTTCATTTAAAAAGTAAGTAAATAAGAAAATGTCTGCACTATGCATTACAACTAGCAGCTCAGTCGTTGTGCCCATTTCTATGTCCCCTATCAATCACGTATCTTGGCACTGTACAGCTAATGAGGTAATTCAAGAAGGGATTAAACATTTATGTGGATAATAAATAGTAAAGATTTTAAAAAGGTAAGCAAGAATTTTTGGAAGGGCTGTATATAAACCATGTAGCATGAGGGTCTAAGCCAAGTTTTTACTATTAGGAGTTGGGAGGAAGCTTTTCCTGGAGGCAGATTGTCCCATAATTGCCTGCTGCAGGGTTTCTTGCATCTCTTTCTGAAGTGTCTGATACTAGCCAATGGTGGTACCAAAAAAAAAGGTGTATTTCAGAAGCCTTTGAGGTAAGTAATAAGAGAATTTCAGACATATATCCAAACAAGCGTGGAGGGACACGATGGTAAGTGGAGGAGATGGCAGCACTGATTTATTGAAGGTTAAATTAATTCTTTACCAGTGTCTTCATAAAGTAAGGTGGAGTGGGTGGTGTTTGAAACCATCATGCATTTCTCCTGGCTGAAAGGAGAAGTGACAAACTCTGGGTGACACTGTGAATGATCAGGAAATGAAATTGTCTGGAGACTGACAACTCTGCAATCAAAGGTTATGTCTACACTAGAAAAAGTTAGGTTGACTTTGTTAAGTCGACTTAATGAGGTCGACTTCAAGTTGACTTTAAAGTTGACTTTAAAAAATGGTTTCCATGGATGTGGACTTAGTCCTCTTTGTTAAGTCGACTTAACTGCCCTTAGGTCGACTTAATAAAGTGGATTTAAGTGTCCACACTGTGCTTAGGTCGACCTAACCGGCAGGTCTTACTAAGCTGACCTAAGCTTTTATTAGGTCGACTTAAGGATTTTCTTAAGTTGACCTAATGAAAGCCTGGTGTGGACAAGGACTAAGTTAGGTCGACTTAAGCCTTCTTAAGTCGACCTAACTTGCAAGTGTAAACATAGCCAAAGAGCTTCCATCAGTAGTTTAAAAACAGCCAAAGGAAAGCCGCAAGAGAATGAAGTAATACTAATACAGCATCTATATTTACCAGGGGTCTTAGGAAGAACTTGGTAACTATGTATCAGGAAGCACAATTTTTCCATATTTAACAGCAGCAAATTATCTTATATTTCTCCTTCTGTTGCACAAATGCACCAGGAAGTATGTTTCGGGGATTAGAAAATACAGGGGATTGAATATACTACTAACAAAAATGCAAGGAGCCACTCTTGATTCTTATGGAAGGAGAGTTTGTCCCGTCACCAAAAATATTCTACATACGACCCCTGTGACAAAGTCCCCGGGACACTGCCCTGGAATCACTCGGGACGCAGCCAGTCAGGACTCTAGTGCTTCGGAATCTGCCAACCCTGCCCACACACACCAATGCAGCTGCCTCCTGACTCTGGTCTCGCAGCACTCAGCACCCGTGCTCTGCCTGAGCCGCCCCTATGAGCCCTCACTCTGGGGAGCCCTACATGCTGCAAAGAGCCATGCACCCTGCCTTGCAGTCAGAAATGATTCACAGCCAGTGTGAAAGTCAGAAAGGCTTATTAGTTCTCAGGATCACAGTGTAGAAAGACTTTGTTCGCAGCTTAGCTAGGAGTTACAGCAGCAACCACCTGGAGATCCCTGTTCTCAGGACTCCCTCCCTGCTGGCCCCTCACAGGGACTGGTCTCTTTTCCCAGCCACCCCCTGAACTGTCTCCTTTCTCCTTCCTGGGCAAGGTGGCCATTCCACTTGGTCTCCACTTCTCCAAACTTTTGCAAGTGGTTGGACCAGGGCAGGGGATCCTGGCTAAGTCCGTATACATGTGGCCGGGGAAGGCCCGTCCTCCCTCTAGTGGTCTGAAATAATCACACACCCGGATGCCATCACTGAAATATATGAACAACATCTGGGGGAAACTGAGGCACACATATAATACTCAAAGAAATCCCCAAGAATATCTCCACTTTGTCACAACCCCCAAAGGCTGTTGCAGGTGAAGTTAGAGTTTTATCTATTACTCTAAATCAGTGTCTCTTTCTTACCTTAGCTTTATGCCACAGGTGCCTTTGTTCTAATACACTTTTCTGATTTCTGCTAACTCTTGTGGTTCTTGGCTGTGGTCTTCTAGCACATGATGGTTTTGTTAACCATTATTGCCACTTGGAATAAGATTATCACAGAATGGTATCTAGGATGGAGGAAGATCACATTCCTATTCCTATTCCTGTGTAGTGCTGGGAGCCCTTGTGGGAATTAGGATACTTGGCCCCTTGCAGGATCAGGCCTCCAGGGAGTTTTTGTATGACCAATCCTCTCTTTCACAAGTTCATCTTTACCTGTTGGGAACTCCACTCCTCTCAGTGTCTTACATTCAGCTGCAGGTGAGATTTGAAATATGATGCCAAATATGACCAAAATCAAACAAACAAAAATCTCAGGAACTCTCCAGAGAGTGAGCAGGCAGATTGCTTGCCACAAATATTTTCCGAGCATGCTTCTGTTGTATAAACTTCCAGGAAAAAGTCTATTGCCTATCTGGACACTAGGTGGAGTTACGGATTGCCAGTCACATTTTATAGTACACTTTAGACTTGATATTGAATAAGGCCATGTGTATTCACACAGGTTGCATAGATTTAATTATAATCTGTTCCTGTACCAATGTAAATAGGTGCAACAAAGACCGACTGAGAAAAACAGAGTACAAACTGAACATAAATTATTAAAAACCTGTGAAAATTTGTTCTCCAGATACAATACATGGGGCAGTAATTAAAATGGGGCTGTTAGTCCTGTGAACTGAGTCCTTTTCCACTCATAGTAGCCTAAATGACATGCTGAGGGTATGATGGTAAAAGGGGAAACAAAATCTCTTTTTCAAAGCAACTAGAGGAGAGCAAACAAAACCATATTTATTTCTTCAGCAGTGTGAGGCATAAAATCGACTGGAGCAGTAGAATTGCCATGGCAAAAGGTGTCAAAGAATGTCACCTTTGAAAATCTTGGACACAGATCCTAAGACGAATAATCGTTTTAGGTGGGGCATAGCAGGGAAAGCTGTGTATGGGCATGCTTATTAGCGATCTATGGGCACCAGTACACGCTGCTTGGCTGCATCTATGTACCTGATGAGACTTTAGCTTCATGATTATAAGATGGCAGTTGATGTAAACCTCTGGTTCTGTGAAACAGACCCTCTTCCTGGGAACAAACAAATAAGTAAATGAATTTAGAAACCAATGTCAAAATCCCATCTTCAATTTAAAGTGTTGTAAACCTGGGAGTAACTATATTACAGTTAAGAGTTACTTCAGATTTACATCAATGTAGATGAGCAGAATCTTGCCCAATTTGTGTAACTTTTAAACTCCTTAAATCAGGGGTGGACAAAATTGGCTCACAGCTAGGCTCCAGCAATTTTACTTTTGGTCACCAGAGGGTGCTCCTCTGTTATATTTCTGCAGGGGAGCTAAGCAACAGGCTACTAAAACTGGTCACTTGGAATTGTAGCAGCCATCAATCCTGCCTTAGTACTGTAGTTTAATGTCTGTTACAGCTGCACAACCATAGTAAGCTAAGGTCCCTGTGCGTTCTGAGCCAGGTTGGTTCTCCCCCCCCCCCCCTTTGCAAAGCACTCAGGGTGCATCTACACTTACAAGTTAGGTCGACTTAAGGAGGCTTAAGTTGACCTAAACCACTCCGCTTTCCTTAAGTCGACTTAAGGAAAAGTTAAGTCGACTTAATAACACCTCGTTTTAGGTCAACTTAACGCTCAAGTCGACCTTATTAGGTCGATTTAAGCCAGTGTGGATGGGGATTAGCGCCTAAATTGACCGTATGAAGTCGACTTAAAGTGTTAAGTTGACTTAATAAGGTCGAAAAGGGGCTATGTCTAAACTAGAAAAGTTAAGTCTACTTTTGTTAAGTCGACTTAATAAGGTGGACTTTAAGTCGACTTAAAGTCGATCTTAAGTCGACTTAATAAAGTCAACTTAACTTTTCTAGTGTATACATAACCTCACTGATCAAGGGGCTAGCGTGTGAAGTTCCTGTTTTTCCTTCATTTAACAACTGCAAAGAATTACTTTGTTTTCTTCAAAACTGAGAAAAATGTTTGAAAAGTTCTGGTTAGTATTAATGCCAATATGCCAAACATATTTAGCTTTTTGGGTCTGCTCACAAACTGTTCCTAGCTGAGAGTAATTTGATCTTTTACATTTTAAATCCAATTTTAGAAAGTCAACAATTTAAATGGACTCTTATTTTTTATAATAATGGTTTATAATAATACTTACATTTTTAGAATTTTAACAGTTTACTGGACGATGATAGTGGACTAAATTGTTTGCCTGATACACCTAATAGTTTCAGTTATCTCTTTACGCTGGTGTAATTTCTATGAAGTGAAACTGGTGCGTATTGGGAGAAAAGAGAACAGGCTGTGGACCAGTAATAATATTTACATAGCAAGTCAAATGGTTTAAAGTACTGTACAACCCCCTGCTGATCTGGTGACTTGCAGAATTCCAACAACAATATGGACAAATGCTTTCTTGCAAGTGAGAGTCTGGAGTAAATCCATGACAGAGTTTGGCCATGTTGCATTTAAAAGTGAAAACAGCCAGTGGTATATTACATTGTTGATGTAAGTGAATACGAATTACTCCTTGCCATCACTGTATCTAGAGCTATGTTATCCTTGTCACCTCTATCAAGGAGGGGAAGTGGAGAAGTAAAACAAGGCAGTCTCTTAGTCTGACAGTAGACTGAGCTTCTGAGTTTTGCTTTTTGGCCTCATATATTATGATGATGGATGGACTCTAAATATTTCGACATAATGGAAATGCAGCTGTAAGTGATGTTCTTGTTGCGAGGCACAATCATAAGACAAGATTACTAACTGCATCTATTTCTCTCCACCTCGTTCTGTCACTCTCAGTTTTCAGGTCTCTACCTCCTGTCCTTTGGTGTCATTATGGTGGGCTTCATTTTGTACTGTTCTACTCCAACTCGAACTGCAGAACATGCCACCACCAATTTGCCACAACCAGACAGCACAGGGTTCGATAATCTTGGACTGAAAATCGAGGAGACCCACCAGGAAACTCCTGATGCTACTGTACAGTTTACTAGAGAAGAAGATGTACGGGTGAACACGGGTTAGAAAACAAGCAGCATTTTAAATGAAGCCTTTGTACTGCCAAATATATCCCTCAATATTGATGTGGAGAACTGCTGTGATGCCAAGATTGTACATCATGCTGCATTTGTTTTGGTACATTGGATAAACACTTAGCTATTAAGGCCAGATCCTCAATCAATGAAGCTATGCTGATCTGATCCAAATGAAGACCTGTCTCTTAAAATGAAATAGAAAAATATTTGGAAGCCTCTACGAAGTGACAGCACCTTATGTTCAGAAAGTTTGATTAATTTAATGGCCAATGCTTTAAGAAGTTGAAGCCAAAGCTAGCCTTCAGGAGCAAAAAATTTTTGTGTGTTAATTATTAGGGGCTTAATTCAGCAAGGTGCTCAGGGAGTGTCCTCCTCTCCCATTGAAAAGAGTAGAATTGGTGGGCGTCTGACACTTCTCAAGTGGCTCTCAACACCTTGCAGCATCTAGCATTAGATGCCATAATAGATATGTTTGCCATGTTGTAGTCATGTTGGTCCCAAGATAGGAGCCACCAAGGTGGGAGAGCTAATATCTTTTATTGGACCCACTTCTGTTAGTGGAAGGCACAAGCTTTCAAGCTTCCCATAGGCTATGTCTACACTGGCAATTTAAAACAACTTAATGAAAATCCTTAATGAAAGCTTAAGTCGATTTTGTTACTACCACTCATTAAGTCATCTTAACCCTTAAATCAACTCCTTAAGCCGACTTAAGGGTGGTTAAGTCAACTTAACAAAGTGGACTAAGTCAACTTAAAGCTAAATCAATTTAGTCCACTTTGTTAAGTCGACTTTAATAAGGTCAACTTTAAGTTGACTTAAAGTTGACCTTATTAAAGTCGACTTAACTTTTCTAGTGTAGGCATAGCCAAAGTGCTTTCTCAGGTTTCAGGAAGGAAGCACTTTGTGAAATTTGAAAGCCTGTACCTTCCGCTAACAGAAGTTAGTCCAATAAAAGATATCATTTCACCCACCTTCTCTCTCAAAATACCTCGGTACATCTACCAAATAATGTGGGGCCTTACTCCTTCATTGGAGCTATGTGCAAACGTGGCAGTCCAACTTTTTTTATTTTTTTAAAGGGAGGGATGCAGTTCAGGGAATGTGCGTGTGGATGCCGCTGGCTCCCCACATCAACTCGTCCTTTGCAGCAATGTCAGGCTCTCCAAAATGTTAAATAATTTCACTAGACTTACTTGTAATTCATTTTTCTTCATTTGTGCCATTTTTTCCATTTCTAATCAATGATTAAAACTGATCTGTCACTGCATAAAACTGAGGCTGTGACATTGTTTAGACATTCCAGGACCAGACCTTTAGGTGTAAATTTGCATTGTTCCATTGAAGCTGTGTCAGTTGACATCAGGTGAAGATCTATCTGTCTGTTGGAATTTCACTCTCTGTTAAAGACTGTATTTATTGATTTTTTTTTTTTTTAAACCAACAGGTTTTGGCTTAGGTGATAAATGATCCTCTAAAAGATACTGGTTATCAAATGACAATGTCATTGTTTTTTGTATAGATCTGTTGTAGTTTATTTTAGCGAAATGGCTTATCCAGATTTCTTTAATGATCACAAAATAAATATTGGGTACACAGTGATGTGGCTATTCCTCAATATTGCATTTACAGTGAATATTTCATACAGATGAGGAGTAAAAGAGCTTCTGATGCTTTGTGAAAAGCTTTGGTCCAATTCTTAGCTGTCTTGCATATTGTGTTATCATTTACATGTGTGCAATGTGAGAGTTACAAATGCTGTCCCTAAGGATCAATAGGTGAAAAGCACAGAATATTGAACCAAATTTTTTAGAAAGACAACAGAATCCTGTGGCACTTTTAAAGACTAACAGATTTATTTATCGCATGAGCTTTCGTGGGAGAAAATCCCACTTCGTCAGACGCTTTGAAGATAGGAAAATTACAGAGTGGGAGGAAATTAAATGCAGGGGAGTGTATGACATAGCATCAGGTCAGGCTGTAACAGCAAATCAAAGTAGGTGTTAGGATTCAAAACACTGGGGAACAGCACATAGAGGAGGGGGAGGTCAAATCACTTGTAATGCGAGAAAAATCCATAGTCCCTGTTTAACCCCAAGACAACTGAGTCAAATTTGCATATAAGTTCGAGTTCTGCAGACTCTCTTTGAAGCTGTGATTTGTTATTCATCTGTTTCAACACAGCTATTAACAAGTCGTCAAGGGAGTGAGCAGGGAGATTGAAGTGTTCCCCTACAGGTTTTATAGTGTTGCAATTTCTGATGTCAGATTTGTGTCCATTGATTCTTTGGCGCAGAGACTGTCCTGTCTGTCCAATATATAAGGCAGAGGGGCATTTCCGGCACATGATGGCATAAATCACATTGGACTCTTGTCTTTCTACAATAGACTAACACGGCTACCCCTTTCAAATTTTGTAGTTACATATCATACTGTATTGCAGGGGTAGGCAACCCCTGGCACCTATTCAGAGTGGCATGTGGCACCCTTTGTGGCACCACAGAGATTGCCACCAAAAGCCACTCTGGTCAGCTTCTTTTGGGTGCGGCTGGGGTGCAGAGGGTCCCCGCCATGTCCATGCCCCCATGTGCTGCAGAAAGAAGCTGCCTGGAGCAACTCCTCTCTGTTGCTTGTTTTTGCAGCATGCGTTGGGACCCCCAAGAGGAGCCACATCTTTCCAATGCATGCCTGGAAAGCGCCCCCCTCCACCCACCCCTGAATTTTCAGGCTACCATCACATTTTTTCAGCAGAGGGGACCGCCGGCACCAGCCGAGGGTCGGGGAGGAAGAGATAGCACGGCTGTATGGCAGTGTTGCAGCCGTCTTGGTCTCAGCATATTGAGAGACAAAATGGGTGAGGTCATTTCTTTTATTGGAGCTATTTTTGTTGATAAGAAAGACAGATTTTGAACTATACTGAGCTCTTCCAAAGCTTGTTTCTCTCACCGACAAAAGTTGGTTCATTAAAAGATAGTACCTCATCCACCTTGTCTCTCTCAGATCAGACTGTAGGTATATTGTACTAGTATTTACTTTGTGTGGGCACAAGATGGAGCTTCAAGGATCCAGTCACTAAACTAGGAGTTTATATCATAACAATGTTTTTTGCCATATTCCACAGTGTGTTGACATGTACTATATGTAGTGCTGCATGGGAAAGACAGCACATTTTTATTGTATTTACTTATAGCCATTGTAAGTCAGCGCAGGAAAGCGAAACACCCAAAAGAACAACATGCTCCTTTACCTTAGTGGCGAATGAATCATACAACAAAGAAAAGAAAGTACAAGGCTTCAGTACTAGCATCTAATAAGAGTCATTGCAACAGAAAGGCTACCTGACTTGCAGTCAATCAGAACTGACACAGGCATAATAAAAGGAGGAGACTGTGCTGCTTTGGAGAATGGTGAAAGTAAAGGTAAGTTAACTCTGACATTCATATCCTCCTCGTCCTCTGACATTTCCCGTCAAGGGGAAGAAAGGAGAGGAAGATCTGCTCCTGTGTGCCAGAATCTTTCAGCAGAAGGAGGAGGGAGGGTCTTGTAGCTGTGTGGCACCATTCTCCTCATGCGACAGGAGTCCTTGTATACAAGGGGTGCTCCACTGGTATGCCATTGTTTTTTGGAAGCCAAGGGTAAGTGGGGAGCAGGCCAAGCTCAGTCTTTACAACCCTAGTTCCCCCTGATGATTTCTCACACAGTCTGAGGGGAGCAATCTTACTAGCATTAATTTATACAAACTCTTACTCAGTGCTTTGTAAACTCCCACTGGGGTAGGCCAGGCAGGTGTCCATGACAGCACAGGTCCCAAAGTAGTGACTAATGCAAAATTTAAGGGTTCATCCAGTTTAATCTGTGACTCACTAATGTAAAAACTCTCCCTATTATGAGGCAAAAATTTGGTAAACTAGTTAACTAGTGCTGGATATGACATAGAGATGTAACCCATACTTAAGGTGTGTGATTGCATTTGCTTGTCAAGTCTATCCTAATGCATTAGTGTGTATTTCTTTGCCTAAAAGTCTATAAGAATTTGGCGGGGAGGCATGTCCTCTGCAGTTCACTTTCCCTGTATGTAAATGGAGGATGATAACATGGTTGTTCCTTGGCTAGGCAGGAGCAGATGCTGAGGCCTTGAAGCTGAGCTTCCTAGTGGCAGAAGAATCAGCTATGTGGAACCTGGGTATATTCTCAGTGAAACTTGTTTTATTTGTACACACGCTGTCCTAGGTCAGTGATGGTAACAAATAGCATGCAGGGCCATCCCTTCTTTCTGGCATCTTGGCACTCAAACTTGAAAGCCTGGTTTCCATGGAGCAATTCTGTCTCTAGAATTCTCTGACAGAGAAAGGGCTGCTTTGCTACTTGCTGTATCTCCCCTAAAGAAACAAAATTAGACTATGCTTTCTCCCTCCCCTCCCCCTGGCCCCAGCAATCAGCACATCAAAGCAACATTTACTTCCAAGACTAAATACTTGCTCACATCCCAAGTAAAAGGAGCTTGTAAGAGAGTACCAGGGTCAGCTGGTGACCCCTGCTATAACAACACATACCTAGCTTGCTGGGCACTTTGGAGGTTTAATTCATCCCTATTAGTGAGATAGTCAAATACAATTGCAGTGGTAAACACCCTAGAAATGCCTGGAAACCTGAAAAAAAGGTTAAACATTTCATGTTCCTGCCTGTTGAAGGGACTTTAGATGCGGCTCCAAGGTGAATGCTAAATTGAATTTTACATAACAGGTTAAATCCCTGCTTCAGGTGTGTGCGGGGAAGTGTATTTTCACCAGAACCACAATGCTTGTAGGAATTAAAAATTTTTAATGGCTCCTTTAAGAAATTAAGTATTCAGGTTCAGTATTATCTGTCCCAAATGATTATTACAGAGTAAACACAAATGCTTCAAGCTTGCTTTCCAGTTTAAACACACCTAAGTATTGTGTGTAGGCTACATTTAAAGAACTTTGACTCAGCATATTGACATCAAGAGGAAAATAAATATCTAAAAACTAACTTTTAAGGATTTTCAACTAATCTGGGCCAACAAATACTAAAATATTTTAATAGTAATCAGATAGGCTATGTCTACACTTGCACTTTTAAGTCGACTTAGTGTGTCTACACTTAAAATTAAAGTCGACTTAAAGGGGAACTTACAAAGTCGACCTAGAGTGTCCACACTGGGTGCTCTAGGTCGACTTTGTGGGGCTAGGGGGACCTTGGGCAGGTCCATGGTGGCAGGGGGGGCACCCCTTGTGTGCAATGGGGCAAAGGGGGACAGGGACCCTGGCAGGGCAGAGCCCTGTGTGTGATGCTGTCTGGATTTAGGAAAGCATTTATGATATTATTTTCAATGGATATCTCATAAATGCTATAATCCATAGGAGCTATGTCATGTTTGGTATCAATAGAAAGGTAGTAATTTGCTGGGAATGATTATATAGTTTATGTCTAGGAATTCTATTTCAATTAGAAGTTAGGAATATGGTGTTCTATCTAGACTTTAACTTATGTTATTTTATGGAAATGTCTGACAGAGGCGTCTGTGCAAAACCATTGTGTCCTTAATGATTAGGAACGTGTCAGGACAATGGTCCCAGGGAGTTACCTGATGAGCCATTAAGGACACAATGGTTGTATTCCTTTTGTCCTTAATGGCTCATCAGGTAAGAGCAGAATTGAGATAGTTTGGAGTCCCTTATTGTTTATTTCCTGGCTTAACATGTTTTGATTACCTTTAATTTTAAACTTGTCTCTGAATTTCCTGGGCTTATTCTTGGTTTTGAGATAATTGCAATAGCCCTGTAATATATTTATCCTAAATTACTGCATTGCACTTAACCTTAATGCCATCTGAATGTAGATCTCTGTCTGGGAATACATATAGATAAGGGAGTAGATTAAAATTCTGGCTACTTCTCAAAACAAAGTGCTGCCAAGTTTAGTGTTGGTAATTCAGAAATGTCTGTTTGCCTATTGAATATGATTAGTTACTGCTTAGAGTGTAAGCAAGTAGATGGGACCCAGTCTCAGCTACTTTTCATTTGCTTTGTAGCCAGTGGAGTTAAATCTGTGTAAAATTGAGACTAGATTCAGGTACAGATCATTTGTGATCCACAAAAGGTATTTTGGGGTATAAATCCCAGTCTGAGGCACCTAGATTTTAGGTTTAGGTACCCAGTTTTAGACTCCACTGAGATTCACAAAACTCCTGCTAAGCCCCATCCATAACTGACTAAACTCACTTGGTTCCTAAGTTTTTCAAAGTAAAGGATCTCTAGATGCCTCTATTCCTCCCTATGGGCATGCATACTACTGCTTCCCTATAGGCATCTGGACACCTACATCCCAGCGCAATTCATGAACCAGGGGAAGATTGGAGTCCAGCTGCCTAAGTAGGACCCAATCCAGTAGGCAGCCTGTGAGCACATCTCCTGGCTCAAATCCCAGGCAGAATATAGCCAGAGGAGGTGCTCACTTTGAAATTTTTAGCCCAGTGGTTATAGCAGTCAGCTGGGATGTGAAGACCCAGGTCAGTTCCCTCCTCTCTGCCAGAGGGGGAAAAAAGAACCTGGACAGGCATCTCCTGTTTCTTAGGAGGGTGCTCCAATTAAGGAGCTATGGGACAGTCTGTTGCAGGGTTCCCTCAGTTGCTCATGCTAGATAAATGAAGGGAAAACAATTGGAGCTGGGGGACTAGATATAGGGTTTCCAATGTGCATACTTTAATACTGCACTTACAGTGACTTGTCACAGGATGCACATCCGTGCGTCCCTGGGCTATGATCTATGTAACTTTTCTGTTCATTTTTGCAATTTAATTGTATGGTTTGATGCCAATTATGCCATGCAAGGTTCCTTTTTGAATGCTCAGCCATATTGTTGTGTCATGTTTCCTGCAGCATCATGTATGTGTACAGATGTGAAGCATGTTACATAGCTCAGACCTCAGAACTACCTCTCTGAGCCTGGAGGGTTACATGACACAGGCAATGCAAATTTAACTGCCTAGCTCCAGTAGAAGAAAAGAAATCACCACAGCCCAGAAGGAAGGGGGCCGAGGGGGGAAAAGGGAAGGAATGCAGACATTTTGAGAGAGGGAGAAGCTGTTGGCTTTTGCCAGAGAAACACCATCTCTGAAGCAACTGCAAGATAACTGAACCTATCCACATGGCCAGGAGGGCCTGAGCTGGCTGAACACCATCAAAAGACAGTCTTGTGGGTAAGAATGAGAATAGAGTAAAGAGAAACCTCGGAATAGTGTTAGTAGAATAGAATGTGTTTTATATCTTTTATTTACTTGTGGTACCTCCTGACTCTCTTTTTAAATGATTGTGCATTGATTTGCTATATACTCACTTAAAATCATATTCTAATCAATCAACTAGTGTTTGTTTTACCTAAAGCTGTGTGGACTTTAGGAGGTGTGAATCAGAGAGGCTGGGCCAATCCATTTCTATGTCAAATGGACAGATGAAGGTCTGAGTCTATGAAGATTGGGGGAAGGGTCCCAATCTCTGTAGGACGAGAGTTCCCAGTGTAGTGTCTGGGGACTGGGGGTGCTGGCTTGGGGACTGTCCCATAGGTTGCCAGAGGGCGCATACCCACTGCCTGGGAGCGACTACATGCAGGAGGCTAGTGTGGACTGACTCAGGAGTGATTAGTCACCTGGCAGGATGGGGTAAGTCGGGATCCAGAAGATTGGAGAGGTCACTGTGACACACCGGACCAAATTCTGGGAGCAGTCTGTCATTTGACTCCTATCCTGTCTGTCAGACACTGGACTGTAGAGTTTAAAAGGGGTAGTCGTGTTAGTCTACGAAAGCTCATGCGACAATTACATTTGTTAATCTTTAAAAGTGTCACAAGACTTGTCTGTTTTGCTGGACTACAGAGTGACTCCCATTCTGTTTCTCTCTCTCTGACTCACTATAGATAAATATTGAAACAGCCATTGGGCCTGAGAGAGTGCATGAGTAATAGGATGACTCTGGCTCAGTGGCTCGGGCCCCAGGAGGATTGGAGGCCTTGGGCCCAGTCCCCGTGCTCCAACCACACTTTTGTTATTTATCCAGGTCAGCAGGGCAGTAGCCATGTTAGTCTAGTTCAATGGTTCCCAACCTGTAGGCCATGGACCAGTGGTGGTCTGTGAGGGTACTGCAGGTGGTCCATGAGGAGGGATGAAGGGCAAATAATGTAATAATAACACAATCCCTTTTCATTGGGTAAGTGTTAGCTTTTTCCCAGTGATAGGCCTACTGCAGGTAAGTGTGCTGTGATGAGTGCAATATGTTTGTGAGTGAGCATAATAAATTATTAGAAATAGCTGTGTTTTTAATATCCCTTGATACATAAGTTTGAATCCCATCAGCCTTAGGCTATGTTGTTAGGAAGGTTTAAAATGGCTTGCTTACATGGTAGTCTGCAAAAGCTTTCAATGACTATGTACTGGTCTGCATAAAGGAAAAGGTTGGGAACCGCTGGTCTAGTTCAGCAAAACAAGAAGTCCTGTGGCACTTATAAAGACCAACAATTTTATTTATCACATGAGCTTTTGTGGGTGAAATCCCACTTCATCAGAGGCTTGAAAATGGAAAACTTACCATATGGGAGGGAAAAATAAATTCAGTGAAGTGTAAGTCACAAGATCAGGTCAGACTATTTCAGCGAATCAAACAAGGTTTTTTGAATCAAACAGTGTGGAACACAGATAAGAAGGTACCCTTACAGTCTTTAATGTACTTAATTTCACAACAACCTGACAAGCTAGGAAGTGCTATTACCCATTTTAGAGATGGGAAACTGACGTATTGGGAGGCTAAGCATCTTGCCTTGTGTCACACAGGGGCTCTATGGCAGAGCAGGGGCTTGAATCCTGCTAACCAGTAGGCCATACTTCCCCCTGCTTTTTGTTGTTATGGTGCACAGTGAGGTCAGAGGGGATAATCTAGAAATTGTGTCCAAGTACATAGTTTTATTAGGCTGGTTCAGATTTGAATGATTGATGTACAGGTGAAGGCTTTTTATCCCTATTATACTGCGGTCAGTTCCCCTTTCCAATGTCTTGTTTTGTGGCTCAAGGCATGGATCAGAAAGCAATCAGGGCTAGAGCTTCTTAGATTTGTGCATTTCTTAAGAACACAAGTGACACGTGTTTACTGTTGCTGGGGAAATAAGTGTCAAGATAAAGTATCATATATAAGCATACACAGCACCTGGGGGAGAAGTTACATGGCAGACTTTTTTAAGCATGCAAACATTGTAGTGAATAAAAAGAAATCCATATATTTCAGATGAATTGGATCTGTGTCCAAACCACATAGTGAGACATACTGCCTTGCTCCAGGGTTTGCTTTCAAGGACAGAAGCCTAGCTGTCTTCACAATGTTGTGTTGTGTCTGAAAAAAAACTGAGTGCAACAGAGTATAAGTGTGTGACATCTCCATTGGAATTTGAGGAAGAAAATAGAGCTATTGGCTATTAGCTATTTTAAGAATTGTGACCTTTACTCGTAATACACACACTTATTTCTGCATGACATGATGTTCAGGACAAACACATCGGTCCTTGGCAGCAGCATTTATTCACACATTACATATTGTTGATAGATTATGAAATTCTTTCCCACAATGCAAATATCAATTTAAATCAGTTTGGAAAATCTGATAGGAAAAATTGTTCTAAGGTTAGCAGACTGATCTATGAACAATGTGGGACAAAGAGAGACAGATTCCGAAGAACATCACACAAAAGATTTTTTAGAATTTTAGAAAATATTCCCAGTATCATCTGAATGCCATTTAAAGATTTGATCCTGCAAGCTCCTGTATGATCATTAAGTGCCATGAATTCTGGATCAGACTCTAAGGTAGCAATTTTATATTTTATACTGAACTTTATTTCTTTGGTGCACTCTGAGGCCCCAGCCAAGAAAAAGTCCCTGTTTTGCCAGGTCCTATCCACACACAGTGAGAGACTGTCTCTACCCAAAGACTTTATAATCTGATTACACAAGAAAAGGGATATAATACCCCCATTTTACAGCACAGAGATTAAATAACTTGCCCAATATCACACAGGAAACCTGAGAATTGAATTTGAGGTTCTAAAGTCCCCAGTCAGTTCATTACCCACCAGGCCATCCTGTCTTTTGGTCATTTTTCCCCATCCTTATGTAAACTAATAGGGTTTGTTAAAGACTGCATTTCATCATAGATTTTAAGGCCAGAAGGGACCGTCTGATCTGCATATCACAGGGTAAAGAACTGGTAAGAAGAGTTATATAAAATGCAAAAATATTTCTTCCCTTTGTACCCTAGAAGCAGCAGTACCATTTTTGCTCAGGCTTTCCCAAACAATTCACTGTCTGGTTGACACCAAACCCAGAAAGTTAGCCCTGAAAGTGAGTGACGAGAGGGCTAAGCAACTGGAGAAGCACCCCTGTTTGTTCTAGTGACACCATTTGTGGGTTTTGCATGCAATAGGATTCAGTAAATACTGAAAAACATACAGGTGTGGACATGTATTTTATACACTAGCTTTGTTATATTCACAACAGAGTCTGTCAAATTCAGTTGAAAGGAGCCTGCAATGCTGAATAAAGCTAAAACTCTCTCTAATCTATCTTCCTTTGTCCTTTTGGAAGAAATTATTTTCATTTAGTAACATTTTTAAGCTGTGTATGTTAAAAAAGGAACCCTGTTTGGATAATCTTCTCTCTTGTAACATTTGTAAATTAATTTGTTTCTTGAGACCATCAGTGACTTATAACTCACAATGAAACTAGAGTAGCTTAACTAAATTAAGGGGAACATTCAGGAGTTGTAATGCAATTACAGTATAAATGCACATTCCATGTTAATACAACATTAAGGTTAAGAATTTAGTCAAACAAAAGTCAGGGAATACAAAGTTATGGTTCCTCACATTAGCCGTAATGTGGCCCAATTGTGCCAAATTAAAAAAAAAAAGTATTTTATATGTGTTTAACTGTTAGTAAATAGATAAAGTCATAGAATTAGCAAATGTATGTGGCTGATACAGATATCTGCAGCCTTCTTTCTCTCAGAGTTGCATCAGCTTGTAATTGGGGAGATACACGTGCTCTCTCTTGCTTTTACTCTTATTGGCTTTCTTAAATCTAAAATAAATCATTTAACATGAAAACATACAGTTTCTCCTTTTGTATCAGCACATACAAAGAGCTACCAAGGGGTGCTCTATCTCTTGAGAAATGCCCACACATGCCATTTAGCAATCACACTTATAGTAGCTCTCACGTGTTTCTAGTTTGGGGACTCTCAGAATGGCCAGGATTGAAAGTTCCTTCAACTAAGACTTATTGGAACTTTCTGCTCCTTATTTTCCCACACTTCCCATGCTCTGATAGCCACTTGCTCTTTGAGGGAGGGTTTTGCCAGGATCTCAGTTGCCTATTCCCATTTCCACAGGTCTGTACTGAGGCACATGTACACCAGCAGAACCCAGATTCTATTATTAGGGATTTTCAACAGCCTGAGGTAAGGAACACACAAACACACAGAGGAGTGATCATTGCAGAGTTGGCATCACTCACTTATGAAATACAATGATCTCTGTGTAAAGTATGTAGATCAACTTTTCTTTGTGAAACACTTGAGGATTCGTCAGTTCAAAAAGCACTCTGCAATATAAGGTACTGCTGGATCAGAGAGAGCTTTATGGAGCCAAACCTGTGTGATGCTTCAGCAGAAGGTGAGGACATACAGTACTTTGCGGGATCAGGTCCCGAAGGCTGTTGGAAAACACAATGAAAGTGGCAAATTTGAACCAGCCCTCATTTTCTCTCCATCTTTCTTCCTGCCCACCTCAGTACAGGTCTCCCCTTTCATTGTCCAAGTGATTTAAAATTTAGATTCTCTTGCAGCTAGGAACCAGCCAGCTCTCTAACTGAAGCAGTTACTACCTGGGATTTTCTGGATGTCATGGTGGGGGATGAGACCCTTACTCCAAATCTTCACACTCCTAGTGGTCAGCCTCAGGGTGTGGCTCCCACCTCTGGCACTCTAATTGCTTTTTTCCTTGCTTCATCTGTTAGAAGCCATCTGGAGACCCAGCTGGCTCTGAGGATGGCACAAAGGAAAGGGGTCATTTAAGAGTCACCTTCACACTAACTCATCAGGCCAGCTTTGATAACATGGTCCACTGTGTGAAATGTGAAAGCTTGTTAATATTGTGTGGCTCAATATAGTTACTGTTAAAAGAAAAGCTCTGGCACCACATTGTTTCTGAAATGTAACCCTGCCTGCTTCAGGAATGGGATAAGATGATTAGCAGATCTAAATATATAATAAATGCTCAAGTGCACATGGGGATGATTGTAGCAGGAACAGAAAACTGTCATCTTCTTCTCCTTCACAATTGCATTTGCACCAGCTCAAGTGGTTTTACACCTGCGCCCAGTCGGCGGTAACCTTGAGTATAGTGGGATGTGCTGAAATATGGAAGCTTGGAGCGCTCCCCGTCCTCACAGGCTTCTGTGCACACTGATCATCATTTCAGTGGCAGAATGCTCCACCAGCAGGATATGCTGTTAGAAATGAAGGAGTGTGTGTTTAACGCTGTGACTAAGGGAAGTGGGCTAGTTAATAATTTTTCATTTTTTCAAGCAGATGTGGCATAAATTCTAACTTTTTGAAATTGTATTGAGGTTATGGTTATTTGCTCAAATCGGTATCTAGGTTAATGGGCTAAGACAGTGATTCCCAAACATTTTGGCTTGAGGGCCCAGATATCATTTTTACAATCCTGAAGGGCTGCTAAGCTCCATCAGCAGGCCCACCTCTCCCACTGCAGCCAGCCAGAAGGAGTTCAGTGAGGAGGCTGCCTCCTTGCTGATCTCCTGCCTCCCTGGCTGCAGCAGGGAAATCACACACATCCTGTAGCCCTGCACATTCCACCTGGGTCCCTAGCAAGTGGCTCCCTTCTGCTGCCAGGTGGATGGACCGGGCTGTGCCATGCTTCCTGCTACAACTGGGGGAGGGGACCGCTGATCTTCCATTTGCTTTGCTGCAGCAAGGAGCCTGCACCAGTCTTTTAGGCCCAGCGCCACAAAGACAGGCTGGGCTCAGGTCCTTAGGCAGCAGCCTCCTTCTGCAGCCAGCAGGAGGGGAGCCACAGGACACTTTGAAAGCCCTTATGGGCCACTTTTGGCCCCAAGGCCACAAGTTGGGAACCACTGGGCTAAGGGGTTAGTACAAAACTCCTGTGGTTTTCTGCATACTGGAAATTGGATCCAATAAATGAAAAGTCCACCATTCTTTCTGGGGATGTAACTAGCCTTCAGTTTGTATAGCATGGTCTTTGTTTGTCCTCTGGCCGTGCCTCAAAGCCCTGATCTGGGCTTACTTTGCTAGGGCCCCGTGACAGTGTGACTCACCAGCTGGCACGCCACATGCCTGCTAGGTGCAGCATTGGAGAAATGTTTCTTCATCGTCCTGCTGACCCAGTCTGCTGGTGGTACCCTTTGCCTTGTGACCAATCAGGGTTGTAATCCAGTAGTCCCAGAACCGCACAGCAAATTGACAACTCAGGTCAAGGCCCAGTAGTCTGTCAGGCCCTTTATGCCTGTGGTCTTCACTTTAATCTCCCCAGGGAGGCTGTACTGGAACGCAGACCCGCCCACTGCCCGGAGCTCCAGCACCGCTTGTGATAAGTGATTCCTCTGTCTTGCCAGGCCTGCGTTACTTCCTACTTCACCCACCTTCTCTTCTTGGGGCTCGCATTCTCAGCAGCAGTCTGCCCTGAGTCCAGTCCTGACCCCAGGTCCTCACATAAAGAAACTAAATTAGCAGGGGGGGGGGAAGGTTAGCTTAGGTCTGTCCGCTTCTCCAGCCTAGTAGGATCATCCAGCCATCTGTCCTACTGCTCTGTGCTCACAGGCACTGGAGGCAGCTTGGGTGTCTGCTGTCCTCCTCTTTGGGAACTGAGAATGAGAAGTCTGTCCACCTCTCTGTGCTAGGCTCTCTGGGTATATCTACACAGCAGTGAAATCTGTCAGCTGAATTGGGCTCTCTGGATTTGGACAAAGAGACTGTTTAATTGGGTTTGAGCCTGGGCTCCTGAGACCTAGCTGTGGGTGTTTAATTGCAGTGAAGACATATCCTCTGAGCTGGGGGTTTGTCTTCTCCCTTTTAAGTCTCTTCTTCCAAGTTGGGCATGCTTCACAGATACCTGAATCCATAACTGCTCTTTGACCCCTGCTTGTCTAAGGCAGGGTTTGTATCCCTCTTCACAGGTCCACTATATACATATTTTGTAATATACAGTCCGTGCCCCAGGGATCTCACTGTACTGTCTGATTTGGGTGATGAAATGGAAAAGGCAAAGATAATATTTGCTAATAGTACTTTGTACTTCTGGAGCATTGCTCATTGGAAGATCTCAAAGCACTTTATAAACATTAATGAATTATGTCTCACAGGAGCTGCATGAGGAAGCAAGGGAAGAGTTAAGACCCCTATTTTATATAGATTGGTAAACTGAGGTACAAAGAGGTTAAGGTCTAGATTGTGTTATTTAGGATGTGCTGCAAGTAGGGGCTGGCTTCAAACCTCACTGTCCCAGGGAAGCACAGGAAGGACTTCTTCTTTGGCATGTAAACCTTCCCCAGAGGTCTCAGTCCTTGTGGTCCACTATATGTCTGCCCTTTGTGTCTGGTCTTTGGGGCTAGGAAGATTCCTGCAGATCCATGCAGTGCAGCTCATTGCAGTCTGCCCCAGATCCAGGTCCTGCTAAATTAGCAGCTTGTGGCAAACAATTTTTGTGAGTGGAAATTTGTTAGCCATGTTAGCTGGTTTTCCTGTCCAATGGTCTCTGTTTTAAATACTGAACCTCTGTGTGGGACACTGCAGGTGTAGGCAGCTGGTAGGAGAAAACTTATAATGAAATCACTATTTCCTGGTTTTAGCTGGCACCAAGGACTTGCTGAATCCCTTTGAAGTCAGCATTCTACCTTCTGTTGTGCCTGTGTAGTGGGAGACTCACTTTTCAGAGGGCAAATCACACTTGTGTCATCAGGCTAGCAAGAAATCAGTCATCTATTTGTTATCTTATGCAGTGTTCAGCTACCATTTGGCTGCCTAGCAAATGGCTTCATCATATAGCAAAGTCCTCTACCATTACTTTACTTTAAAGTTTAGTTAAAGTTACACATTTATTAGTTATTAGTGACTAGAGGGCGTAGAATCATAGGGCTGGAAGGGACCTCATGAGGTCGTCTAGTCCAACCCCCTGCTAAAAGTGAGACCACGCCCACTAAATCATCCCAGCCAGGGTTTTGTCTAACCGAACCTTAAATATCTCTAAAGACAGAGATTCCACCACCTCCCTAGGTAACCCATTCCAATGCTTAACCACCCTCCTAGTGAGAAAGTTATTGGGTATGTCTACACTAGCAACGTAGTGACTTAAAGGACGCTTAAGTCGACCTACAGAACACCGTGTCCACACCTGGCTTTCACTAAGTTGACTTAAGCACTTCCTTAAGTCGACTTAATAACTCCCCCTCTTTAGGTCGACTTAAGGCCTAAGTCAACCTGTTAAGTTGACTTAAAGCTGGTATGGATACCCTACGTCGACCTAATGCCCTAAGTCGGGATGGGCTGGGGAGAAGGGAGCCACAATATCAAGAAATATTGTTTAATAGAGCTTCAAGGCTGGTGTGAATAGCATCTGTTTCATACTATCTTTGTCTATAGTGACACATTTCTGTCATCAGCCTGATCACAGAGTAAAATGCTGTAGGCTTCAAATGCCTGACATTACTTGCTCAAAGAATCCCTAAATGTATTTGCAGTTCCTTTTATCATGTGCTTGGTTTTGATCTTCAGAATCCACTCCTAGACGCACCACACAGCAGACAATCCACTTCAATTAAAATCATGCAATCGGAAATACACTTTTTAGCATAAAAGGCACTGTCTTATTTTCAAAGCTTTTTGCATCAGAAATAAAATCTTTACTCACCTACAGTCAACATCATTGGAACACCAAAAGCAAACTAGAAGCTATCAACAAATTGCACCAATATATATATATATATATGGTACAGCTTTTTTGTATTCTGTTGATAAAGCTTCAGGGTTAAGGAGCTGCTTTGAGATGTGTTTCTCGCTGATCAGGACAATACCATGGGAACAATTTAGAGCTTTTATTTAGCAGAGATAATCAGCAACATTTAGCTATCACAGATGAAGTATATTAAAGCCACTTTACATATTGCGGGTTATTTACTGTTTGATTGTTTGTTTAAATAATCTTATATAATCATCTTATGCAAGGTCCTGCCTCCTTTTAATTTAATAAACCACAGCTGTCACACTTTCTCTTCTGCTCTTCAGTGCTAGCTTTTACCTTTCTATAAAGGAGATTTACAGCCTATTACTCCGATGTATGTTACTTTCCAAGTAATGCATATGCAGATATCACCCCCCTTTTTACATATAGTATGGAGATATAGCTTACATTACACCAGCAAATCAGTGGTACAGCCGTGGACAGAACCCTTCTTTCTAGCCTCTCAATGCGGAGCCTGACCCACTATACAACACTACCTCCTGTCCTTTTCCTATTTGCTGCTCACACTGTGATCATGATCAAAAGGCATTACCCTCTGATGGCAGTCTGACATGCTCCTAGTGCCACAGGCTGAGCCATTTAAGCAGGCAGAACTTCGGGGTCTCAATGTGTGGATGAGACAATGGTGTAAATGGGGAATGGGGTTTAGGCTTGTTAAGAACTGGGGATACTGTGGGGTAATGATCTTGATGATGGGATAGACTGTGTGTTTAGTAAGTTCGCAGATGACACCAAGCTGGGGGGGATGGTAGATACTCTGGAGGGCAGAGACAGGATCCAGGGAGACTTGGACAAATTGGAACACTGGGCCGAAAGAAACCTCATGAGGTTCAACAAAGACAAGTGCAAAGTCCTGCACTTAGGACGGAAAAATCCCATGCACTGCTACAGGCTGGGGACCGATCGGCTAAGTAGCAGCGCTGTAGAAAAGGACCTGGGGGTTATGGAGGACAGGAAGATGAATATGAGCCACCAGTGTGCCCTTGTTGCCAAAAAGGCCAATGGCATATTAGGCTGCATCAGTAGGAGTATTGCCAGCAGATCGAGGGATGTGATAAGTCCCCTCTATTCGACACTGTCAGGCTGCATCTGGAATACTGCATCCAGTTTTGGGCTCCCCACTACAGAAAGGATGTGGACAAATTAGAAAGAGTCCAGTGGAGGGAAACGAAAATGATTAGAGGGCTGGGGCACATGACTTATGAGGAGAGACTGAAGGAACTAGGCTTATTTAGTCTACAGAAGAGAAGACTGAGGGGAGATTTGTTAGCAACCTTCATCTACTTGAAGGGGTGCTCCAAAGAGGAGGGAGCGAGGCTGTTCTCAATGGTAACAGAGGACAGAACAAGGAGCAATGGTTTCAAATTACAGCTGGGAGGTCGAGGTTGGCTATTAGGAAAAACTTCCTCACTAGGAAGATGGTGAAGCATTGGAATGGGTTACCTAGGGAGGTGGTAGAATCTCCATCTTTGAAGATATTTAAGGCCCGGTTAAACAAAACCCTGGCTGGGGTGATTACTGGGAGTGGTACTGCTTTTTAGCAGGGGGTTGGACTAGATGACCTCGTGAGGTCCCTTCTATCTCTATTATTCTATGATTCTATAAACCTACAGAGGACGGCTGGTCTCCACTTAAGCCAAAAAGGAACCAGATTATTGGCATGTAAAATTAAAAAGGTCGTAGAGGAATTTTTAAACTAAAGGGTGGGAAAAGCTGACCAGTGTGGGGGAGCAGACGATTCAGACAGAGAGCGACATCCAATAGGGAGGACCTGTTAACCTGGACGCTTTATGTCCTAGTAAAGATGAAAGGATAGATTAATAAAGTGCAGGTAGGAACTGAAGAGAAACAGTCAAATGAAAAAGAGCCCCATTCAATTGTATCACACAAATAGAAAGTGACAGAAGTGCTTGTATACAAATTCTAGAAGTCTAAATACTAAGGTGGGTGAACCTGAGTGCCTGGTATTAAATGAGGGTAGTGATATAATAGGTGTCACTGAAATTTAATGGAATAATGACAATCAATGGGACATGGTAGTATCAGGGTACAAAATATACAGAAATGACAGAGTAGGTTGTGCTGGTGGAGAGGTGGGACTATAAGTGAAAGAGAGTGTGGAGTCAAATATATTAAAAATCTTAAATGAACTAATCTGTACCATAGATTCTCTTTGGACAGAATTTCCATGCTTGAATAATAAGAGTATAGAAGTAGGAATATACTACCCATCACCTGAGAAGGATTGTGAAGGTGATTGTGAAATGCCAAAGGCTATGTCTACACTGACAAGTTAGTTTGAATTAAGGAAGTGCAATTCAAACCAACTTAAGCTATGGCTACACTATTAAGGGCTTCCTTAATTCGAACTAATACATTTGAATACGCTATTCGAACTAAGGGTTAATTCGAACTAGTTAGTTCAAATTAACCAATGTGGCCATGTTAGTTCGAACTAATTGCTTAGTTCGAACTAACCGACCCATTGAACTCAACGCAATTCGCTAATTCGAACTAAGCAAGTGCCACAAATGGCACTTGCTTAGTTCGAACTAAATTTTGCTAGTTCGAATTAGTTAATTCGAATTAACTAATTCGAACTAACTTTAGTAAGTGTAGACAAAGCCAAGGAGACTAGAGATATTATAAAACTATAAAACAATGGGGGATTTCAACTATCCACTTATTGACAGGGTACATGTCACTTCAGGATGGGATGCAGAAATGAGAAGTTTCTAGACACTTTGAATGGCTGCTTTTTAGAGCAGCTAGTCTGGGAAACCACGAGTCGAGAGGCAATTCTTGATTTAGTCGTAAGTGGAGCACAGGATCTGGTCCAAGGATAAATATAGCTAAACTGCTCAGTAATAATCACCTATAATGTAAATGGTCTAGAATATATTTTTGATAGGGAGGATACAAAGAAGCCTATCACAGCAGCATTTAACTTTAGAAAGGGAAATGGCACAGCAATGAGGAAACTAGTTAAATGGAAATTAAAAGGAAGAGTTACAAGAGTGAAATGGTTGCAACCAGCTTGGGAACTTTAAAAAAAACACCATAACACTGACTCAAATTAAATGCATACCCCAAATTAAAAAAAAAAAAATAGTAAGAGGATCAAAAATGCCACCATGGCTAAATAGGAGAGTAATAGAGGCAGTTAGAAACAAAAGGCATCCTTTAAAAAATGGAAGTAAAATACTACCAAAGAAACTACAAAGCTCTGGCCAGGCAAGTGTAAAAGTACAATGAGGAAGACCAAAAAAGAATTGGAATAGTAACTAGCTAAAGAGTCAAAAACTAACAGCAAAAGCATTTTTAAGTACTTCAAAAGCAAGAAATCTTTCAGTCAATGGCGTCACTGGATGACTGAAGTGCTAAAAGAGCACTTGAGAAAGCCATTGCAGTGAAGCTAAATTAATTTTTTGCATCATTCTTCCCTGCAGAGGATATGTGGGAGAGTCCCACACCTGAATCATTCATTTTAGGTGACAAATCCAGGGAAATGACCCAGACTGAGGTGTCTTCAGGACTAGATGGTATTCAACCAAAAGTTTTGAAGGAACTCAAACATGAAATTGCAGAACTACTAACTGTGCTATGTAACCTATCACTTAAAACAATTTCTGTCACAGATGACTGGAGAATAGCTAATATGACACTAACTTTTAAAAAAAGGATCTAGAGGTGAACCTGGTAATTACAAGCTTGTAGTGTAAGTCCACCTTAAGTAGCAGAAAAATTGGTTAAAACCATAGTAAAGAACAAAATTATCAACCATATAGGTGATATGGAAACATATTCACATGAGTCATTGGAGAGGAGTCAACACAGATCTTGTAAAGGGAAATCATGCCTCACCAATTTATTAGGATTCTTTGAGGGGGTCAACAAACGTGTGGTAAGTGTTCTGGGATAAGAAGGAAGGTGCTCTTGTGGGTCAATAACTGGTTAAAAGATAAAACAAAGAAGGAGTCTAGTGGCACTTTTAAAGACTAACTAATTTATGTATGGCATGAGCTTTTGTGGGAGAAAATCACACTTCATCAGATGCTTGAAGATGGAGAAACAACTGCATTGATTTGCTGTAACAGTCTGACCTGATCCTATGACTTACACTTCCCTAAATTTATTTTCCTCCCATTCATCTGTATTTTTCAATCTTCAAGCATCTGATGAAGTGGGATTTTCTCCCACGAAAGCTCATGCCATAAATAAATTTGTTAGTCTTTAAGGGTATGTCTGTACTATCAATTTAGGTCAATTTAAGGATGCTTAAGTTGACCTAAATTACTCCACATCCACACCAAGCTTTCATTAAGTCGACTTAAGGGCGTCCTTAAGTCGACTTAATAACTACTGGTCGTTAGGTTGACTTAAGGTCTAAGTTGACCTTATTAAGTTGACCTAAAACCAGTGTGGATGCCCTAGGTTGACTTAATTCCTTAAGTTGACCTAGGACTGGGGAAAGGGAGCCACAGCTCATGGACCCCTGGCTTGGGGACAAGGGCTGGCTTCTATGGGGCTCCCCTGTTTGGGAAACCCGGGAGGCTTCCTTCGCCAAAGCCATGGCTCCCCTGAGCCATGGCTCTGGGTTGACCTAACGACTGCCTTGTGGACACAGGCAGTCGACTTAGAGCATCTAGTATAGACACTCTAAGTTGACTTAGGGTTTTTGGATGTAGACATACCCTAAAAGTGCTGAACTAGTCTGACATGGCTACCTCTCTGGAACTGGTTAAAAGATAGGAAACAAAGGATAGGAATAAATGGTCAGTTTTCAGAATGGAGAGAGGTAAATAGAAGTGTCCCCCAGACATATCTATTGGAACCAGGGCTACTCAAAATATTCATAAATGATCCAGAAAAAGGAGCAAACAGTGAGGTGGCAAAGATTGCTGTTGATACATAATTACTCCATATAGATAAGTCAAAAGCAGACTGCAAAGAGTTACAAAGGAGTCTAAAAAAACTGGGTGATTGGGCAATAAAATGGCAGCTGAATTGCAATTTTGATAAATGCAAATTAATGCATATTGGGAAACATAATCCTAACTACACACACTTGATGATGACGTCTAAATTAGTCATTACAATCCCAGCAAGAGTTCTTGGATTCACAGAAGATAGATCTCTTACAACATCTGTTCAGTGTGCAACAGCAGTAAAAAAGCTGAAAGTATGTTAAAGAAAATGGATAGATAGTAAGACAGGAAATATCACAATACCACTGTATAAATCATGGTATGCCCACACCTTGAATATTGTATGCAGTTCTGGTCACCCCATTGCAAAAAAGATATGTATTAGAAATTGAAAATTAGATAATATATTAAAATGAAAAGGTACAGAGAAGGTCAACCAAAATGATTAATGGTATGAAACAGCTTCTGTATGAGGAGAGATTAAAAAGACTGGAACTATTCATCTTGGAAAAGATCCAACTAAAGTGGAATATGATAGAGGTTTAAAATTCATAACTGGTGTGAAGAAAGTGAATAAGGAAGTGTTATTTACCTCTCACATAACACAAGAAACAGGGTCACCCAATGAAATTAATAGGCAGCAGGTTTAAAACAAACAAAAGGAAGTAATTCTTCACACAATGCACAGAGAACTCATGTTCCAAAGGGGTACCCATATTAGTTTAGGTCAGCAAAACAAACAAGGAGTTCTGTGGCACTTTTAAAGACTAACAAATGTATTTATTGCCTGAGTTTTCATGGGAGAAAACCCCACTTTGTCAGACGCTTTGAATATGGGGAACTTACAGAATGGGAGGAAATTAAATGCAGGGAAATATATGACACAGGATCAGGTCAGGCTGTTACAGCAACTCCCAACACCTATTCTGATTGGCTGTTACAGCCTGACCTGATCCTGTGTCATACAGTTCCTTGCATTTAGTTTCTCCCCATTCTGTAAGTTCCCCATCTTCAAAGCATCTGACGAAGTGGGATTTTCTCTCATGAAAGCTTGTGCGATAAATAAATTTGTTAGTTTTTAAAAGTGCTACAGGATTTCCTTGTTAGTTTTAGAGAACCCATGGAATTCTTTTCCAGAGGTTGTTGTGAAAGCCAGAGCTATAACTGGAATCAAAATAGAATCAGATAAGTTCTTGGAGGATAGGCCCATCAATGGCTGTTAGCCAAGATGGTCAAGGATGCAACCCCATACTCTAGGTGTCCCTAAACCTCTGACTTCCAAATGCTGGGACTTGATGACAGGGGATGGATCATCTGATTATGGCGCTCTTCTGTTCATTCCCTTTGAAGCATCTGGCACTGGCCACAGGGCTAGATGGACCATAATATGAGCATTCTTATGTTCTTTGAATTGGAGGCTGGTGTCCATTTCCAAGGGGATATCTGTCCACATCAGAAAGCCCAACACAATTAGCATTAAATGGTGAATTTATTGCAATCACAGTAGACAAGCAAAAGAAATGAAGTGGAGCATAGAAACTGATCCACCCTCTTGTTCAATGATTGAACTAAAGAGGATGGATTTTCTAGCTTCTGAAAGCAGTTCATCCTTTTCTGAGACTGTTATTATTGTACCCTTCTAGGCAATACTTTTATCTCTGACTCAAAGACACGTCTGATCCTCAAATAGTTTTTAAATGTCCTTTATTGTGAGGTATTTAAAAAACAATCTTTCCAGGGAGGAGTCCCTTGACCTTCCTACAAGAGACTTTATTATTCTTCTGCAAATTACTGAATTTGAAGAAGGCCTTCACCCCCTGGGGGGAATTGAGCCAGAGTCTTTAGAACAGTACTAAAAATAGAAACATAGACTAATTGTTAAGAAGTACAAAAAATAGCATTAAGTATGCAAAGAGAAAATCAGAAAGGCACAAAATGAGTTACAGCTAGCAAACAACATGAAAGACAATAAGAAGAGGTTCTTCAAATACATTAAGAACAAGAAAAGGATGAAGATAAGTATAGTTCAGCATTCATGGATTTCCTTGCTCTGTTGCTGAAATTAACAATAATACCAGCTTTGGTGGAGTTCTTCTGTGGTTTGGGCTCCAGGGTCCTAGAATTTTTCCAATATATTGTTTTGGAAGCTTGGAGACAAGAACTGCACATACTGGAGTAGATCCTTGGAAGAAACCAGAGTCCACTCAATGTAGGATCCAATATGGGAAAGGACAAAAAGGGCTGCTTCTTTAGCTCTCCTCTCCACTGATCTAGATCTCATTGGGGACCACTTTGTTCCCTAGTGATATATAGAGCAGCCTCAGGGCTGCAATGCAAGAGAATGGAAAACTGGGCTCATAACCTATAAATAGCAATACACTATACAGAACATCTGGATATCAAGCAAAGGATTACATGTAATACAGATCCACCTCCTTCTCTTCCACAAATGCAAGTGATTCCCCATTCAGACTGGCAAACATCTCTTAGGCTATGTCTACACATGAAAAGTTAAGTCGACTTTATAAAGTTGACTTAATAAGGTCGACTTTAAGTCAACTTAAAGTGGACCTTATTAAGTTCACTTAACAGAAGTGGACTTGACTTTTCAAGTGTAGATGTGGCCCCTTTTCGACCTTATTAAGTCGACTTAACGTTTTAACCTAGGCGCTACTCCGTGTCTCCACTGGCTTAAGTTGACTTAATAAAGTCGACTTAAGCACTAGTTTGAATTAAAATGAGGTGTTATTAATTCGAACTAACTTTTCCTTAATTCAATTTAAGGAGCATCTTAAGTCAAATTAAGGAAAGCCCAGTGTAGACGCAGAGTAAATTAAGTCAGCTTAAGCCTCCTTAAATTGACTTAATTTGTAAGTGTAGATGCACCCTTAAAAAGTTAGTAGGCTACTTCAAAATGTATGTTTTCTTTATCACTATTCTGTCTGCCTCTGAGCTTCTTGTTCCAAAAGGAAGGAGGACCTTAAAACTGAGGAGAAGCTGCCTTGTTTTTTTTAATGATTAATAGGCAGTTCAGTAACTAAAATCACAAACAGGCTTGGAAATTAAGATAATATATGACAATTAAATCATACAAACCCTTTTGAATGGAAAAATGCAATTGCTTATTTAGAATCCAGCCTGTCCATTTCTCATTTATGTTTTTAATCAGACTAATTGCTCTTTCCTCTGAAGTTTATGGGAAAGGCAGAGCAATGTGAGCAATTGTCATTGCAGATTAAAACTAATTTACAACCTCTGCATTTGAACTGTGCTCTGCGGCAGCTCAGCTGAGGCTATAAATACCCTCTAGACTGACTCCATCCAGGGAGACAACAGTGTCTTGCAAGGATAGTGAAGTGTGTGGTTGTGCTAATGTTCTTGCTGCCTTCTGTAAATGCTAATCAGGTGTCACTAGGGATATATTTAACAAAGAGGGAACAAATAAATGTCCCCCAGAATTGAGGGTTTATCATATTTGGGGATATCTATCTATCTATCTATCTATCTATCTATCTATCTATCTATCTATCTATCTATCTATCTATCTATCTATCTATCTGTCCACCTTCCATCTTCTGCTAAGTAATAGTATAGGATTAGAAGCTTGGGTCCCTACAGTTAAGACTTCATGCCATATATTCCTTCTCTCCTCTCCTGCATGCATGGGAACTGCTATGTATATTCAGAATATATAAATTCAAAGAAATGCAACTGCCTTTCAAAGGCCTTATCTACATGGGAAAAGTGACTTTGATTCTGGAATCCTCAGGGTGCTATTCCAGGAATCGGGACTCATTTGCAGTCTCCAATCAAAGACCACACAACAACCAAATACTGCCCTGGAGACACCAAATCCTAATGGGAAGAGTTTGTCTTTTTTTACAGGAACCGTTTCATTCACTGAAACTCACCTTTTGAGGCAGGAACTCCCATGTCGAATAATGGAATTAGAACACTCCCGCATGGTAATTCTGCCCTCTAATTCTGTTTCGTTATTTTTGTACGCGGGAAGTGGTTTTTCTCATTAGGGACCAGTGACCTGCATATAAAAACTTAATCAGTTTTTGAGGTGAAATAGGACCCAAAAAAGCATCTCTAATGTGGTACATATGGTTCACTATACTTGTACGTCACATATAAGACTAAAATGGAATCACTAACCTGTCTGCAGGGTACTCCTTGGGATCTTTTCCGGCAGTCACAGAGTGGCTCAGACCTAGGGAGACCATTGTTTGTTCTTTTCTGTTTTGCTTAAAATAAAAGTAATCGAAGCTGAAAGTATCTGTTTGCTCTTTGTCCCTGGAAAAACAATCCCCATTTTAAAGCACAATTAAAAAAAAAAATCTTGAAAGCATTTAAGCTAATGGTGCACTGAGACCACAGCCTGTAATGTTGACCAGTACTGTCTCCTCATTCCCTTGTACTGCACCGAGCTACCTGTAGCCAGGGGTGCCCTGCTCCCTCTCCTGGCCCCACCCATTCCCCTCACCCAACAACACATGGGCCCAGTGGTGGTGTGGCCAAAGTGCGGCGGCTGCTCTGCTCCCCCTCCCGGACTTACCCCTCTTCCAACTTAAGGCCTACTGCTTGGGTCCAGTGGCAGTGCCCTGGCCGGAGCACGGCACCCATTCCGCTTCCCAGCCCCACCCCTATCCTACCACCACATGAGCCTGTTCCCCTCTTCCGGCCCTGCACCTGCCCCTTCCCGCCACCCCCTCCAACCTCTTTAAATGCCAAGACTGATTTTTTGGCTCAGTCCATCACTGTCTGTATCCATCTGTTGTCTCTTATCTTACATTAGATTGTAAGTGCAATGCGGAAGGAGCTGTCTATGTTGTTCTGTGTTTGTACAGTACTTAGGGCAATGGGATCTGGTTCATGACATGGGCCCAGAGGTGCTACCGTAATATAAACACAATCATTATTTTTCAGGCATAGGTCTTTTTAAAGTACAAGCAGTTCTCTGAGATCCTCAACTGGAAACTGCTGTATAAGCCAAAAGGCAGAAGAAATAAACCTTATAACTAAAGAGGAGGCAAATGTAACTTCTTTATGTGTCACCAGAAAACTCGAAGTATGCTTTCTCTCAGAGTAAATGTTTGCTGCAACTGAGTTCAAGGCTTCAAAAAAATAGAGATTAATAATGGGAAGACAGATGCAAAATCTGGGCCTGATGCAACTTCCTGTGAAGTCGGTAAGAATCTTTCCAATGATTTTAATGAGAGCTGGATCAGAGACTATAGCTGTAATGTTGGTATAGTAATTGGTTAAAAGTTAGACCGGTGAACTAATGACAATGGTGTGTCCACACTTACAAATTAAGTCGATTTAAGGAGGCTTAAGTCGACTTAAACTACTCCACGTCCACACTGGGCTTTCCTTAAGTCGACGTAAGCATTTCTTTAAGTCGACTTAAGGAAAAGTTAAGTCGACTTAATAACACCTCATTTTGTTGACTTAATGCTTAAGTTGACCTTATTAGGTCGACTTAAACCAGTGTGGACAGGGATTAGCGCCTAAGACCACCTTATTAAGTCGACTTAAAGTGTTAAGTCGACTTAATAAGGTCAAAAAGGGGCTATATCTACACTAGAAAAGTTAGGTCGACTTTTGTTAAGTTGACTTAAAGTCTACTTAACTTTTCTAGTGTAAACATAGCCCCGGTGAACATGAATTGAATGCAAAAGCTGCTGCAAGTTGTAGGCTGGAGTGTGGTGGCTTGCAGACAAAGGAATGATGCAAATGCTGATTTTTATTATAAAAATCCTATTTCTCTGTGCTGCAGTCTTTGTTGCAGGTGGAAGAAGGAAGATGGCAAAGAACAGAGCAGGATAGGAAATGAATGAATTGCAGTACGTGAGATGAGGTTTAACTTTACATTCAGTTTATATGTATATATTTTGTAGCATAAGCAATCAGAAATGTAATCTGTATGTTTGTGAGGCTTCCTGAAGGCTGTATAAGGGCTGCAGTGATGTGAAGAGAGACACTGAACATCCATTTGATTTTAATAAGACATTTCTTATGTTCCAGGGGAAGCTTTACTGGGTACAGAACCTTAGCTGCGTATAAGAAAAATCTATTATTTTATCGGTGTGTTTTATTTAAAACAGAGGGGGGAAACCAGTATGACAGAACACATACTGACAAACATAAGCACACACCCAAATATATAAATACACGTTTTGCCTGTCCAAGTAGGCAAATTTATAAAGAAGAGATGAGGAAAGAGGCATGTAGCACAGTCAGCTGCCTGAAGAGTCCAAAATGATGGAGCTGTTAGAGGAGTCTCTCAAATCTAAAAATGGGAAGGAAATAGAAGAGGGAGTCCCCTTCTTCATGGTTTCCCTGTCCCTCACTCTTGCTCTCTCTCTCTCTCTCTCTCTCTCTCTCCCTTTTTAAAGTAACCCAACTGGATTTTTTTAATGAGGACATTTTTAGATCAGAGTTGATGGCTTTTTAAAATTAATTTATTCCCCTCCCCCATCGAAAACTGAAACCTAAAAAGGTGTGTGTGGGGGGGGGAAAGCATCTTGTAGTTCTCCATAAGTGGAACCCCCCTCCAAAGTATGTCCGATAGTGATCTCAGAAACAGCTGTCAGTTCTGGCAGGTGGCAAGAAGCCTAGAATGTACTATTCTTAGATGAAGAAAACCTATGTAGGTCAAGTTACAGTGGTTCTTGTAAACATCATCTCCACAAGAATCAGAAACTGATACAAGCTCAGAAAGTTGTACTAAGCCGAGCACAGAGAGGAAAGAATGACAGGGTAGATTTAATCTTAAAATATTCATCTTTCCATCTAATTTCAAACTTGACCAAATTAGTTTGGTTTCATAGTCTGCCTGCAGTGGAATAGTGTGAGAAAGTTTTACACCACAGAGCCTTCACTAAGGCAATAAGGGCCATGGATTTGGTGATGTTAAATTTATTTTAGCAACCCAAAGGAAAGCCAGAGATCAGACCAAAAAGGAAGTTGCACCTTGATAACTACTTAATGCTTGCTAGCAAAATGCATGAAGGACTGTATCAACCATATCCATTACAGCACGTCAGAGTCTTGTTTTAAGGTATTTAGACTGGTGCTCCTCTAAATTCTTCACCTGCGTCTGGACATTTAAAGTTTAGTTCTTTTCAGGCACTCTTGGGATACAGCCAAGAATTACTGGCTCCAGTCTACAGGTGGGGAAACCAAGGCACGGTGAAGTTCAGGGCCAGATGTTATAATTCTTGCTCAGGTTTCACTAGCCTACTGATGGACTAAGATACTAATTAGCAGAAGAAGGGTCACAAAAATTTTGCTTTAAGTGGTTTGCCCATGTCTAGTCAATGGCAGAGACAGGATTGGAAGTCAGGAATGTCTAGTTCCCAGTCTTCTTTATCAGGTCAAGCCAAGGTTCCTTTTTTTCTTCAGAAATTAGCTGGTTTTTTTCCTTTTATTTCTGGTGATCACCAAGTCATTTCCATACATACAATTAGCTATGATCTATCTACCTATCTATAGAACTCTTTTTAAAGAGTGCCCATCTCCACTGTCCATTGCAACTAAGCACTTATACACCATCTCTCACTTCCCTAACCTGGTCAGTCTTCCAACACATTTTGAGCTACTTATACCTCCTGATTGTGTAATATCTGGCCAGAACTGTAGGGACACAGGAGCTGCCCATGTATGGCTGCCCACCAGGAGCAAGTCTCCTGAAAGGAGGAGTTAGGGGCAGGAACAGACTGAGCAGGCTGGCCAGCAAGGCTGGCTGTCTGCACAGGGAAAGAGTATGATAAGTAGCAATCGGCTTAAATTACAGAAAGGGAGATTTAGGTTGGACATTAGGAAAAAATTCCTAACTGTCAGGGTCATTAATCACTGGAATAAGTTGCCTAGGGAGGTTGTAGAATCTCCATCATTGGAAGTTTTTAAACAAAGTTTTTAGACAAACACTGTCAGGGATGGTTTAAGATGGTACGTGGTCCTGTCATGAGTGCAGGAGACTGGACTTGATGACCTCTCATGGTCCCGTTCAGTTTCTATCATTCTATGTTGCGTCTCTTAGACTATGTATACACTAGAAAAAGTTAAGTCGACTTTGTTAAGTCGACTTAATAAGGTCAACTTTAAAGTTGACCTTATTAAGTCAGCTTAACAAAGTGGACTAAGTCGATTTAACTTTGTTAAGTTGACCTAACCACCTTTAAGTCAATTTAAGGATTACTCCACGTCCACACCATCCTTAAATCAACTTAAGGAGTCAATTTAAGGCTTAAGTCGACCTAATGCGTGGTTCTTATTAAGTCGACTTAAGCTTTCATTAAGTCGACTTAAGGAATTTCTTAAGTCGACTTAATGAAAGTCTGGTATAGACATAGAGTAATCTAATTTGACTTAAGCCTCTTTTCCTAGTTTCTTAACCATTAAAATTTTGTTTCTATTCTTATTTCTCCTAGGTGCTATGTTATACCTCAGAGATTGTCTCTTTCTATATCAGGCATTACCTAGCTTCTCCTTCAGCTTGCATTTCGAGAGGCATGAGACTCTTTTCAAGGAATGATCACTCTGCATTCTCAACTGTTATTTTTTACTTACAGACATAGAAGAGATTAATGTTCCAGACCTTTATAGTCACCTTGAAACAGGCAGTGAGCCAGGACCATGGGTCTCTGTTTTGCATTCGTAGGGATCACCATGTGCAAAAGAGAAACTGCTTGAGACAGAATGTCTTGTATTTAACGAGAAAGGAATACAAGCAAATATCATTCCAGAAAGTTGTTCAGAGTAATCCAGATGGACATGTCACCATGAGAAAAATAAGCAAAATCTTGTTGTGACTGATGCTCATACTACTATTATACCTGAATCAAGTGACCCAGTTACAGCTGGGTTGGTCCTTGCCCTCATTAAAACATGGTTAAAAAACTTGTATCACAGTTGAAACATGTCTGTACCCCAAAAACCAAGGTAAAGTCTTTGACAGTCCAAGATTTTACAGAATGGCCAACTCTTGATTATGAATCATGTGATATATGATGTTTCCCCTTAAAATTCCAGCTCCTAGAATCATGTTATTTCATTGTAAATGTCAGCTTTTGTTTTAAACAAAAAGTAAGTTTCTAGCCCTTCTGGAATATGCATCTTAAGAACTGAAAAACCTGAAGGCCAAGAAAGAAATCCTGAATTTACTTATTTTCAAATCTCATGATTCTTACGCAAATCTTGTGATTTTTGAGGTTGGCAATATTGTGGTGATGAGGTCCCAGGTGGCTTCTAGGCCATACTACAGCTGTTAAGGGGAGGGGACAACTGTGAAGTAACCAGCTACCCTGTCTCAAATATAATTATAGTGTAGATGAAGCCTGCAGGCAGAGGTACGGGTGACTCAAACAAAATAATTTCAAGTACCAGAAGTAAATACAGAATCAACTATAACTATAAGAATGTGCAATGCAGGAACTTCTATGAGTATTAAAGAAAATGGCACCAAAATAGGTAACAGAATGACTGAGAGGATCACAGTACAAATGGCTAAAATTCAGCTGATGAGCAAACCAAAACCATCCAAGGTTAAATCTGATAGGGTGTGTCTACACTTAGAAATTAAGTCGATTTAAGGTTGCTTAAATCGACTTAATTTAATCTGCGTCCACACTACACTTTCCTTAAGTCGACTTAAGCAGCTGCTTAAGTCGACTTAAAGAAAAATTAAGTCGACTTTATAAAACCTCGTTTTAAGTCGACTTTGCTGGCTAAGTCGACTTCAGAAAGTCGACATCGCCAGTGTGGACATGAAGTAGCCCTAAATTGACTTTAAGTCGACTTAGGGGGCTTTAGAGCTTCCCCACTACCCTCCCTGCCAGGTTGGCTGGCACAGCCACAGCCTGGCATGCCCCCCCACAGGGCAGGGCAGAGCCCTGCCCGCCCTGCTCCTATGCCCTGCCAGGGTCCCTGTCCCCCTTTGCCCCATTTTACCAAGGTACAATGGGGCAAAGGCTGAGCCCCCTGGCACTTGGCAAGGAGTGCCCCCCCTGCCACCGTGGACCTGTCCCAGGTCCCTCTAGCCCCTACAAGTCAACCTAGGTGTCCAGTGTGGACGCTCTAGGTCAATTTTGTAGGGTCCCCTCTAAGTCAACTTACATTTGAGTGTGGACATGCTAAGTTGACTTAAATTAACAAGTGTAGACATAGCCATAGAGACAAAGATCAACTCATCTGTAGCAAATTCGAAAAACAGCCTTGTTCACAAGTAAGAGAAATTAAAGCTTGGCCCTTTACTCAAGAGTCAGTTATTATTTCACATTTTATAGTGAACATGGAAATTGTTTGTGGTGGAAGAAGTAGAACTGAGTAACTTCTTAATTTGCATATTCCAGCTTGGAGAATAATAGAAAAGAAGCAAGTGGTTATTGGCAAGGTTCACTGCATCAGATGATGAGGCAGCTGTGCAAAGTATTGCCTTGTTGCCCTTCTTTTGAATCTGTTGAATAATTGTGCTCCAGAATCTAAGGTTTGACTTTAAAAATAATTAAATCTCTAGCCTTTACATTGCAAAGATAACCTTCAAAACATGAAATGAACATATTTCAAGGCAGCAATGTCCACCCAAGTCTACAGACAACTTGGAAAAATTGCTCTGGCCTGGTTTGTATCTAAAACTAGCCATATTGCTCAGGGCTGTGAAAAATTTCACGCCCTGTGTGACCTACTTAGTTCGACCTAACCCCCACAGTAGGTGCAGCTAGGTCAATAGAAGAATTCTTCCATTAATCTAGCTACCATTTCTCAAGAGAGTGGATTTACTGCAGTGATGGAAAAATTCCTTTTGTTTTTGCAGTGTCTACATTACAGCAATGTAACTTCAGCACAGCAGTTGTGCCACTGTGCTGCTTGTAGAATCGCCATCCTCTCTGAGAGCAGTACAGAAAACCCCAATCATTTCTGTTTCCTAGGCATACACCAATAGCTCAGTAATACATTCATTAGCATAAGGCAATTAATGATCAAACAGTTTACTGCAAATTTCAAGGAGAAATAAAAACCACAATGTTATTATACCACAAGTTCCAGCTAAATGATTATATACCCTTTTGATTTCTCTGAATCAACAGAATACTGTAAAATGAACCATTAAAGACAAGGACAGATTTTTAGCCTCTACAAGCTAATTAGATCACATTGTTAAACTTCTAACAAGATATAGGAAAACATAGATGAATACAACTAGTAACTATTCTTGATTCCTTACCAATACAGGCCTACTTTTCAAGGGTTTTAGTCTATTTAACATGGCTTTGCTAACTCTCTATAAGGAATGGCCCTGTTTACCATTTCAATACTCTTCCAATATGTCCTTAAGGGTTGCTTTTGGGTCACTCAGCCTGCTGGTTGCTTACCTCTTGCCAGTTCAGTGTCACACTTGACCTTCTATTTATTGAAGGATGCATTACATTCTGGATTAATTTTTTTTTTAAATAGTCACTAAATTTGGAAAACAAAGAGGACTTGTATGCAGTAAAACTTAAATAAGCACTAGCTAACATTTATGGGAAAGAAACCTCACAATTGTTTTACAGATTCATAGGGTATGTCTACACTAGAAAAAGTTAAGTCGACTTTTTAATAAGGTCGACTTTGAGTCAATTTAAAGTTGACCTTATTAAGTCAACTTAACAAAGTGGCTCCTTTTAAGTAGACTTTTTTAAGGTGACTTAACATTGGACGTAGGTGTCCACACTGGCAGTAAGTCAACTTAAGAAGTCGACTTAAGGCTTAAGTTGACCTAAGGAGTGGTAGTTATTAAGTCGACATAAGCTTTCATTAAGTTGTCTTAAGGAATTTCTTAAGTCGACTTAATGAAAGCCCAGTGTGGACATGGAGTAATTTAGATCGACTTAAGGGTCCTTAAGTCAACCTAAATTGCTAGTGTAGACATACCCATAGAGTCTAAGGCCAGAAAGGACCAATGTGATCATTAGGCTGATCTCTGGTACAGCACAGACCACAGCTTCCCCAAAATAACATATTTTAGAAAAATATCCAATCTTGATTTAAAAATGGTCAGTGATGGAGAATCCGCTACGACTCTTGGTAAATTGTTTCAGTGGTTAATTACCATTACTGTTAAAAATGTATGTTTTATTTCCAGTCTAAATTTATCTAGCTTTTGCTTCGAGATATTGTTAAGTCCACTTCTGTTAAGTTAATTTAGCTTTCCAAGTATAGACATAGCCAATAGACTCTCAGGCTATGTTTACACTAGCGGCTTTGTTAAGTCGACTTAGTGAGTCCACACTAAAAACTTAAGTCAACTGCCTATGTCCACACTGGCGGTTGCTAGGTCGACCGAGGAGTGGTGATTGTGGGTAGCTGTCCCACATTGCACCGGGGCCTGGAGGCCAGTTATGATGACTTAAGGGCAATCCCCATCCACACTGGCTTAAGTCGATTTAATAAGGTCAATTTAAGCATTAAGTCGACCTTCAGAGGTGGAGTTATTAAGTTGACTTAAGGAAGCACCCAGTGTGGATGCAATGTTCTGTAGGTCGACTTAAGCGTCGTTATGTCGACTTAAGGTGCAAGTGTAGACAAATCTTAATTTCTTTCACCAAAGAACCCTTTTGCTTTCTTCAGATGCATGTATCTACAGCATGGGGAGATTTTAATTGCAGTCCTCCTCAGATCATATATGGGCTCATTTTCTTGTCAGTTAGTTCAGCTCCATCAGCTAAGTACATTTTGGAGCTGACCCTTTGTAGCTATGTTATTAAAACCATATGTGAAAATGAAGGTTTTTCTTCAGTAAAATATTATAGTGGATTAATCTCTTGTATCCCTAGGGGGTCATCTAACCATTCTAATGTTTCTTGACTTAGTCTTGTCATTTGAGAGAACAATTAATCCAAATTTTAGCTGAAATATTAAAGCACAGGATCTTCATCGCAAAAGTAATTCACCAGAACAAGTCCTTCTGGAGTCAGATAGGCTGCGTCTACACTTGTAAATTAAGTCGACTTAAGCTTGCTTAAGTCGACTTAATTTACCCTGAATCTACACTACAGTTTTCTTAGGTCGACTTAAGCAGCTTGCTTAAGTCGACTTAAGGAAAATAAAGTCGACTTAATGAAAATTAAGTCGACTTTATTAAACCTAGATTTAATTCGATTTAAGGCTTAATTTGACTTTTTAAAGTCGAATTATGCCAGTGTAGACATGGGGTAGCCCTAAGTCGATTTAGGGCTACCCCAGGACTACACCAATGCCCTCCCTGCTGGGGGGGGCACAGGGGGAGCCTGGCATGCTTCCCCAAAGGGCAGGGCAGAGCCCTGTGTGACACTGTCCGGATTTAGGGAACCATTTATGATATTATTTTCTATTAATATCTCATAAATGCTATAATCCATAGGAACTATGTCATGTTTGGTGTCAATAGAAAGGTAGTAATTTGCTGGGAATGATTATATAGTTTATGTATAGGAATTGTATTTGTATTAGAAGTTAGGAATATGGTTGTTATATCTATACTCTAACTTGTGTGATTCTGGGGAAACACCCCAGACAGGAAGCTGTCTACAACCATTGTGTCCTTAATGGCTCATCAGGTTTCTCCCTGGGCCCATTGTACCTGGGAGCTTCCTTAACATTAAGGACACAATGGTTGTAGACAGCCTGTCTAGGGTGTTTCCCCAGAATCACACAAGTTAACTCGGCAGCTGGAGCGTGGGTCTCCCGCTCTACCTCCTGGCCATGACAGCTCGGTCCTGGCTAGGAGGGACCTCAGTGCTCCTTTCTGGCTGGGACTTGAATGGTCCTGGCCAGAAGGAAGCGGCAGCTCCCTTTTTGCCGGGATTGCAGTGGTCCCAGCCAGAAGGGAGCCCTGCGGCACCCATCTGGCTGGGACCTCGCTCCAGCTTTTTGGGAGGACCGGGTCTCCCTGCCATCTGGAGCGCGGTGCTGGCAATTGCTGGCGCTCCAGCTGTTTGCCTGCGCTGTGCCGCGCGGGACTGGCTCTCCCCAGGACAAGCCGCTTGTGGCTTCCTGGGGAGAAGGGAGCAGGGGCTGCCATTTTCCCCTGCCGTAAGTTGACTAAGTTGACTTAGGGTGTCCACACTGCTGAAGTCGACTTAAGAAGTCAATTTAAGCAGTAAAGTCAATGTAAAACTAGGTTTTACAAAGTCGACTTTACTTTTCCTTAAGTCGACTTAAGCAACAGCTTAAGTCAACTTAAGGGACCTCCAGTGTGGACGCAGAGTAAATTAAGTCGACTTAAGCAGGCTTAAGTCGACTTAATTTACAAGTGTAGACGTATCCTAAGAGTCTATGATTTTATGAACAGTATTTAAGTAGAGGAGCTGAATGTTTAAGTAGAGTATCTATTCTGCTGCACAACCCATATTTCTCATGAAATACATTGAACGTCTCTTTGACAGGTAGTAGTAGCTGAGAGAATAATTTATCATATAGAAAAAGTTATAGCTGAATCTTGATGGGTGTTCAGAGCCTTTGAAAATCAGGTCACCGATATTTTGTTAACTTAAAGCTCTGTAAAAACAAAGAAGTTTTCTGTATTTAAAAATCAAAACAATAAAATGTCATTTAACCATGGATGCAGCAGCTCAAAGCTTTATTCTTTCTTTCTCTTTGACATTTTATTGAAACTGTTTCAAAGATTTTGCAAGTATGGTTGTTTGGTGATCTTTTATCACTGAGGCCTTTCCAGAGTTTGTAACAGCAGGGAAGACACAAGTGACAAACCGAAGAAGAACTTGATCCAAAATCTACTGAAATCAATAAAAGGACAGTGAGCTTTGGATCAGGCCTTAGAAGAACCGTTATTTTGCAAACTGTTCTGTTTTGGCACATCAAAAATAAAAATCACACTAAACCTCAGCGTTTGTGTTACTGATAAACTTAGATGTCTCAAGAAACATGTGGTAGGAAGGAGAGAAATAACACTATACAAACTATTTACAGGACTGTTGAATTTATGTCAATGTTTGTAAGTGTCACCTAAGAGAATAGTTCTCATGAGAAGTATTGAGAGCTGAACTATGAGTCATTCCTTCTCATCCCTACCAAATGAGGTGGAGAGAAATACTCTTAAGCATGTTCAAGACTGTGACATTTTACTTGAAGGTGTCCCTAACTCAAATGATTCACTGGAAACAGGACAATGAATGCCTTTAAAAAAAAATCAATATTTACCAAGCATCATCACACTGCAGTGCCTTGTTCTTATAACTGGAAGTAGCTGCAGTAAGCTCGATGGTAATATAATATCTAAAGACAGCTATGATGAAAAAGCATGTAAATGTTCCACACATGCCTGGATGATGTCAGGACTGTGATGAGGACAGACAAACAAGATGGATGCGGTAAAAGTTTTGTGAGTCATCTGAGTGATGCATTTAGGTGGTTGTTAATTATACAAAATTGGCCTGGAGTCGGCCCATTAGGGTTCAGGTAGGGCCTTGAAAAAATAAAAATAAAATCAGAGTCTGAAAAAATAATTATATCCAAAAGTAGGAAATGATACTTCCCAGAGCCTTGATAATGCTGGCTTGAGCTCCTGACTTGTTACCTGGTAGCTGTGATGCATGTTGGGGTTTGATACAGCAAAACCAGAATAATCCAGACCAGCTTTGAAGGCCTAAAAAGAAAGCCCCGAAAGTCTAGATTTTAGGGGAAAATTTACCAAATGCTTCCTGTGGATGGGGATGGAAATGAGCACTTGGCATCCAACAGTGAATTTAGAGCCCCATGGCTGTAGTTGTTTTAGCTTACCCTGGTGGAATTCAGGGAATTGTTTTGATCTGAAATGTTCTGGTAGAATTGAATTTTCCATTAATATATTTGAACAGGGGAGGAGTCATGAATGATCACTGTTGACTGATATTAGATTATTAGATGAATGGCGTTTAAGGCTAAAAGGATCTATTATATTATCATCTAGGTGGCTGTCCTGCATAACACAAGCCATAGAATTTCACCCTCTGATTTCTGAATCAAGCCCAATAGCATTTTGGCTGAGCTAGAACATATATTTTAGCAACTTATGAAATCTTGATTTGAAGTCTCCAAGTGATAGTGAATTTATCCTTCAGCAAGTGTGGGTACTGGCAACTCTCTGTAGAACTTCTGCAACCACAAACCAAAATGAGGACAATAACAGACACACCCTAATTTAAGATTTACACATAGAGCAAAGTGGGAGAGCTTCCAATAAGAATGAGGCAACTGTTTGGTATCTATAGTTTTTATTTATATAGTTGTACTCAGTATATGATTTTCCTGTAGGGAAGAGAATGTCCTATACTATTGTCTGAAAAATATATTGACTTCCTCTTGTCTTTCATCTTCCTAAATGCACTATTAGTCTGTTCTCTCCTGGCATCACTCTGCTGAGGCAAACCTCAAACTAGGAAAAAAAATTGCACTAATGGATAATGATGCCCCTGCAGAGTCTCTTTGGGGATTAGGAGCCAAAATAGGGTATATCCTTTACTCTAATTGCTCAGTGATTTCCTTATTCAGGGTAATGTCTCTTTTGTGTAACTGCTAACCATAATCATTATGTTCAGCTTTATTTTCAGTCTACCTGCACCTTTTTGCCATCTATGTACAAGCTCCCTTAACAGTTCTTAGTAGAACTATACCTGTTTCCATAAATCTTCCTGTGCTCTCTGTGGATCAGAGGTTAGTGAATTACTCCCACATGAAGTTATATATAGTTTTCTACCTACGTCACCAGTCTTTGGCAGGGTTCCTGAGGAAAAATGGAAGTACCAGGGCTGGGGAGGTGGGAGGGAAACAGCAGAACCTCTTCCAGTTCCTCAGCTGGTGTAAATTGGCATAGCTCTTTGGACTGGCTCTTTGTTTGTTTGTGTGAACTGCACACTGTAGTTTAAAAGAGGCAAGTTTGACGGATTGTGTATTTCTCACCCTCCTTGTCCCCTCTGAAGCAACTGGAAACCTAGGTATGCCAGGAGAAGCAGTCTGCAGTCATCCTCAGGGGAAATAAAGGCTCCTTGTGCTCTTCTCTATCCACGCAATTGTACCAGGGCCAGGAACAATCAGGTCTTTAATGTGTCCCTTGTTGAGTATTTACCTTTTGGGAATACTTTCCTTTTAAAGCATACTGCTGAGGTTTGATGGTGTCCCACACATATTTCCTAGGAACTCTGTGTAACCCTTGTAGGTTCTGTGTTTGTACAGAGCCTAGAACAAGGGGCACCTGGTCCATGACCAGGGCTCCTTGGCCCTAAGGTGACACATATAATAACAAAAGAGATCTGAAGACAAAGTGCTTTCTCCGCAGCCAGCCTTCCCTGCAAGACTATGACTGTTTGCCTTTTTCACTGCATCATCAATCAGAGGAAGTGACATCTTATTAAAAACCCTAATCAAAATCCAGAAGTTTATTTTATAAATATTTCATAGGCTGTAAATTAAACAGCTTCTCTTGTGTGGCAGTGTAATAGCATTACCCCAGTCTGCTGGGATTCTCATTTACTGATGCATGTCATGAGCAGTGCAGCTCTCTTATAATCTGCCTTTCGCCTGCATTAATAATGAGCATGAAGTGCTGTCATCTTCCACCCATACAATTTTGTGGCTTGCTTCACTCACCCCCAAAGCATCTACAGAGGAGTCAAAAGGTGGGAAACCTTGGGAAATGGACTGGGGAGGGGAAAGGCAGCCTAGGGTAAGTTTGGAGTGTGAATGCCCTAAAGGACAGGAGGGCTATGTCTACACTTGTTAATTTAAGTCAACTTTAACTAAATCGACTTAGTGTGTCTACACTTAAAAATAAAGTCAACTTAAAGGGGAACTTAAAAAGTCGACCTAGAGCGTCCACACTGGATGCCTAGGTTGACTTCTAGGGGCTTAGGGGGATCTAGGGGAGGTCCACAGGGGCAGGGGGGGCACCCCTTGCCCAATGCCAGGGGGCTCAGCCTTTGCCCCATTGTACCTAGGTACAATGGGGCAAAGAGGGACAGGAACCCTGGCAGGACATACGGGCAGGGTGGGCAGGGTTCTGCCCTTCCCTGTGGGGGGGGCATGCCAGGCTCCCCCTGTGCCCCTCCCCCAGCAGGGAAGGCATTAGTGTAGCCCTGGGGTAGCCCTAAGTCGACTTAGGGCTACCCCACATCTACACTGGCTTAAGTCGACTCTAGGGAGTTGACTTAAGCCTTAAATCTAATCCAAAGGTGGTGTTATAAAGTTGACTTAATTTTAATTAAGTCAACTTTATTTTCCTTAAGTTGACTTAAGCAAGCTGCTTAAGTCGACTTAAGGAAAGTGTAGTGTAGACGCAGGGTAAATTAAGTCGACTTAAGCAAGCTTAAGTCGACTTAATTTACCAGTGTAGACACAGCCGAGCAGAGGGAGCGTGTAAAGCTGAGATTTTGCTTTGGCCCATGGTAAAATTTGGGGCAATTTGCAAAATTTGTATCTGGGTTCAGATTGCAGCATCCCCTAAAGAGCAGGGCAATCTGTGGCAAAAGACTGAGCCCCGGCATGTTCTAATCGATAATTCTGGTCCTGGCCCATGTCTAATATATAAACACTGTCCACAAGCCATGTTTATTTATGTGATAATAACACAGAGAGAGAAAAGACAATGCTTCATTTTAATATTTAAATACAAAACTTCAGTTCACCTCATTTGGGGCAGCATGTTTCATTTCAGACTTTGTACAGCTCACTCTGGGTAAATGAGCAATGTGTCTAGGCAAACATTAATACAGCCCCCCTCTACCCCCCTCTACCCCCGTGACTTGATCTCTGGGCATATCTAAGCACTTGAAGGGCGGCAGAGGGAGAAGAGTGATTGCTGCGCTTGGATCAGCTTTGTACTCATTTTCCTTCATAGCACTAGAACTTGAGCTTGCTTCATTTTATGTTACAAACAAGACACAATGCTGCGAGTCATAATTAGGGCTGAATCCTGCTCCCAGGGCCAGCCCAACCATATATGTGAACTAGGCAGTCACCTAGGGTGCCAGGCTTTAAAGGATCCCTGATTAGATGGAAGAGAATTTTTTTACATATGTTCTCTCTTATAACAAGTTGGGGAGGTGGCGCCAAGATCATAGTTTGCCTAGGGTGCCAAAAACTCTTGGGCCGGCCCCTCCTGCTCCAATTAAAGTCTGTGATAAAAACACTTGCCGACCTCAGCAGGAGCAGGATGAGACACTTAGGCTATGTCTACACTAGAAAAAGTTAGGTCGACTTTGTTAAGTCGACTTAAAGTCGATTTAAAGCTGACCTAACAAAAGTAGACTAAGTCAACTTAACTTTAAGTCGACTTAGTCCACTTTGTTAAGTCGACCTAATCACCCTTAAGTTGACTTAATAAAGTTGACTTAAGGGTTACTCCATGTCCACACTTGTCTTAAGTCGACTAAGGAGTCAATTTAAGGCTTAAGTCGACCTAATGGGTGATTCTTATTAAGTTGACTTAAGGAATTTCTTAAGTCGACTTAATGAAAGTCTGATGTAGACAGGGAGTAATTTAGGTTGACTTAAGGAGGCTTAATTGCTAGTGTAGACATAGCCTTAAGGTATGTCTACACTGGGATAAAAGTCTCACTGGAAGGCTACAGCTGGCCAGGGCTATAAAAGTGCAATGTAGATGTTTCCGTTTGGGCTGGAGCCTTGGCTTCCATCTAAACTCAAACATCTATGCTGCAATTATTAGCCCCAGAACATGAGGCCGGCAAACCTGAGTCAGCTGCCCCAGACGCTGACACTCAGTGCTGTGGGTTTTTATCACACTGTAGACACACTTTTAGTGGGCTAAGGAGTGTGAGGCAGGCCTGTAACCAGGAACAGAAGACAAATGTAGCTGACTGCAACATGGCTGCTTAAGTTAAGGTCTTGTTAGTTATTGCTTTTCATAGTTCTCTCATTTATTTGGCTCCTGTGTTGCTATAGTTACTTGTTACTGTTGCTCAGAAGAGTCCATTACAGTCCATTTGGGAAATACTGTATGTGGGGAGCTAAAAAACAGAACAACTCAAATATGGCATTATCTATAACTAAGATCCCCAGAGTGGCTCAAATCTATCAAGTCAATACTGCAGGTATTGAAGTAACTTCCCACTTGGTTTGGGCTCATAATGTAAATTATGATCTTTGCTGTTTTCTCTGTATAAATACCCATCTGTACCAGCTGAATATATGGGCTGGTAACTGAACAAGAAATGGAATAATAATAATACTGTAATTAACCACTCTTCCTGGTAGTGGCTGGGAGTGTTGTGAGATAACGGTCCCCCGGTGTTTGGTAACGTGTTCGGTTTATCACAAGCTCATAGGTAAGTGCTCTAGGAGGAATCTCACATATTAGCTATCTATTGTAGGCACAAATATTTTTCAAAAGCAGCTAAGATTTTGATTCCATCTTGCTTTTCCCTCCATCTGCAAGCTGTAAGTGCTGACAAATGAGGCAGCAGTCCACCCACTGCTGTGTTCAGTGGAGACACTCTGATTGCCATGCTGTCTTTGTCCAACCTCTGAGCTACTTGGTAATTTGTCCAGGGGGCCTGAAGAGGCTCCACTTTTCACAGATAGCCCCCCACATTTGTATTGCAGCTGGCGATGGGATGCTGCTCCCAGCCATTATTAAAGTGACTCAGGGACTCCAGCCAGCCATAACAAAGAATTAAAGCAGTAAAGATCTGCACAGAAGGTGCCATTTGTGGTATGCCACAGGAAGTTTAATTGATCACACAAAACCCATGAACTAGGGTACAAAGTTCTTCAGAGTCATCTACTGCCACCTTCTCTATTAATGAAACCTCTTGTGTAAAGCACTCCTTAATCATGGTAACCACTAAGCTCTACAGGAGCCAGTCCATTCTGAGTCCAGAGGATTCCTTACCTATGGCTGCCAGAAACTAAAAAGTGCAAATTCCCTAGGCTCAATCACCTCAATTGCTGTAACAATCCAGCAGTTGCTAGCCCCATTCCTAGGGCTGTGCAGTGCTGGTGTTTAAAGGTATAAGAATAATTGGAATTGGGTTCCCTTCTGCACTGTCCGCCTACTGGGTTCATGCATTTGCCCTCCTGCCTTCTGCTGGCAGCCTGTGACCTCTGCTCAGCCAGATGAAGAGAAGGCATCCACGGGTGAACTAGCTGGTTCCTTACAACAATATAGATACCATTAACTATTCTACTGTAAAGTTCTTTGTCTCTGGAGGAAAGTGAATGATTATGCATTCTGGGCTAGATTTTTGTTCTGCCCTGTGCAGCTGAAAGTGTGCAGGCAGCTTCTCCCCGCCCCCGCCCCCTCCCCCATCATCTAGAGGGCTTAAGTCAGAAGCCCCATGTTTATACTCTCTGAGCAAAAGCAGAAGAGGGATCATAGCAATGTCAATGATGGCAGGCAGGCACCCTAAAGAAGGGATAACGTGTGGGGCCATCACCCTCATCCTGTCCACATTGGCTGGCAAGCTGACCTGGTGCAGATGTTACACCTCCAGAACTGTAGGCTCCATTTCTTGCTATGGTCCCTGGGGCCGCAGTACCCCCGAGACATTCGATCTGCCTCTGTTCTCAGTCAGAATGGCTGGGGACACTGTCAGTAGTACCATCCTCGTCTGAAGTCATCTCTGCAACAAGGCTTGGGCTTTTCCACCCTCACTTAATAGCCCTTATATTACCAGCTGAGTGTATCACACAGCATTGGGATAGCCGTTGGTGGATATGGTAGGCAGGGATGATGTATATTTAGGATTCAGAGGGGAAATATAAGGATTAATTAATGTTGTAACACCAGGCCTGCCGGGCTAAGGCCTGTAAGTTATTTAGTTTAGCAAATTAGGTCTTAGGATTTAGGACAAGTTTGCTTAAGGAAGTTAATAATAAACCTACCGCATTTATGTCTATGTATGTGATATGCAGCTATTTTGAATTCAAGTGCTGTGTTTGGATAATAATGTCTAGGAGAGACCAGTAGACACATAAAATGACCATTGGTAGCCAGGGAGAAATCTTAGGGTATGTCTACACTAGCAATTTAGGTCGACTTAAGGACCTTAAGTTGACCTAAATTACTCCATGTCCACACTGGACTTTCATTAAGTCGACTTAAGAAATTCCTTAAGTCAACTTAATGAAATCTTAAGGCGATCTAATAACTACCACCTATTAGGTCGATTTAAGCCTAAAGTCAACTCCTTAGGTCGATTTAAGGACATTGTGGACGGGGAGTAACCCTTAAGTCAACTTTATTAAGTTGACTCAAAGCCAGTTAAGTCGACTTAACAAAGTGGACTAAGTAGACTTAAAGACTATGTCTACACTTGCAAGTTAGTTTGAATTAAGGAAGCTTAATTTGAACTAATTTAAGCCTTGGCCACACTAGGCTTTCATTAGTTCAAATGAAGGGCTTCCTTATCTGAACTAATAAATTTGATTGCTTAGTTCAAACTAACCCTTAATTTGAAACAATTAGTTTGAATTAAGTCAATGTGGCCGTATTAGTTCGAACTAACTACTTAGTTCGAACTAATCAGCAGATTGATCTTCATGCAACTGACTAATTCGAACTAAGCAAGTGCCCTGCATGGATATGGCTACTTCAAACTAGCATTCTAGTAGGGCCATGCTAGTTTGAATTAAGTTAATTATTACGTTAATTAATTAATTATTAAGTTAAAAATTAAGTTAAAATTAAGTTAATTCAAACTAACTAAAATTAGTTTGAATTAGTTAGTTTGAATTAACTAACTCAAACTAGCTTTTGTAAGTGTAGACATAGCCAAAGTGTTGCCACTTTGTTACGTCTCATTAATAAGGTCGATTTTAAGTCGACTTAACAAAGTTGACTTAACTTTCTGTAGTGTAGGCATACCCTTAGGGTATATCTACACTAGCAATTTAGGTCAATTTAAGGACCCTTAAGTCGACCTAAATTACTCCATGTCTACACCTGACTTTCCTTAAGTCAACTTAATAAAAGTTTAAGTGGACTTAATAACCACCGCCCATTAGGTCGACTTAAGGCGACTCCTTAAGTCGACTTAAGGACGGTGTGGGCGGGGAGTAACCCTTAAATCGACTTTATTAAGTCGACTTAAGGCCAGTTAAGTTGACTTGACTTAAAGTGGACTAAGTCGACTTAACTTTAAGTTGACTTAGCCCACTTTGTGAAGTTGACTTAATAAGGTCGACTTTAAGTTGACTTAAAGTCAAGCTTATTAAGTCGACTTAACAAAGTCAACTTAACTTTTTCTAGTGTAGACTTACCCTTAGAGACTTCCTTTAGGTAACCCACCATTACTATGGTATATGGTCATGTAAATGTTAATGAGTATGAGGAGAACTAACAAGCTAGCCTATGAAATATGGGGCACCCCAAAAGTAGTGAGGTGTGGCAATTCAAATAAAGAAAACAGATGAAAACCTTGAGAAATGTGATCTGAACTCCAGGGGATGCCAGCATAATGCATTATAGAAGCTGTATCCCAGCCTGCATGCTAAGGACAGGGGGAGATATCAGGTTGAGAATCCCTGGTAGGGTGAGTATGTGGGGTAATGTTTTGGATTTTTTCCACAATGCATGATGTGAGTAATGCACATATTGTGCGTTCTGTATTGGGGGTCTCTCTCTCTCTCTCTCTTTTACCATATTGCAGTGTGTGTATTGTTTGCTTGGTTGATAAAAGTAATTATTATAGAAGGAGCACTAGACAATTTCTTAGCACCATGGGGCCCCTTTTGATTTATCATCTCTCTACTGTAGAAAACCATGGGGGCTTAACTCTTACAGATTAAAGTAGGTGTAAACTCTCACATTGGGATGGATAATTGGTTAAAGTAACCCATAACTATAGATAAGGTTACAGTACATAGTAACCCAGTGCAAACCTTTCCATGCAGTAAGCATTTACAGGCTGCCTTGTAAATGACTCTGGAGATTTAAGACGCTTGCATGACAGCTGTATGAGTTAGAGCTGAAAGCATCTCACATAGCAGAAATGCTGATACAGCTACTCATGAGGATAAAAATTGTATTTCTATGTGGTGCCAAATTGTTGTTTGCTATATACCCTTTTCCCTTTTTTTGTCCTCTAAGGGAACAGAATCTGTTCCTAGCATCTTGTTCTTACTATAAAATTGCCTTTTTGATAGTATAGCAGAATGCTTTATACTCAGTAACAGCTTCTCTGTCTCCAAAGTGTCTTGGTGTGATGGCCGATCTTCAATTCCTCATCTCCAGATGTTATGCAATGTATGGCTAACACTTATAAGGACAAATCTAGACAATTACAAGGGTGACCGCACCCTTATTTTTGCCAGTGGTGATTTCTACTAATTCATGGGTGTTCTGTCATGCTCAAGAAGAGTCGCAAAATTCTTCCAATGGAAAGAGTTACACTGACAGCTTCTGTGGAGCAGCTGCTCTGGCAACCTTTAAGGAATAACCATTCCAGTAGTGCATTACCTGCTCCAGTGGCATGTTGAAGGAGAAAAGACAAGAAGGGACAGGGTTGGTGAAAAAGGAGGGAAATAAGAAGAGAACATTCTTGTGTAAAATACATGGAAAGACAGGGAAATTCTTTAATTAGGTTGCTAGGATTTCCTCTCAAGGTTTTATCAGATGTACAATGTTGCCTTAATGTTATGCAATATATAGCTAACAATTATTATTATTATTATTATTATATATGGCTAACAAAAATATAATAACAATGTTGCCTTCATATTATTCAATATATAGCTAACACTTATAAGGAATTCCTTCTCAAGGTTGCTAGAATTCCCTCTCAAAGTTTCATCAGATGGACAGTGTTGCTTTAATGTTATGCAGTATATGGCTAGTAATTATATTAGACATATTATAATATATATATTATTATGTATGGCTAACAAAAATGTAATAACACATTGTCTTAATATTACACAATACATTGCTAACAATTACAAGGAAAAATCTAGACAATCTTCTGCTGCTTCAGTCTCAAGTAATACCCAGGGAAGAATTCAAAGAGGAGGAAGTGAAATGAGTTGAGATAAAACAAGCAAATAAACAAAAGAAGAAAACAACCCTGGAAATGATGATTTTAAAATGAGCAGCCTAAGAAAAACTTTCTTGTTCATTTATTTTCTTTAGTCTTAGGAAACGTGTTTCCTGCATGATCAGGTCATATGTTATGATATGGCTTCATCAGGGTCCTTGAGTTTTCGTTTTGTTCGTGTAGGGTGCAACCAGCAGGCTATGTGACTACCCATTCTGGCGAGCCCTGAAGAGCACTCCTGGTTACTGGCTAGTTGCCTAAAATATAACCCCTTGAGTGGGAAGTCAATATGCGCTCAATATGTTCTGCCCTTTACCTCTCCCAGGGTATGTCTACGCTTGTAAGTTAGGTCAGCTTAAGGACACTTAAGTCGATCTACAGAACGCCGCGTCCACACCCGGCTTTCATTAAGTCGACTTAAGCGCTTCCTTCAGTCGACTTAATAACTCGCACTCTTTTGTTGACTTAACGCTTAAGTCAACCTGTTAAGGTCACCTAAAGCCGGTGCGGATGCCCTAGGTTGACTTAATTCCCTAAATCGACCTAGGGCTGGTGAGAAGGGAGCCATGGCTCTCTTCTGTTGGGCAGCCATGGGCTCCCTTCCCCCGAGCTGCAGCTCCCCTGAGCCATGGCTCTCCATGTGTGGTTGCAGGCAGTCGACTTAAGATTTTAGTGTAAATGCTGTAAGTTGAGTTAACAAGGTTGACTTTAAGTCGACCTTGTTAAATCGACTTAACAGAGTTGACTTAGGTTTTCTATTGTAGACATATCCCCAGTGTGCAGTGAGCTATGCCATGTTGGATAAATACTATTGTTAGTTTGTTGCTCTGCTGTTGCACATTTATCTATTTATTAATCTTTGCTGTAGCATAGACATAATATTAATCATAATTGTCAGTGGTTTCAGGACAGTGAGCAAAGAAGAAACTTCCATTCTGATATTACTAGTCTGGTAAACACCCTTTAGGAGTCAATGCTGAGCACAGGTGATGTTTACTTAACTATAGGACCTGGCAGAGTGAGTTGAATTTTCTTAAAATGGTTCTTTCCTTTCCTTTCAAAGATATTGCAGTAGCGTAAGTGCTGAGAAACAGCTTTTCTTCCCCATGGGAGATGACTAAAGAGTATCATGAGAAATCATGGCCACAAAGCGATAAGTATATTCATAACTTCAGAATTTAAGGACAGATACCATCATTAGATCATCTAATCCGGCCACATGTATATTACCAGCCTTTAAACTTGGCCTGATTTCCCCTGTATGCAACCCACTAACATGTGTTTGTTTGCCTGAAGTATATCTTGTGTTTTTGGCAAACCTAAAGCGTACCTTCTGGAAAGGCACCAACCTTGACTAGAAGACAAAGAAGCCACTACTTCCTTTGGTAGTTTGTTCCAGTGGCCCATCACCCCCACTGTTGAAAAGGTATAAACAATGAAAGTCCTGTGGCACCTTAAAGACTATCAAATTTCTTCAGGCATAAGCTTTTGTGGGCTGCTGCAAACCACTTCATCAGATGCACAAAAAGATGTCAGATGTTGAAAAGGTGTGTCTTATTTCTAATCTGAATTTGTCTGGCTTCAACTTCAAGTCATTGGTTCTTTTATGTTTTTCTTCACTAGATAAAAGAGTTGATGATGGTCTTCTTTTCAACAGATTCTGACAGAACTATATCCCTTGTTCTGATAGTGCCTGGAGCCTAAAGAGCTCTGAATGAAAACCAGCTGATTTAAGATAAATCAAGATAAGCAGAGGGAAGCACTTTCTTGAAATGGCAACGGCAATATCTACCTTTCAGCTGAAGATGTCTAACCAACTGTTGTCAAAGTGGCCTATAGTTGCAGAGTGTGATCAAATACCCCTCTGCTCCTGGATGCCTAGACTTTGGCACAGACAAGGCGAGAAAGACATTTCTTAGTCCCTTGCAGTCAGGATGACTTCAACCATTCCTACAGGCAGGATACCTCTTCCCAGTGATCAATGACTTTGTACCTTACATCTAGACTACAGAAACTTGCTTTTCTAAGGGTTAACTCTGAATGTCTCTCTATAGCTTCTACCAGTGCAGCATTGAGCATGTACCTTTGATGCCTGGAAGCACAGGGAGACTGTATCATGGAAGTACGAACTGCGAGTTACTTTCCAGGATAAAATTCCTGAGTTGACCATGATCTTTGAAACCTTGAAGGTCTGAAACGTGGCTATCAGAGAGATCATCTTCTGCTTATTCCCCCACCCAGACTGAGATGAGAGCAGGCTTTTGTGCCCCTGGATACATGTCTGGGTCTCAGCTTCACAACTCTGAAGCTGAGATGTAAAACACATATTTTTGACTAAGCTTTCCATAGCAGGGAAAGCCTCTTCCTCTGATATTTAATCTCCTGAATGCTATTGACTGTCTCAGTTTCCTTGAGGGGATAGAGTTAGCTACAGCTGAGCGTAAGGCACTATGTGCTAATCATTCTTGTCATATCATTTAGTTCTTTTTAAGTTGTTTGAAGGGGACAAAGATAACATGTTGGTGATATCTTAGAACTATTACTAGGAATTTCTTTCAGTTGTCTTTACTGATGGCACATAAGCTTTCCTGATAACGAAAAATATCAATTGGTTTAGTTGTGCTTACTTATTATGATAGAGTCTGAATCTTAATGCTGCAACTTCTGAGGAAGAGGTGGGCACTTTACAGGAGGGTTATATTATGAAAGGATTGGATTTTTTTCCTTCCAGCTATGCCATTAGGTAAATGGGAGTAGTAATGCCTTAGTAAAGCCTAGTACAGAATGTCAGTTTACAAGAGTTGGACATATACTGAGTCATGGCTTGTCCTTGGTCATATCTCACCTTGACTGCTGTAACCTCCTTCATTGAGACTTCCTGTTTCTCAGCCAGGTCTCCTCGGCTATGTCTACACTTGCTAAAATTAGTTCGAATTAGTTAGTTCGAACTAACTAATTCAAACGAATTTTAGTTAGTTTGAATTAGCTTAATTCAAACTAGGAAAACTTAGTTTGAACTACACAAGTGCCATTCGGGGCACTTGCTTAGTTCAAATTAGCAATCCTCATTCATTTCAATGGCCGGTTAGTTCGAACTAAGAAATTAGTTCGAATTAACATGGCCACACTGGTTAATTTGAACTAGTTAGTTTGAATTAACCCTTTAGTTCGAATACCCTATTCGAACTTATTAGTTCGAATTAAGGAAGACCTTAATTCGCACTAACTAAAGCCTAGTGTAGCCATGGCTTTAGTTAGTTCGAATTAAACCCCCTTAATTCAAACTAACTTGCCAGTGTAGACATAGCCATAGAGTGGGCTGTGGTCTTTAAAACTGTCAAGCCTCATGTACTGAGGGAAAACAAACAAGATTAACAAATGTATTTATCTTATGAGCTTTCGTGAAAGAAAATCCCACTTCGTCAGATGTTTGATTTTCTCCCTCAAAAGTTTATGCGATAAATAAATGTGTTAGTCTTTAAAAAATGCCACAAGACTCCTTGTTTGTTTTGCTGAATTAGACTGACATGGCTACCCCTTTGGAACATGCACTGAGAGAGTTTTTCAGTAACTTCTTGAAGGAGAGAGAAGGTGAGAGGCAAACACTAAATGCCTGCTCCGGTTTCAGTTGGAATTATGGGAGTTTTGTTCATTACTTCAGTGGGAGCAGGATAGGGCCCTAACTGTGAGGCTTACAGATTTATGAGGCACCGTAATGGAATCAAATGGACCAGTCAATAAATGATGGAATATATGTACTTTATTATATCTTATTGACAGGGTGCCTTTTCAGTAATGTGATAGTGTCAGCTTAGAATGACTTTTAATTGCCAAAGCAAATTCCAGAGACCTAATGCCTATTGTTAATATGCTGAGTAATCTAATTTGGTGGATATTTTTATGGGCTTATACACCCACACATGGTAACTATATGCAACATACGCTCTCTAATGATTTATGTTCCATACAACTGTTCTATGTTTACCTGTGCATGTATCATAAGAGGCCATTTTTTCAAGTATCTTTTGGCAGTATGCTACAGACATTCTAACATCACCCTTGACCAGCCAATGACATTTTAAAAAAAAATTATTAATGAGATTTTATTAAGAAATCATAAGATAGGCTCCCCTGCAACAATGAATGCAGCCTCGTTATATAAGAATTACTTGGAAAGATTGCACGCTACTTGATGTGTAGTCTTGAAAGAATTTGAGACAGATATAGCAACTTTAAATATAGACCAAAGTCTTAAGTTTGAATATGTAAGGCATGAGGAGGGATCTTTGGCAGGGTGTATGAAAATGTTAGAGCAACAAATCTGTCAACCCCCTTCCCCCCCAAACAATTAAATGATCAACAAAAGACATATTTAGTACATTATCAAAATCCATGACTGGCATTTAAACATGATCATTTATTTCTTCCCTTGCCTTCCCTCTTTTCTCCTCTTCATAAAATAAGGTTAACTCACTAGATTAAGTAAAGCATCCTTTTACGCAACTGCCTTTAGGGCCTTTCACACTTAATAAAGAGGAGGGATATAGCTAAATGAGATGGTTCAGAAGTTCACTCTCTGTCACATTTAGACTTTAGACTGTAATCTGATTTTTTTTTCTTTTGCCATTCAAGTCAACAAATGTTCCTATCTTAATAATACCAAACGTGGCTCTCATTAAGCTCAAGGTATTTTTGCAAGCCTTGTAGATATCCTGCCAGATGGCACAAAACCTAAATGTAATACAGTAGTTTGCCTTTTCTAAAGTTACTACGGACTACATCTGCCAATCAAAAATGTTCTCCCTTTGCCAGCTGTGTCTTGTGGCGATAGAAAAAGTTCTGTCAAATAAGTTGTTTCAAAGATGTCCATTGACTGAGAAAAAATTAATTCCTTCTGCCTCGAAGAACATATAACACAGAAAGACTAATTAAGTATAGTATTATTGAGTTATATTTGTATAGTGCAAAAAGTATGCCTTATACTTTCTAGCCAAGCACAGGTGAGGGATACATCTCTATTCTGGAAAGCTTACAATGTAAAGCCCCAAGCTTGCTAGTGGAGATGCATTGGTGGGCCTTTTATTAAAGACAGTAATGCACAAGATTTGACTCCTGTGCATCAGATTGCAGGACTGGACCTTAAAACCAGATTCTGCCAACTATATTTATATTGGGTAATAGTTTATTACATAGTTAGGTAGTCCCAATTAAAAGCTCACATAATAAGGTCTTATACAACACAGATAAGAGTAAAGGATCTAGTTGTATTTAGATACCAGAGATAAGGAAAGGGATGCAAAAGAAGTGGTGATGTTTAGCATGCGACTGGTTAATTCCACATTTATAATTTTGTGTTTTTCATTAACACAGGGAAGAAGAGAGGGCTAGGTTTTGTAGTGATCTTAGAGGAACTGTGGCTTAAAGAGGGCCTAGAGACAGAAAGGATGGAAGTCCAAATCAGGAAAGGAATTTCAGGCATAATGGGCTATATGGAAGAAGATGTAGACAAGATGGAAAGCTGCCTTTACCATCATAATGATTTTTGAAGGAAAGTATGGTTTCTGGAAAATTTCAATTTTGCCAAAATTTTTCAATTACAATTTTTTCCTGTTGGGAAAACCAACATGAAATATTTTGTTTTGAGTCGGCTTGTCTCTAATTAAAATATTTGTTCGTTGAAATGACCTGAAATGTTTCATTTTGAGTCAATTTTACAGGTAAACTGCATTTCTCCCTGGTGTCATGTTGAGACTGCTTCTTGGGTATTTTAGGTCTTGCATTCTCTCCTATGGGCTAGGCTGGCAGTTAGTTGTGTTGCTTGGATGGAACTGTATTATTTTTTTCTGAAATAATGTTAATACATTATAGAGAACAAACTGGGAATCAATGGCTATTAAATGCAAAAAGTTAGTGAAATATGAAAGGTTTGAATTTAAATGCACAAGTCATAGGAACTGGTAAATAATTTGTGTAATCCATAGTATGTAGTACTTGGAAATAATCGTAAGGGCCGGATTTGAATACCCTTCGTAACTTGAACCAGATTCTGATATCCTGACTCATTCTGGGTAGCTCCTTATTCCAGCAGTGGTCTTATTGACTTAATAGAAATATTTGTGGAATAAGATATTCAGTGTAATTAAGAGTGTTACCAGTGGTAGAATCTTGGTCTACTTTTGTATTATATTGTTACATTCTCTTTCAAATGTATTTATTTGAGGAAAAAATGTTTTTAGTATTTTACTATATTTTTTATTTATGTCCATTTTTACTGTGGTCAAGGAACAAAGCTAAGGTAAAGTGAGCAATGTAAGCTCATTGGCCTTCAGAACAATTTAGTAATTTAGTGGGGAAAATTCCATATTTCATGAGGAAATATTTTACTGCAATTTTTTTTATTGGGTGCTCTTTCAAGTTGCTCAGAGGACTGGAATGTTAGAGTAAGTCCCAGGGGAAATGGGCTAATGGGCGGAGTCCAGAAGAAGCAGTTAATGGGGTGTGGCCAACACAATTGACCATGATTTTCAAATACTTTACTTTACTCCCAAATCCTTATGTTCAGTAAATATTATTTCATTTAATTACTGCATATCCAAGTGCTAAAATAGTTTGCTCTAGCTGTCTCTCTTAGACTAAATGTATACAAACATGAGAAGCTGTAGAGACTATAACAAGTATGTAAGACAGCAACAGGTGCCTATACTTGTAAAACAAACATTGTCGTTTGGACTTTGTTCGGTTTTTAAAGCCTAGGAAGCATCTTGTACCGATTCTAAAAATGAATATGGAGTATTTCCAACACCTTTTTGTTTTATATTACAGATGAAGATATAAACTGGTGAATTTGAAGCACAAAAGAAATGTTTGTAAAATCCAGTTGGTTCCAAAGGATTTGTGTAACTTTCTAACATTAAAACAACTCCTCCTCCGAGGAAATAAAAGGGTGATATGTAAATCCATGCATATGCCCAAATGCATAAATAGCCCTCACTGAACCCTGAGGCCCAGTGGAGACTTTTAAAAGTATTTAGTTGGTGATGTCATCACTTCTGTTGCCAATACACTTGTTGCTCTCCTCCCTCTGACTACTTTAGTTCCAACACAGAGACTGGGAATCCACACTGCACTGGAGATAGGCAGAAGCTGAGGAAGAAATAATATCTGCACTGACGTAGGGTTCCAGAAGCTGCAATACTGTTTCATTTATCCTCGTCAGGTAAAATCATTGATTATATTTTAGGTCTGGATTTTCCTTTGTAGAAATAAAATCTGATGCTGGTAGAACAACATGAAGACATGGGAATTTGTATAACTAATTTGTCATGTATTGGGCTTTTAATGTTTTATTAGTAAACTAAGACAATTTCCAGTTAAAGCCTTCTGTCTTCATTATGGTATGAAACTGAGTTTTCTCTTGTTTTCAGCAGAGATGTTACTTTCTAATCTAGCTTCTCCATTAAGAGTTTCTTTGTATTGCTGCATTTGACTTTTTTTTCCTCCCAGAACTTATTTCTCTTTTCTGTTAAAGTTTTCATTTTTATGCACACAGAACGCAAATAGGATAACATTACAAATGTTATCACTTCTCTCTGTATGCACAGAGAAATAAACAAAAATCTGGACTTTCTGTGATTAAGTGATTCAAACAGAAACAATAGCTAATTAAAAGTTTTTTACTATAGCTCAAGTGGCATTACTACTGTGTGAGAACTGTGGCAACCTGAAAGTCCAGGAAAGTCAGAAGAACTCAGAGAAAACCCTATTTAATCTACTAGCATTAGCCCATGAATTTTAAGAAGTCTTTTAGAAATAAAACTGTATAACCCTGCCTCGCCCTTTTTAGTCATAACAAAAATCCTTAAAATTGTTTCCCAAGTAGTGCAAAGAAAGGCTAAGTTTAGTGATTCTTCTAAATTATAATTGAAGTATTAAAGCAAAACCAGTATTAGGGAATAGAAAGAGAAAGAGATGGAAATATTACAGAGTTTCAGATTGGAATATTGGAGAAAAATGTCTAGTTACCTTATTTTAAAATAACGATACAATAACAAATCATTGAATATTAGTAATTTTTAATACTGATATGTCTGTGGTATCACTTCAAAAGGTTATGACAAAAAATTTTAAAAAATAACTCTGCAAGTTAAAACTGACTTGAAGGATTGCTTGTTATGTGAGATGTATTTTGGGTTGACACTGAGAACGTGTTTTCTCAAATGGTGGAAATCAAAGGGGGTGATAAGCTGGTAGAGATACTCTCTTCTTTTTAACTCCCGCAGCATTCATGAACGTTTAGCATTCATGAATTTTTAGGAATAGAAATAACAGTTACTTATACTGATATATATATATATATATATATATATAAACTCTGTTAGGCTTCCTAGCTTCATACATCTGTTGTGTTGGTGGTTGTTTTTTTTTTTCAGGAGGGGCTCTGACCTGGAGGTTGATCTCAAGGACGCTGCTGGAGGATTCTCTTAGGTTTCCCCTTTGCTTCAGTTGTTAGCCTCTGTGCTTCTCCTGACTGTTCCTGGAAATGGAGCGATCCACACAAGAGCTTTTCCTCAACTTCATGATTGTCCTCATAACTGTGCTCCTCATGTGGATTCTTGTGAAATCTTATCAGGAGTAAAAGACTATGACATATTCCTGGAATGAATTTAAGTATGTGTCTGCAGAAGTATGTGACATCTACTGTACACATGTGATTAGCTTCATGTAGATCTAGAATGTAATGAGTTCTTTTTTACTCTAAAAGCCTGTTGCCTGTGATTATCTAAGTGTTTTAAATGGCTCTATGACAATGTAGTTATTTTATTATTTGGCAATCCAGTTGTAAAATGTACAAGACAAGATCTTCAGTAGCTGTTATATGTGACTATCCACCCCAACAATTGTTGTCTACAGAAACGGAGACAAAAGAAGCATAAACTTACTTAGCTGAAAGAAGTATGGAATCTTTTCATTCATGCACTATTGTACTCTCCTGAATAAAGAAAAATATGTAAGACATGTTTTGTAGTAATTTTTATCCCTTCCTTGATCTTGTAACTTTTCAGTGAAGGATATAGTGTGTTTACTTGATAAATACAGTACAACAGTCATGGAAGTTTGGTGGCTTGATTTCCTCTTGTTAAGAAGTATAAATAAAAGTCCAGTTAACTACTACTGAACCATAGCGGGAACTCATATTGAGACACATGAATACCAAAAGTTATTACACAAAATGGCCAGAGGATATTCATGGTTACACCATTATTTATGCTACCAGTTCTGCGAACATAGACTTTAAAGAGATCCTTTGCCTTACTGCTGGCATTGCCATATAATTGCATCTTCTAAAGATGGAGTTTGGAGTCACTCAGGGGCTAATTCTTGGATTTTATAGACTCAGGGTTAGAAGGGATCACAAGAGTCATCTACTGTAACCTGCAACCCCACAGTTTGATCAAAGGGTAGTTGGCACATGAGGTGGAGGGCTTACAGCAGCCTCAAGGCTTCTCCAACATCAAGAGCTTAAGAGAGACCACTACAGGAACCAGTGATCACCAGAGCACAGAGGGACTCCAATCATGCCTCTTTGCCCTCAGGAGCCACCCTACCAAAGGGGTTGCTGTGAGGGAGTGCTGTACAATTAAATAGGCTGGTTTTATGTTGCCAGCAATAAAGGACTCTTTGTTTAGCTACTTGGCCAACTTTAGGACTGCATGGGAGCTTCTATACTGGCAACTAAGGTCGACTTAAGGAGGCTTAAATCGACCTACACAAAGCCATGTCCACACTGGGCTTTTATTAAGTCAACTTAAGCATTTCCTTAAGTTGACTTAATAACAGCTTAAGTTGACTTAATGACACCACCTCTGAAGGTCGACTTAAGCCTAAAGTCGACTTAAAACCCAGGTAGATGCCCAAAGTTGACCTAATTAGCTAAGTCGACCTAATGACTAGGGAGCTATGGCTGGGGGAGATGGCTTGCCAGCTCCCCATGTGGCAGAGGAGCCCCAGCTGTAGGGACACCCCACGGCCTTGGGGCTCCAGCCGCTGGATCCCCGGCCGGGGCCTTGAGGGAATCCCTGCTGCTGGAGTCCCGGCTGGGGTCGGAGGGTTTCCCTGCCACTGGAGCCCAGGTGCCATGGAGGTTCCCCAAAATCTGCGGCTCCTCTGCAGCGGGGGAGGCTGTGGCTCTCCTCTGTCCACCTAGCACCTACTAGTGTGGACGCAGACAGCCGACTGAAGTTTCTAGTGTAGATGCTCTAAGTCGACTTAACAAGGTCGACTTAGCTTAACAAGTGTAGACATACCCTATTATACCACAGTGCTTAGGTCTGGGCCCAGCCAGTCCCTTCCAATTTCCTCATCTATGAATCAGCAGTGAAAGTCTTCCCAAGATTTCAAACATGCTGTCCTAATGGCTTCAAAAGACGTGACTTTTATATATAATGAGGCTTGCATTAAGAGGATTGGATCATTTAAATACATCTTACTGTACTTAAATTGGCTCACTTCCTGTCTAGGGCAATTTAAGGAACAAGTAAATTTCAGGAGATTAGATGTATGTTATCCAAGGGTGATTTGTTATGCTTATATTTAGAAGCATACCAGCAAGTACGTTTTAGCAATCAGGTTAGTGCTTTAAGGGAAATGTGAGTGCATAGCACTTGTTCCATATGCTAGAGTTGTTGATTGTTATTAAGTGAGTGTTATCTTTCTGTTGGTCTGTACTTTCCATGCCGCACTATATTTTTTCTCCTTTGGTGGTTTCTCAAAGATGGTTGCAAAGCTGTTCTGCAGTTGATAGAATCTATCCAGTCCTGTAAAGACATCTTCTCATTAGCAGGATTCTTGTTTAAATACGCATTGCGGTTGTAGCCATGTCAGTCCCAGGATATTAGCGAGACAAGGTGGATGAGGTAATATCTTTTATTGGTGAAAGAGAGACAATCTTTTAGCTCCACAGAGCTCTTCTTCAGGTCTAGGAAAGGTACTCCCAGTGTCCCAGCAAAATACAAGGTGGAACACATTGTTTGACATAAGTAGTTAGTACACCTTGTAAGGGACCATTCAAGGTAGAGCATAAGACAAAACAGGGGGTTAGTGGGTTACAGGTGGTTGTAATAAGTTGTAACTCTAGTGCCTCTGTTCAGACCATGATTTTTAGTGTCTAGCAGAGTTATGAATTTAAGTTCCCAGGTTTGTCTTTTGAAAGTGTTGTGCAGATTTCCTTTGAGGATAAGGGGACTGATAAGTCAGAGGTACAGAGATAACTTTGTAAATAATGTTCACCCCCAAGCAGCAGGGTGTTTTTTTACTTTTATCATTTGCCTGTGTGACTTCATTAGAGCTTGTAGTGGTTCCCCCACATAGTTGTTATTGAGGCATTGAGTGCACTGGGTAAGGTACACCATATATTGTAATAGCATGTGTATGATCCAGGGATCTTGAAAGGTGTGTTGTGTGTGTGTGTGGGGGGGGGGGGTGTTGACCATTTTGCATGTAACTGTGATGCTGGGCTTAGTAAAAGCTTGTTAAAATGTTAGTCGTGTTTGCTCCGGGCCATGCCTGAGATCTTTTCTATTCAGCATCCTCAGAGATGTGAAATTTCTTGTGAGAAAGCTGGGATGACATTAAATCACTATGTGCTAACAGAAGCCACAACCTTGGGTTTTGACTCATCTCACACCAGGAGCTGTCACAATTCCACTAATTTAGATAATTTGTTTACATTCCAATGGCACATCTGAAACATGCAGTGAAGTCTGGGAAGGACATGGAAAATCTATTTTTAAGTATAGTGAATACCTGATAATTCAATTCTCATCTTTCATGTACTGTGCCTTTCTATCCCAGCTGTGCCTCTCTCCTTCGTATTATCAGATCTACACTGCAGCTTAAATATAGATTTTCAGATTCTCTCTTGCATCACAGCTTAGGCTTTAGAACACTGAAGCTGTACACTGGATTCTTGCCATGTCAGTGATGAGAAACACACTGTGGACCCGTATACAGTGGAATAATATACTGAGTCATTTTACATGTTTAGGCTTTTCACAAGATTCAGTAATAAACAATTATATGTGTGGACTTCACTGCTAACTATTTTGGCCAGATTTTCAGAACTGTGGAGCAACCCAACTTTTATTTAAACGTATGGGAATTTCATCTACACAGCACCATTGGACACCAGCCTATTTGAGAACAGATTTATATAACTGCCTTGCTTTTCAGGCATTTCTGCTTGTCTTCTTAGTACAAAGGTGAATTGTCTTTGGAAATGTGAGAATATTCCACTTGGTCTTTTTCAAGCTTCTGGGTTTTAAAAAAAATGACAAATTCAGGGTTAAAGCAGGATGTTCTAGTGGTTAAGAGACTGATCTAGGATGCTGATCTAGAATCAATTCTGCCAAGTCATTTAAGATGTCTATTTTTCAGTTCCTGATGGATTATTTCCAAAGCTTCTGACCTGACATGGAAAAATAATTTGAGGGTTAAATTTGCTTTACAAACACAGTTTAACCATTTAAAGCTAAAGATGCTGTGCATGCAAATATCAGAAGCATTCTATATTGAACAAACTGCATGCATTTATGGATTTGAATATGCAATCCTAAATGAATGTGAAGACATTCAAATAAAAATGAGCCCATTTATCTGAGTCTGAAATCACAAACTCAAACATGTTTATGTGAAGCCTTATGAGTTTGTGTGATTTTTCAAATATAGCTAGGTGAAAATTTTCAAGCTAGGCACCCGAATTTAGGCATGGAAATAGATGTGGGTAAATTTTTCAGAGAGCTGCAGAGCATTTGAGGCCTCCAGAGTCAATGGAAATTTACTTAGGAATATGAGGCCACTTTTATTTACATGCCTAAACATAGATTAATTCATAGAATAATAGGGATGGAAGGGAACCTCACGAGGTCATCTAATCCAACCCCCCCTGCTAAAAAGCAGGACCACTCCCACTAATTAGCATGATTCAAAGCCTATTGAATCGATGAGAGTGTTTGGATCAGCCCCTGGATGCCCAACTGTAAATATCCAGGAATCCAAACTTTTCTCTTAGTTCCTGATTTTCAGAAATGTTGAACATTTATAACTTTAGCCAAAGCATAGAATGATTTTGAAAACAGATGATTGATTTGGTTGCCTGAATATAGCCAAACTGCAGGCATCCATTTAGGCTACATTTTCAATTTTGTTTTTCTAAAGGCTTCAAAACTGGAGAAAAGGTGTGGTCAAAAATATTCCATCAATAATATTTGTCGATGAAAAATTGGTTTTTAACTGAATTAATCTTTTTTTTTTAATTTTGTGAAAAATTTCTGCTTTCTGTATAAATTTCATCTTTTTCTTTGAAAAACACTGAGTGCCTGAAAACTGAAATACTTATCTTTGAATATGCTACCACAGAACTTCATGGGAGTTGTAGTTCAATTGCCTCATATCCCCATTCTTTTCTGTGGGCTGACCCCAACAGCCAGACTACATCTCCCATGATGCACCATAATCAAGGACTATTCTTCCCTCCTACAAGAGAGCAATCATGATGTGTCATGGGAAATGTAGGCAACCAGAGAGCATGAAGCATGTGGATCTCAGCTCCCATGAGGCACTGCAATGCTATTTCCCAACAGATACTTTTTGGTTTTTGGCCAAATTTTTTCAGTTTTCAAATTGTCATTGAATTGTTCCATGGAAAACTTAGATAATTATATTGTGTGTGTGTGTGTGGTTTTGCAAAATATATCACAGGGAACACCTCCAAATTCCTGACCACTTCCACTGGACATATCAAGATAACAGGGCAGTTTAAATATAGCATTTATTTTTGGACCAAACCAAGAAAATGTTAAGTATCTTGGTTAAGATCCCCAAAGGTATCTAGCTAACTAAGAACCACTGAAATCAATACACCTGAGGCTCTGGATCATTTAAACTATCTTGGTACAAAACAATGCAAAAGTGATTTTGTTTCTACAGGTCTACTTGGAAATACCTTAGAGGCACTAGACTATTCTTTCAGTCAGAGAACTTTGCATAGCTATCGATTGATTTTACTGGGGCCATGAGTTAAGTAGGAACAGAACTCTGACAGATGCTGACAGTCTTGGATTATAGTGTAAGGGGCATTAAATCATTCTTCACTCATACTGATGAGCTGGTTTGTCCCTTGGGCACAGCGCTTGCTCACAGGTTAGCTTCTTAATATTCTGGCCTGGAAAACAACTTGTCATTCTTCCCAAGGCCATAGCATAGAGACATGCCAGCCAATCAACTCTGACTTCACAGTTTAAAGAGTCAGCTGTTCAGCTTCTATTTTTAAAGCAGGAACTATTTTGTATGGCCAGTAAGTTACTACAGGACTCTGGCTATGTCTACACTTAGAAAGTTAAGTTGACTTTAGTAAGGCGCCTTTATTAGGTCAACCTTATCAAGTCGACGTACAGAGTCTACATTAGACTCCTAGATCGACTGAAGGCAGACTTTATCAGGTTGATGTAGAGAGTCTACACTAGACTCTTAAGTTGACTTGGAGGGGTGCATTGTGGGAAGTGTGGCAGTGTGGCAGCAGAGGTCTCCCCTCCCCCGGCCACGCCTTCCAAACAGGAAGTGGGCTCAGCCCCTTCCCATTGTGCTTGGCAACTAGGAGCCTGAGCAGGTCATGGATCTGCATCTTCTCCTGAGCTTTGCCAGCTAATGGCAAGGCTTCTTCAGCTGTGGAGCAGGCCTGCCTGGCGACTCGCCAGCGCGGAGGCAGACAACAGCCTGCCCCAGCAACCTGCCGCGGTCACTGCACTGCGCTCCATACCTTGTCGCCTCTGAGCATGGGAGGCCCACAGCGACTGGTGGGAGCAGATTGTCCTCACCACCTGGGACAACGACCTGTGGCTACAGAGCTTTGGGATGAGCAAGCAGACCTTCCTCAAGCTTGTCCACGAGCTCACCCTGGTTCTGCAGCGCATGGGCACCCGACTATGCCCCATCCTGCCTGTAGACAAACGAGTGGCCATCGCCATGTGGAACCTGGCAACCCCGGACTCCGACTGCTCCTTGGCCCAGCAATTTGACATCAGGAAGGCCACCGTGGGGACTGCCCTCATGCAGGTCTGCAGCGCAATCAACTGGGTCCTGCTAGCCTGCCTCGTCACCCCAGGCAACCTGCATGAATTCCTCGACGGCTTTGCCCAACTCGACTTCCCCAACTGTGGGGGCATTGTGAACGCCATCCACATCCCCATCCAAGCCCTGGATCACCATGCCAGGGACTACGTTAGCCACCAGGGGTACTATTCTGTGGCCCTGCAGACCCTCATGGACCACCGCGGAATCTTGCAGAACATCTATGTGCGCTGGCCGGGGAAGGCACACAACGCACGGATCCTGCACAACTCCACCCTGTACAGGCCCATGCAGGCCGGCACCTTCATCCCCAACCACACCATCACCATCAGGGATATGCAGGTGCCAGTCCTGATCCTCAGGGATTCTGCCTACCCCTTGCTCCCCTGGCTGATGACACCACACACAGGCCTCATGTTTGCCAGCAGGGACCTCTTCAATCGGAGGCTCAACCAGTGCCGCAGCATTGTGGAGCATGCCTTTGGCCATCTCAAGGCCAGCTGGAGGGTCCTCCTGACTCACCTGCAGCTCAGCGAAAGCAACCTCTTGGAGGTCATCAGCTCATGCTGTTGCTTGCACAACCCCTGCGAGCTGCAGGGGGGGAACGTTTCTCCCACGTCTGGGAGGCCGAGACCGAGTGGCTCGCTGTGCAGTATGAGAAGCCCAACGACACCCTGCCCCAGACTCAGCAGGTCCAGCGGCAAGCACAGCTCATCCGGGATGCGCTGAGGGTCCACTTCGACAGTGAGGAACACTGAGGGGTGGGCCTTCTACCAGGCCCCGTCACCTCCACCACCCGCCCATGCCCCCAAGCACCCGTCTTTCCCTTGTCCCCACACCAATAAAATGCACAACACACTGTATAACAGTGTTCAGGGTGTTTATTCAGAGGGGGAAATGGGGGTTGGGAGCTGCAGGGGCTGGGAGGTTTGGGGGGAGTGAAGAGGGTTGGGGGGAAGTGAGGGGGGTTGGAGGGTTAGAGGGAGTTAAGAGGGTCAGTGGGAGGGAGGGGCGTTGGGGGGAGTAAAGAGGGTTGGGGGGAGGGGCAGGTGCTAGTGGCCTCAGGAAGGTGGGTCCCAGGCTTGCAGATGTCCATCCCAGGTCCTGGCCCACTGGTGAGGAGGGCTGCCTCTGGGGTGCAGGGTGGGGCCCCAAGAGAACAGGTGGTCCTCCAGGCACTCCAGGGACTGGGTCTGCCGCTCCATGAGGTCGAGCAACCTCTGCTTGCCCCTCTGCAGCACCTGCTCGACCCTCCAGTGGGCATCCTCCTGCTCCTGTTGGGCGCTGCCCTCCCCCTGCTCCAGCACCACAGTCTCGTCCACCGAGCCATTCTCCTGGTCGTCCTCGAGCACAGTCGATGGTGTGGGCTGGCAGGCTGCCACTCTCCTGGCCCAGACAGTGTTATCAGCAATTTTAGCTGTGGTTGCTATTACCTTTTCTCGTGTTGCAGTTAGTACCTTTGTCATATGGGCTCCGTATACAAGAAATTCAGGTGCAAAGATCCAGGGCCGTCCCTAAGGTGGGCGGGGGGTGAACAGGGCGATTACCCCAGGCCCCGCGGTTATGCGGGCCCCGCACTGTCCCGCTCCCAGCGGGGCCGTGCCGGGCCGGCCCTGCGCCCCCCCCCCCCCGACGGCTACACTTTTCCCTGCTCCCCGCTGCCTTTGGCAGGGAGCCGAAGGCAGCAGGGTGGCCCAGAAACACTAAGCCCAGCCTCTGGACTAGCCCTCCCCACCCCCAGGGAGAAGCAGGCAGGTCCAGGGGCAGGGCAGGTGGCCCGGTCCTGCCTCTGGGCTGGCCTGCTGCGGCCTGCCCCATTGGGCCAGGGCCAGCCCTCGACGGCGGGGTGCCCTCGGCCAGAACCGGCTCTCAGCGGCGGCCTCGGGTCCCCGGCTGGGGCACCGGCCACAGCAGCCTGGGGTTCCAGCTGCGGCCAGCTCCCCTCACCGGCGGCCCCCGCTTCTGGGGCTTGGGCCAGAGCTGGCTCCCTGCTGGAGGCCTCAGCCTCCCTGCCCGGGCTGGCTCCCTTGGGGGGTGGAGCGCCCTGCCTCCCCTCTAGCATGGGGTTGGGGGGCGGGGCCCCGCCTAGGACAGTTGGTCCTGGGCCCCGCTCCCCCCACTGGACGGCCCTGCAAAGATCATTTCACTTTGTACACATTTCATTTCTCCACATATCCAGAACATGGGCTGAGCATGAGCTAGAGCAGAACTGTATTCCTGATCCAAAATGTTCATTTTCCTTTTGTGTCACATCCCATCTCCTTTGGGAACAGCTCTTGAACTTTCTACCTTGAGAGGAGGAAATCAGCACATCGACCAAGAGAACTACCACATCCCGTTCACATCACTGGGCTGCTAGCCCTGCCAATTTATAATGAGGCACAGACTGAGTGCAGCCCAGATGGCTTACAGTTTGAGGTTCAAGTGTATCGTAGCACACGCCATTGACCCAGATAGTCAATAACTTGCTTAAAAGGTATTTACTAGTCTACAGTGTTGTGCCTGGGGCTATGTACTCCTGGAGTGCTTCCCAGTGGATGCTTTTTGGACCCTGTACATTGCTTCAGACAGTGTATATGACTCTGGCATTTCACTTTACGATGACAAACCACCCTAGAAACACAACTCTAATGACTCAGCAGGAGTCACCCAGCTTTTCAACCTAAGCTATGGAAACAGACTCAGTAATAAATATCTAGGAAGGACTTGAATGCACCTCTCCCTGCTGAAGTAGTTATACAATTTATAGTGTTTCTTCTCCTTATTTACTGCTTTCAGAGTGGTGACATCATTTTAAAAGTAGCTGACTTGTAGTATTGCTGATGGTTACATGACTCGATATGAATACTCTAAGCCTTTCAAGAGAGATGGGAATGCTTCATCTTTATAAATTATGGGCTAGATCCTCAGTTGATGTCGGTGGAGCTACATTTTTTTAGACCCGCTGCTGATCTCTCCCTTTGTCTTTTTGTGGTATTGCTTTATTTTCAGCAGAGGTCTATGCAGCGAGGTTGTTTGGGCTATAAAGTATGATCAGACTTGTTGCTTTAATGCAGAGATGCATAGAAAGAGCTTTACCAATAGGAACTTTTATACCTTGTGCTATACATGTTAATATTTTAATGAATGCAACTATTCTTGCTGTCTTGAGGCCTTCTTGAATTTCAGACCTGGGGTTAAGTCAGGCCGTATGGCAGCAAATTCTCATTCAGTTTGAATTGTTTGGTACATGATAAGATGCTGAATAAAATGTGTTCAATTTAAGAGTCTTTGCGCTTCCCTCTGGTGGAAGATTTGTGACTAGGTATAATGGGAGCAGATTCATAGCTTTTAAGGCCAGAAAGGACCATTATAATCATGTAGTTTGAATTTTTATATAACACATTCCACATAGTTTCACCTAATGATTCTTGCATCCTGTCTATAACTTCTGGTTGAGCTAGATCATATCTCTTAGAAAGATACCCAGTGTTTAGTAAAAGACTTCACCTGATGGGGACACCATCACAGTTCAAGGTAAATTGTTCCAAATTATCTACATTAAAATAATCTCACATGATTTCTAGTATATTGCGTGTTTATTGATATATTATAAGATTTTTGCAGTTCTACTTTAATTATTAGCATCTGTATTAAAACATTGATCACAAAAATCTCTTGGATATTCATTCCAATAAATTGCTTGCCATAGTAAGAACTTAAAATAGCATTGTAGTAATTGTTAATGTCCCATTGAAGAGATAGATGGCAGTGTAGAGGTAGAAAACTACTAGATAAATAAATACAAAAGGAAAACACTAGGGCTATGTCTACACTACAAAAAGTTAGGTCGACTTTGTTAAGTCGATCTAATAAGGTCTACTTTAAGTCAACCTAAAGTCGACCTTATTCACAGAATCATAGGTCGACTTAACAAAGTGCTTCCCCTGAACGGGGACTTAGTGAGTTAACCTAACTGCCTTTAGGTCGACCTAATAAAGTGGAATTAAGCATTCACACTATGCTTAGGTCGACCTAGAAGTCGACCTAAGGGTTAGGTCGACCTAACCGGCGATTCTTATTAAGTTGACCTAACCTTTCATTAAGTCGACTTAAGCAATTTCTTAAGTTGACTTAATGAAAGTCTGGTGTGGACAGGGACTAAGTTAGGTCGACTTAAGTCTCCTGAAGTTGACCTAACTTGCAAGTGTAGACATAGCTTAGGAAATCAAACAAAGAAAAGCTAATTTAGGGAAGCATTGTAAGAATATAACATTTCCCAAGAACAAACAAACCATAGTAAGTAGTCAAATTCCAAAGGGGTAGCCGTGTTAGTCTATTGTAGAAAGACAACAGAGTCCTGTGGCACTTTTAAAGACTAACAGATTTATTTATCGCATGAGCTTTCGTGGGAGAAAATCCCACTTCGTCAGACGCTTTGAAGATAGGAAAGTTACTCTGTAACTTTCCTATCT
>ML685902.1:3750085-3821132 GCA_007922175.1 Pelusios castaneus
TCACACCAATATAATAAGTAAATTAGGAAATGTGCTGTGTTCCCTCTAAGGTGTGTGGGTGCACAGCTGTGCAGCAGCCATCGCACCCCCCCCCGCCCACATATTCTCCAGGCCCGTGCAGTCTCCCAGGCTCCCGTCCCAGCCCTGGGGGCACTGCCACTAATCGCCCTCTCCCACCACCAGCCAGGAGTCAGCAGCCACCCTCTTCCAGCTGCCTGACCCACCGTGCTCCCCTGCAGGACCGAGGCAAGGAGGACAGGTGAGTGGCATCTGGCGCCAGTGGGGCTCATCTGATTGTCTCCCCCTCCAGCACCCTCAGCCCCCGACTTCATCCGGCAAGCTACCGGCCACTGTGCTCCGTCGCCATGATCCGGTCAGTCTGCAGTGCTGGCCACCGCAGTCCACCGCCGCCGATCCGGCTAGGCTGCTGGCCGGCGTGCTAAGCTTTCCGCAGCATGGCTGGATCGGGGGCAGCGGAGCACGGTGGCCAGCTGACCAAATCAGGGTTGGCAGAGCGTGGTGGCTGGCAGCAGCATGGCCTGATCCAGCCACACTGGGAAAGCTCAGCACGCCTGCCGGCAGCCTAGGTACTCTCACAAACTGTAATTATGACCAATGAGAAGGTTCCATATTTTGCTGCATCTGATGCTACACAGATATGTAGTTAACTATGCACTAGATTTTTCATCATCATTCCCAAAACACTACGTCAAAAATTAGTAATTCTAATAAGCACCAGTATAACCCTACTGCATTTCCTAATAATCTATTTATATAAAATGTAGTGTTAATCTCTTAAATCTTAGATATGTTTTTGTCATTCCTCTCTAGTTGCTCAGCTGGGCGGGGGCTGGGGGAGAGCTAGACTTTGATTTTCAAAAGTGTCTAGAGTAAATAGGAACACAGCTCTTCCAAAAGGAGTTAGGCATTTTATTCCCATAGAACTTTGATATTCCAGCATATTGGTGCATTTGGGGCATAGTTGAATGTCCTGCAGGTTGTTATTTTGTCAAGTCTTCAAACTAAAAACAGGACTGGGCGTGAAAACAATTTTGATGGGCGACCTCTAAGAAATGGCGTTAGTTACCCGAATGAATATCACTCTTCTTCCTGATACATTTTTGAACCAATGCCCCAATATGATTCTAAGTTGCTCTGTGGTTTTAGAGGTGCCATTTTTCATTGTCACAGTACAAATTAGTTAGCATGTTTACCCAAAATATAGTAGCATTTCAGTGGTGGTGAGTAAAGTAATTGTTGTATAGAGTACACCCTAGAATGAAAAGAGCTACTTGTACGTTATTGTCTTTGGTTCTTTTCTGTTTATTTGTTTTTTGCATTCATGATCATTAGAGAAGAGGTAGCATTATAATGTGGGGAGGGAAGAGGACAGGGAGGTTCATGTGATATGCATTCTGTTTCTGAGTCTGCCACTGATTTCCTGTTTGACCTTGGGCAAGTTGCTTCACCTTTCTTTAGATAAGTTGCGCTGCATATGTGCAAAGTATAGTATATTTTTATACTTATGGACATATATAAATGTGTGTTCAGAAGAGCTGTATTTGTTGCTGATTAATTAGTGTTGTTGTGTCTATGTCCATTTATTATTATAAATCTATTGAGCCCCATACTTAGCTGCCATGAAGCAACACAGCTATATTGAAATCACTGCTGCTACACCAGCTTTCCCTTTATTTCTGGTAGTTTATTACTGAGCAAGTAGAAGTTCTGGCCATGTTACAGGATGTTGCACCATACTAGGAGGATCTGAGTTCAAAGCCCATCTATGTCTTCTCAAGCCAGCGTGCAGCAAGTGTCTTTGCCCTAGTTATTTGCAAGTCTTGAGGAACATAAAATAATTCCTGCTCCTTTTCTGGTTTGCCTCCAGATATATTTTGGGTAGAAAGCACAAATTTTTGTCCTTGGTTTACTGATGATGGGCCCTGTGGTACAAGGATTACAGAAGAAAGACTTTTGACATTCTCGGTGACATATACGGTGGTTGGATTAAATCATGACACATTTGATTGTAAAGACAGCTTGGGGGAGGGGGGGAAATATGTGTGTTTAGATTGAAAAGGTACAAAGCCCCCAAATTAGATGAAAAAAGCCAATGCTGAGACAAAGGGCATCTATCTGCCTTTCTGTCATAAATGTTATTTGCCTGTCACCATAGAACTGTATCAAGACACCACCGCTGTTTATGCCATTGTGATACTCCCAGAGTTCTGCTGCCCTCTATCTCATATGTTCACATACTGCGGCTAAAGACTTAAATTTATTTATCACATGAGCTTTCATGAGAGAAGATCCTACTTTCATTTAGACCAGTGGTTTTCAAACATTTTTTCTAGGACCCAGTTGAAAAAAATCATTTATGCCTGCAACCCAAGAAGGTGTGATGTCCTTGTTTTCAAAAGCTTTTCTCAGTTTAAATGAGCTTTGACAATATTTTTTTTAAACACAAACCCTTCTTAAGACGTTCCCTAAGAAAGCTACTCTAACGACCTATATTGTATTATGCACGTTTGCTGTAAATCAACATTCTCACACAGTAATATGTGAACCTACAACATTGGTCAGGCACTGGAGTTTGTGAAAATGATTTAGGGCAGCAACTTTATCTTGCAATTTTTCTCTAATGCCTTGCACTCAAAAACCCCAATTTTTTGTTGTTCTATATTTTTCAATAATTTCTGTCATGTGAGTTTGCACAAACATTTTATTCAGAAAAAGTTTTGCACATGGGTTGAAAATTTTGCACACAAGCTGCCAAACCTTAGAAGGAACATTGGAAATGTGTCAGTGGAAATTCAAAGCCCCCTTTAATATTTCCTCTTAAAAGGAGAGATTAAAAAGGCCAGGGCTTTTCATCTTGGAAAAGAGATGACCTGGGGAGCGGGTGGGGAAGAGTGGTATGATAAAAGTTTATAAAATCACGAATGGTGTGGAGAAAGTGATCAAGTATGTGCTATTTCCTCCTTCATGCTGTGGATCATGTTGCCAGGTGATGTTGTGAATGTCAAAACTATTACAGGTTCAAGAAAGAATTAGATACATTCATGGAGGATAGGTTCATCAATGGCTATTAGCCAAAATGATCTGGAATGCTGCTACCCCATACTCTGGGTGTTCCTAGTTGCAGACTGCCAGAAGCTGGCAGTGAATGATAGGGAAAGGATCACTTGAGGTCTGTTCTATTCATTCCCTCTGAAGCAGCTGACTTGGGTCACAGTGGGAAGACAGGATACTGGGGTAGGTAGACTGTTGGTCTGACCCAGTATGGCTGCTCTTTTGTTTGACAGGCAGGAAAGGTACTCATTATTCTTGGAGAAAAGTCTCCCCATAAATATTCCAGACCACCCCACTGTAAGCTGATCACAGCCATTATAATACTCACTGCATTTAGAAGTGGATAGTTAGCATAAAAAAAGGTGTTTTTAGGTGATCCCTTCTAGATAGCTGGGAAGGGATGAAAGCAGTTTGCTTTGCTTTTACACAGAAAGGATGTTATTCCAGATCAGCTTGCAGAGGTCACTGTAGAAAATAGCAAGGGTAACCATCTCAGCATTTTAAATGGTCCAAGATCCCATCTACTCAATTAGCAAGAGGGGGGTAGGGGAATATTTGAGGCTAGGGATAGGGACATACAGGAAGGGGTTAAATCAGAGCAGTGAATACTCTAGTAGAAGGATCAAGGACTGCTGTGTTTTGATAGTTTGGACAAACAGTTATCTGATTGACAGTCATCTTCTGTAACACCAGAAAATAACCTAATATGACATAGCTAACTTCTTCATGAGACAGTAAACAAACCATCCCTCCCCCCCCGTTCAAAAAAAGAATAAAAAGAAAAGAAAAAGCCAATCTGAAACAGACATTAGCTATAGCGATGAACACATAGAGGGTAAGTTTCAAAGGGGTTAGTTACTATGTTAGTCTTGTTCAGCAAAACAAACAGGGAGTCCTGTGGCACTTTTAAAGACTAACAACTTAATTTTTCTTATGAGCTTTCATGGGTGAAGTCTCACTTTTTCAGATGCCAGAAACTTCCCGGCATCTGATGAAGTGGGACTTCACCCACGAAAGCTCATGCAAAAAACAAAGCGCATAAGAGCTACTTTATTATTGCTTTTCTCTGTAATGCAATAAACATAGCCCTTTATTGACAAGAGAACAAAATATATTTTTTAGAGCGCTTACAAGATATGTCATTGTACAGACAAGCAATAACCACAGAAGAGGGCAAAAAGGACAAGGGCTAAGATAATGCAGTTGATAAAAATGTTGGCTCATGCCCCTTAAAGGTGGTGTGTTACATTATTTTCTATACAAAAACTAGATGGGTGAGGTAATATCTTTTATTGGACCAGCTTCCATTGGTGAAAGAGACATGTTTTTGAGCTTACACCTTAAAAAGAGCTTGAAAGTTTTCTTTTCCAACAGAAATTGATCCAATCAAAGTTTTTGGCTCAGCCACATTCTCTCTGTAATATCCTGGGACCAACACTATTACAACAACAGTGCGAATTGGTTTCAACACAGTCTCAAGTATATGCACCCAAATATATGTTATAAAAGGGAAGATTAGGTTTGGGAGTCCTATGAGAGGAAAGTATGTTTTGACAAGAGACTTCTAGATTCTTTGGCTATGTCTACACTTACTAAAATTAGTTCAAATTCGTTAGTTTGAACTAACTAGTTCAAACTAATTTTAGTTAGTTCGAATTAGCTTAATTCGAACTAACATGGCCACACTGGAATGTTAGTTTGAACTAAGCAAGCACTAAGCAAATCCCCATTCGTTTCAATGGCCGGTTAATTCGAACTAAGAAATTAGTTCCAATTAACATGGCCACATTGGTTAATTCGAACTAGTTAGTTCGAATTAACCCCTTAGTTCGAATACCCTATTTGAATTTATTAGTTCAAATTAAGGAAGCCCTTAATTTGCACTAACTAAAGCCTAGTGTAGCCATGGCTTTAGTTAGTTCAAATTAAGGCTCCTTAATTCGAACTAACTTGCCAGTGTAGACACAGCCATAGAGTCCAAGGCCATAAGGGACCTTTGTGATCATCTAGTTTGACCTCCTATATAACATTGGCCATAGAACTTTCCAAAAACAATTCCTAGCTCATATCTCTTAGAAAAAAAAAATAAATTTTGATTTAAAAATTGTCAGTGAAGGAAAATCCACCATGACCTTTTGCAAATTATCCCATTTGTAATTACCTTCACTGTTGAATTCGTCTAGCTTAAATGTCCAGCCCACTGGATCATTTCATAATTTTGTCTGCCAGATTGAAGAGCGCATTATCAAATATTTGTTCTCCACATAGATACTCAAACTGTAATCATATCATCTCTTAACTTCTTTTTATGAAGCTAAATAGATTGAGCTTTTTTTTGGTCTATCACTATAAGGCATGTTTTCTAATTCTTTAATCATTTTTGTGGCTGTTCTCTAAATCTGCTCCGCTTTAGCAACTTCCTTTTAAAATTGTAGGCACCAGACCTCAATCCAGCATTGCAGCAGTCCTGACCTCAGTGCCAAATACAGAGCTGAAATAACCTCTCTCCTCCTACTTGAAACTCTCCTGTTTACGCCTCCCAGGATCACATTAGCTCTTGTGGCTGCAGCTTTGCACTGGGAGCACATGTTCAGCTGATTATCCACCATGACTCCAAATCTCTTTCAGAGTCACTGTTTCCTAAGATAGAGTCACCTGTCCTGTAAATATGACCAGTGTTCTTTGATCCTTGAAGGAGGAGAGGATGAATCAGTTCAGGCAGCAGGTTCCAGGCATAGGGACTAGAGGGAAAACATGTGATGACAAGAGTGGAAGAAAGAGACAAAAGGATAATTCATTTATTATTCACAGCACTTGAAGAATATGATGGGCAGAAATCATAGAAAGGAAAGACATGAAGAAGAAGCCTGTAATCTACATTTTAGATGTTACCAAAGGAAAATGTGAAGTTATGGTGGGGTAGCATGGCCAGAAAGACCACCAAGAAAAATTACCAGTTGTATTTTGTACATTCTGGTAACGTGAGCTTTGAGGAATTCAGAGAAAAGGTGGTCACAGTAAGCAAGATAGGAGTTCATAAGGGCCTAGATGAGAGTTCTACTGCCCTTGAGGGAGATCTAAGCATTCCTCTTTTCCTGTGAATGCTTTCTCATGGCTAAAGCAGTCAGGGATCCCTTATTCTTGCTTCTAGCAGAGAGTCCCTGTGCAATTTTATGGCCAAATTACCCCGAGACAGGAAGTCACTTGCCTCTGCCCTCCAATTTCCCCTCTGTAAAATGCAGATGGTATTCATTGAATTCATTCACGTCTGTAAAGCACAGTGAGGTCCTTGATTGAATGATGCAATGTAAATGTCCAGTATTATTCTTTATAAATTAACAGGAATGTTTATGTTTATTTTTGTAAACCAGGTTGTTTCCAAATTGTGCTTCCTTGTACTGCCAGAGGTTCCAGCACTTGTTTTTCCATTGCAGTGTTTGTTGCAGGTAATTTAATAAGGGAGATAATTTTCCACAATCTGTTTTGATCCTGAAAAGCAGTGAGTTGAAGTGTCCTGGAATTAATTCCTGGCAGTATAAGGCAGGCATAGAATTGCAACTGTCATATTCAAGCATGCAGATAATACATCATCTGTCACCTCAGATTGCCTATGGATAAATCAGACCCACCTTCTCTTAAAGACATACACTCACTAATAAACACGTGCCAGAAATTCTGATTTGAGCCAGATGAAGACTAGACATCAGATAGCAGTGGCCTGCCATTGTATATGCGAGGCATGCATTGCATGCCCACGGACTGGCTGGGCCCATGGCATGATGCCGTACTCCCCCTTGAATGTACATGGAGGATGCCATTTTGCAGAATACAATTCTTCAAAATGGCATCCCCTGCATCGTGACACACTGTACACATAAGGTCAAGCTGCATAGAGGCTGCCATTTTGCATGCAGTGTGACAGGGCAGTTGCCCTGCACTGGCCGTTATAGGATTAAAAAGGGCAAGGAAGCTGTAACCCATGAGCTGAAAGCAAGAGAAGAGCCAGTCAAGGCATAGGAACTAGTGTAAGAAGGGAGCTGGAGAGACCAGGAGCTAAATTAGCCTTGGGAACTCAGAGGGGAAGGTAGTCCCTCTGACTGGCTGAGGAAGTCAGCACTCTGGACAGCTCCCACTGTGCCATTGGGAGCTGACAAGGAGGCCAGAGGTCCTCAAGGCACAGAAGGCAGTCAAAGTCCAGGGAGCAGTCCAGAGGTGAGAGGCTGGTATGGGACAGAGGGCTGCAGCGGTGCCGGCATGACGGCAGGACCAGAAGGCTGGAGTGGCCCTGAGGTGAGGGCATGGACTGGACTGGGGGCTGCGGGAAAGTGGCCCAGGGAGATTGGCAGTGATGGTAAAAGACTGGAGGGAGGCAATAGTATTGGTGCTAGGAGTCGAGGCACACAGGGTCCCTGGGCTGGGGCCTGGAGAAGTTGGTGGGCCTGGGTCCCCTCCTGCTCCCCCGGGGGGCCAGGAGTGGCACAACACTCATGGCCATTGAGGTAACATGGCCAGGACTTACGAGTAGGACTATCCCCTGGAAGGGGGACATACGGACTAAGGTACTCAGCTGCAGGGCGGAGTAGCCGGAGAGTGATGGGGACCACTTGAGCTACATTCCCCAATAACAGCTCGCCAGGGGACACCTGTGCAGCAATGGAGCATGAATCCCATCACACAAGGGTACAGCTGGATGGCTGCCTTAAAAATATCACAGCCCGTCTTTGTTAGATATCAATTTTATACAGCTGATTACATTTTTAGCAGTGGCTCAAGTTATATTTCCCCAAGTAGAATAAGCTGTTTCTTCACACTGCCCTACACCCTAAGAGACAGTCCCGCTTAGGTTGCTCTACTACACCTGTCATTTTAGAATAGTAAGTGCAGCAGTATCTGTAGGATGATGTGGGACAGAATGTAATTACCATACAATAATACCTGAAGCGAATGGTAGATAGTCATTACAGACACCCAGAGTACATTTACTATAATTGTATTCAATACATCCACTAAATAATGTTTCATATGCATGTATTGCAGAGGAGGTGGCACAGTGGGTGATAAAGCTTCCAGTTCTGCCCAGTTTTGCAGTTCAGTCATGTGAGTTCTGTAGTTTTCCGACTGCACTGCAACGTCTGGATGTAACATTCGATTCCTCATAGAATCTGAAAGGCATTCCACATTCATATAGCACTGGTATTCTTGCAAGATATGTGCATCACAGAACGGCTTTTCAGAGGGGAATCGCGTATTCATGAGATACTTATACTGTAACTCATATGCTAATCATGAGGCGGGGGAAGCACCTTCCACCCTACTGTTTCTATCATTGCCTGGGGACTTGATTAGCCAGTGGGAATGTGTGTGCTGTGTCTTGAACGCTGCTCCTTAAATATATTCCTGTGCTCATGGAGCTGCAACTCTACGTGTGATTGAAGTGATGATTACATTGCCTTGTATCTGCTGATCAAAGGCCAGATCTGCAGGTGGTGTAAATTGGCAGTCATTCCCAATTTACACTTGCTGAGGAGTTGGCTCTGTGATGCTGTTTGGATTAAGTTCCAGATGGGTAGCCAAGCCATGTTAGTCTATTGCAGAAAAACAAAGTGGGATTTTCTCCCACAAAAGCTCATGCGATAAATAAATCTGTTAGTCTTTAAAAGTGCCACAGGACTCTGTCTGGATTAAGGGGATCATTTATAATTGATATCAATATTGCAAAATTACAATAATTTAGGATAGACCATGTCAGATGCCATTGGAAAGATTATAAATTGCCAAGTCTGGTAACATTATTCATGTGCATATTACACCTTTTTAGTTGAAGGTACAGATATGACTTTCCATCTGGATTTCAAATGTGTTTGCTGCTCAAGTAATTTTCTGTCTAGTTCCAGCCGGGTAACCATATTAGTTTATTTCGGCAAAACAAACAAGGAGTCCTGCAGCACTTCTAAACACTAACACATTTATTTAGTGCATGAGTTTTTGTGGGCCTAATCCCACTTCTCTAGTTTCATTAGTTTGTTAATGAACAATGCTGGTTGTTGGCCCATCAAATGATACTTAGCTTTCACAATGCACCATAAAAGGAATTCATTCCCATCACATGAGCCTTCCTGTGGGATGCTTTAGCCAGATAACAACCAATGGCTGCTCTTATGATTCAACAAAGCATGCAAGGACAGGTGACTTGCTTGTGGGACCCTAGACTATCTTGTTTCTTTGAATTTCCAAAGACACAGAGCATTCAACTACAGGGCAGAAGGGATATAAGGCCCTGAAAAACCATCCACACCTTGTTTTCATTCTTGCTCTTTACCTCTGAATTAACTCATCTGTAACTGAAGCTGTGAAACACAGGACTGAGGCCCATCTACGTACTGGATGTACTCCAGTTTGGATTGGCTGGGAGCATGGTATTTTGGGAAAGATCCAAGAGAGGATTGCATCAGATTTGGGATGAGCTATTTTTTTTTCTTCTCCACTGCTTGAAGGAGTCTTTTCATATTAAAAGTTCAGAACCAGTTCTCCATCCACAGCTTCCTTCACCTGAGAGCCACCTTGGAAGCTGCTCAACATGCTTTTCTTGAAATCTTGTCCTATTGTGCCTTTTAAAAAAAACTCTTCTTATTCTCTGCCAATCTCTCTAATACCTCCTTCAGAGAGTCCCTCTCATCCCCAGCATGCTTCTTCCATCCCGCCCCTTATACTTGGGAAAAGCAGCTCCCCATAAACCCACCCTAAACTACCTCTTATCCTCCTTAAAAACCCTGCTTAAACTCTCCTTTGCCAGGATGCCTACAAAAAACTTGACAGGGGACAATCAGTATCTGAAGTGTTTTCCAAAAATGGCCAGAAGGCTATGTTTGCAACTTCAGCTGTTACAGAGCCAACAGGAGGGCAGGGGTGTGCATGGGGGGGAGGTGAGGGGTTTGCCTCTCCCTTCTTTAAAAAAAAATTGTATGTAATTGCGTCCCACAGTCTGATCCACAACAGTCAGATCACAGCACCAGGTGGATGTGGATGCAAATTGGTATTTACTCCTCAGCTCCAACCAGCGAGCCACAGCCAGCTGGGTCAACCTGAGAGCAGGGCCATCACCCTCTGAGAGGTAAATAAAGCCAGAGGACTGACACAAAATGACGTTGTGATTGTGAAGCAACTATACAGGCTGACAAATCAAACACTGAAGTTAAAGATGCCCACCTTGGGCCAGAATGGAGAACAATTGACAGTGCCTCACAAAAACCACTGCCCATTGTATAATGGAGGAAGTAGGGAGCAAGGAAATCATAATATTGTGAGCTCTCAGGCACAGAAATGATGCAAGAGCCAGATTTGCCAGTCACTGCCACGCTACTCCCCTATTCGCCTCAGTTTATACACACACTCCTGACTCCAAAACGCTGCAGTAATCCCAGTTTATAATGTGCTGAAAATTCCCCACTAGCTGGGCATTGCTCTAGTCTAGCCAGCTTTTCCACCCCATCCTCTCCCTCGTCCCCTGCAAGGTCTCTTTGGACAGATGGCACAGAATCTCGCATGTATACACTGGTCACCAATGTTCCCTCTAAGGTTTGGCGGCTTGTGTGCAAAATTTTCAAGCCGTGTGCAAAACTTTTTCTGAATAAAATTTTTGTGTAAACTCACACAACAGAAATTATAGGCATTAATTGAAGTTAAAGTAATTGTAAATAGAATTAATTGTGTTTAATTGAATTTGAATGAATTTTGAATTGAAATTTAATTTTTAGAAAGGTTTTTATTTAAAATTAATTTTTTAAAAGTTTTTTTTAAAAAAGGAAGGAAAAAAAGGAAGAGAGAAAGAGAGAAGGAAGGAAGAGAAAGAAGAAAGGAAGGAAAGAAGAGAAAGAAAGAAAAAAGAAGGAAAAAAGAGAAAGGAAGAGAAAGAGGAAGAAAGAAAAAAGAAGGTAAGCAAAGGAGAGAAAGGGAGAGAAAGAAGGAAGGAAGAGAAAGGAAGGAAGCAAAGAAGAGGAAACAGGAAGAGGAAGGAAGGAAGAAAAAGGAAGAGAAAGAAGAAAGAGGAAGGAAAGAGAAAGAAAAAAAGGAAAGAAAAAGGAAGACGAATAAGGAAAAAAGAGAAAGAAGGAAGAGAGAGGAAGAAAGTAAAAAGGCAGGCAGGCAAAGAAGAGAAAGGAGGAAAGAAAAAGGAAAGCAAAGGAGAGAAAGAAGGAAAGAAAAAGGAAGGGAGAAAGAAAAAAGAGAGAAGGAAGAGAAAGGAAGAAAAAGGAAGAAAAGAAAAGAAGAAAGGGGAAGGAAGGAAGAGAAAGGAAGGAAGCAAAGAAAGAAAAGGAAAGAAGAAAAAAGAAGGAAGAGAGAAAAAAGAGAAGGAAGAGAAAGGAAGGAAGCAAAGAAAGAAAGAAGGAAAGAAGAGGAAACAGGAAGAGAAAGAAGGAGGAAGGAAGGAAGAGGAAAGAAAGAAAGAAAAAAGAAGGAAGAGAAGAAAGAGGAAGGAAAGAACAGAAAGAAAAAAAGGAAAGAAAAAGGAAGACAAATAAGGAAAAGAAAGAAAGAAAGAAGCAAGCCAAGGCCGCTGGCGGGGGAGGACCCTACCGCGGCCCTGGGAAGCCGCTGGTGGGGTGGAGCAGACCCCAGCCCCGGAGGCTGATCCCGGCCCCGTGCTAGGAGGCCGAGGCCGTGGATTAGCCCGGCCCCGGCCTCGGGCCGGGAAGTCGAGGTGGTCCGTGGGTGGGAGTCTGGGAGCCCACCGCGGCCGCAGCCACCCCGCTGCCCCGGTCACGTGGGGCAGGCAGGCCCGCACTCCTGACCCGAGCCTGAGCCTGCCTGTCCCACCCTGGGGGCGGGGAGGGCCAGCCCAGAGGCTAGGCACAGGCCGGGTGTGCCGCGGCAGAGCCGTTGCCCCGGGGGTTGGGGGGAGCAGTGGGGGCTGCTGGGCTGCGTGGGGGTCCCTCACTGCTGTGCGGGGGGTGCAACGGCCTCTGCGCGGCCGCGCAGCTTAGAGGGAACACTGCTGGTCACAGGCTTTTCTCCCTTCCCCCACCCCAGGCAATTCTCCAATTCAGCTCTGGTTCAGGAAGATGCCAAGGAATAGTGTGTTCCAAGAGCTAAAGCTCTGGAGACAAATATCTTTTATTTATGTGCACATAAAAATAGATGGGTGCCAGCAAAGGAGTAAAAATTGCATTTCCTTTGAAAAGAAAAAGCAATTAAACAAAAATGGAAATAATTCCTTGAAGCTAGTGGGCAAAATAGTAATAATTGATTAAAACCCTAAGAAAGCTAACCAGAACTGCAAATGAAAAGCTGGTATCTAAAAGCAGTAACACCTCCCACTCACCCAGATCATCTCTTCAGGGTTCTAATCAACACGGCAGCCTGACTGTCCTAATTCTGCCCATCGATAATGCCACAGGACCCCTAACAGCAGCTACAATTCGCAGCACCCACAGAATCCATTTAAATCAAGGGGTTTTTGTTGTGGCACCTGAATTAATCCTGGCTGGTCAGAAAGCGAAACCCTCTTATTTCACACAAACTTAGGTTAATGTGATTGTCGTGCGTTTCCTATGGCTCCTTCCATCAGTAGCTCTGTGCTGAAATTTCGGCATCATGCCACCCTAAACCTTTCAATGCCAGGCCTGTTTTCCCCTACCCACAAGAAAGGTAGCGTTTCCTAACAGGAAGCTGCCTGTAACTATCTGCCCGTACAGAGATGGGAAAGAAGCCCTGTAGGCACACAATCATTTCAGAGTGGGAGTGTTGCTGTAGAGCACCAGGCAAGAACAGCCTCTCGGATCGCTCTCAGCATCCTCTTTCCTCTAGCTCTGGGGGTTGGATAGATTATAGACTACTAGCGCTTTTGTTAAAATATGACACCTAAGCTTGGGTGTCTTTCTTTAGAAGAGATCCTCTAGCTCAGTAGTTCACCATCTTTTTGAGCAAGATTAACATTAGGCAAAACACGTGCCCTGGCCCTCCTCAGCCGCTTACTGGCCAGAAACATATATAACCCCTATGAACACATAAAATAACACTTAATTACATAAGTTACTCTGACCTGAGTAAGAAATCAAGCTTTACCTGATGCAGTCACCGCTGTGTCCACCCTGTGGCCCTGCCTCTTTCCATCCATGGGCTGAGGGTAATGAGAGTGGGCTCTGGGAGGTTGGCTGGGGCTGCTCCAGGCCCCCACCAGCATGGTGAAGCTCTTCTCCAGCTGGGCACCTGGCCAGTGTGGAACTGGGCGGCCCAGCAGGGAAGGAGGGCTGCTCCGGCTGAGCTCAGGGCTGCTGCTTCCTTGGGGGAGGGCCTTCTCCTCCACTCTAGCCGGTGTGGAACTCAAGGTTGCTGTGTCCAGCACAGTGCTCAAGGTTAAAATGACCTCAATATTACTGAAGCCTCCATAGACCCCCTGGAATCTCAGGCACCCCTCAAGGTGGTCCTGTCCCTAAGGTTGGTAACTGCTGCTCTAGCTCATGCAGAAGTCATGGATTGCACTGGGTCGAATATTATGGCATGTGTTAAACAGGAGGCAGACTAGCTGATCTTCCAGCCTGGGAAACTAACCCAGATCTGAAGAACAGGTCTTTACAAGTTCAAAAGCTTGTTAGTCTGATGAAAGATGTTAGCTTAGCTACCTTGGCACACTAAACCTGGGATGACACAGCAACACCACCACTGCACGCTACCCTCTATGTAAAACAGCAGAAGTGTCATGGAAGCAATTGGATTATTATTACTGATGCATAACCATTCTATTTTCTGAATGTCTATGTAGTTGGCACCTAGAAAAGACATCCCACTGCTGTAAAGATCACACTATTAGAAAGTTCCAAAGGGGTAGTCGTGTTAGTCTAGTTCAGCAAAACAAACAAGGAGTCCTGTGGCACTTTTAAAGACTAACAACTTTATTTATTGCATGAGCTTTCATGGGAGAAGATCCCACTTCATCAGATGCTTTGAAGATGGGGAACTTACAGAATGGGAAGAAAATAAATGCAAAGTTCTGTGGTGACCTGGAGGCCTATTATGCCATCTCAAATTCAAGGAATATTTCCACCACACCACTGAACAACAGGGCCATCCTGGGGAAGGAGGGGGCCTGAGTGGGGTGACTGCCCTGAGCCCCGCTGTCACCTCTACTGCCACTTTGCCCGCTTCCCCTGTTGGCAATCTGAAGGCAAGGGATGGGGCAGGAGAATGGAGCTGGGCCTCTGGGCTGGCCTGCGCCAGCCCCAGGGCAGAGCAGCCAGCCCAAGGGCAGGGCAGGAATGCGGAGCCCAGCCTCTGAGCCAGCCCACCCATCTATGGGCAGGGTGGGAGCTTTGAGTCCGGCCTCTGGGCCAGCACACCCTCCCCCTCATGGCAGGGCGGGGGCACCCATAAGCCTATTGGCCCTGGGCCCTGCCATCCCCAGGGATGGCTCTGCCAAATGCCACGACAACCTGCAGGTAAGTCAACTTTGCCCACATATCTGCCCCAAAGACACCATCACAGGACCTAAGCAAGCCAGCTACTCTATCAAGGGTTCATTCACCTGCTCATCCACCAATGTGACTTATGCCATCATGTGCCAGAAATGCCCCCAAGACAGTCTCTACACAAAAGAATAAATGGACACAAATCTGACATCAGAAATAACACCTTCAAGAACCAATAGGGGAACATTTCAATCTCTCTGCTCATTCTCTTGATGATTTATTCATAGCTGTGCTCAAACAAATCAAAGCTTCAAAGAGAAACTGAAGAATTAGAATTCATATGCAGATTTGACACCATTGTCTTAGGGTTAAATAGGGTTCTCTGGTTTTTTTTCTTATTACAACAGGTGATTTGACCTCACCTTCCTCTGTATGCTGTTTGCACTGTTGGAATCTAAACAACTGCTTTGATTTGCTGTTACAGTCTGACCTGATCATATAACATACTTCCCTTCATTTATTTTCCTCCCATTCTATTCCCCATCTTCAAGCATCTGACAAAGTGGGATTTTCTCTCACAAAAGCTCATGAAATAAATAAATGTTAGTCTTTAAAAATGCCACAGGCTCCTTGTTTGTTTTACTGTTAGAAAGATAACACTGACCTGGCTTTTCCCTTGCAAATTCAGATGCAGAGGATTAAATATCGGCTCTTCTTTTAAGATCTCAGCAAGCTACAACTATGTGCAAAACGCTACAACCTAATTTTGATTGTTTTGCTGGATGAGTTAAACACGGGGAGAGGGAAGATAGAATTCTAAAACAACAAAATTTATAATCCAAACCGTCTCAGATTCGTTTTTCAAGTTTGAGACAGAAAATAATTTAAATATAATGTTGCTGGCACCCACACCAATACTGTAATTAAACCTCTCCAAATCAGTGGTGATCAAGTGGTGAACCAACAGATTTCTTGTTTCTCCCATTTTCATCGACTTTGTGTGCAAAAGAGTGGATATTCTGAGTCTCTCTCTAGTTTCTAAAGTGACTGGGGAAAAAATGTGATCCTCAAAGTCAATGAAAAATTTGCCTTTTAAAACAGAGTAGGATCTGCATTCCTACTCCAAGTAGGAGATGTGATCCACAACTGAATCATCTTTGTGCAGCTACAGGAATGACAGCACCAAAATCTAGGTAAGAGATTCCTAGGAAAGGCTAACCCCCTCCTTGTTTTTTAAATGCCTGGCCCACTCCACAGGGAGAAGCAGCTGCTTCTACAACTCAAATAGACTAATGTGGTTTGGATCAGACCATGCGGAAAGACACCCATAAGTTTCAATGGGCTTTGGATCAGGCCCACATTGCTTTCAGGGAGGTCATTGGATGGAAGGGAACATAACCAACTCAGCAGTGAATTTCTCCTGCTAACAGAAAAAGCAGAGGAACATTCATTTTAATTTATGTTTATGTATTTTAGAAATAAAATCCATGCTGTTTCCCTATTGAGAATGACATAATTTATTCATATAATTGGAGAATACTCAAAATTAAAATTGCAATATGCAAGTGATTACACAACTTTGATTAATACTAAAATTGATTGTTTAGAAGGTAAAAAATATTTAGGGGCATGAAATGCCATGGTGAATACTGGTCAGTCATAAATAGTGACAGACACCATTTTTAAGTGATCTGGGAAACCTGTCTCGTTTTCTTTTAAACCTTCTAATCAATTATTTCCCACTGTTCTTGGGAACTAAGTTAACAACATAAAGCAAAGGCTGGTTGGTTGATCTGTTTTTTGAAGTACTGTAAAAAAACAACCACCCCTTTTTTTTGGCTCCCTGAAAAGCAAGGGATCAAATCATGCTGCATTAGGACATGCAAAATATTAACCCTTTTTTCAAAGCGGTGCACAGGAATTTAGATGTGCTGGACAGTTATCAACCTATGGAACTTGTTGTAAAGATGCCACTTGAGATTATGAATATATTTGCTCTTCACTATGAATGCAGTCATGTCTTCAGTTCATGTCGTATTCAGGTGGAGTCCCACTGTAGTTGTGCATATTTTAAATACCTTGTTCCCACTGAAGTTTGTCTCAAACCATATTAATTTTTCATGAAGCACGTATAATTGCATGGAAAAAATTGATCTTTAATGTGTTTGTCTGCATTAGATTAAAGTTACATACATTATCGTCTAGATGAAGTCCAAGCATGTACTTTGCTTGAAATGTCAGTAGTTATCACAAAACATATCAAGAAGTTAAAAGGCTTTCACAATACAAGATTCAGATAATTATTCCACATATACAAAACACAGCTAGAGAAATACAATTCTTCAGTGCTGAATTATGGGGAAAAAGTCTAAAAAAATAGAAAACTCTTGATACCTGGACATCAATTTAGAACATAACACTGCATAATGCTGCAATATGAGCACCCATTTAATGAGAAATACCCTGGAAAGAGAAGTTAAGGGGATCTAATATTTATGACAAAAATAGATGAATACTGTGCCAAAAAGCATGCATACAATCACCATGGTCATTCAATATATTAGTGGTGATCTAAAGTGTGGTTTAAGATGAGTGAGGCAGTGTTTTCAAATCAAATCAATTGAATGACTACATGTTGATTAAGCTTTCTGAGGCAGCAAAGTGAGGGCATAGAGCCATGTCTGGATTCTGGAGCTGTTTTAAAATTCGCTTGTGAAATTTCTCTCGCACACGGTTAAACTCCATTATGTCCAGTGGATCCTCTTCAATCCAGAATTTGTGGAATTCATGCATCAAATAGCCTAATAAAAAGATAATTCAATATTTAAAGGATTAAAATACAGGAAAAGCTGATCCCTCTTGTCTGCAGCATAGCAAACACTGCAATCAGAAATCGTAATGCATATCGTGGGGTGGGGGGACTTGTATTACTGAAGTCTGCTGTATTATTTCATGAAGTTGTGTTAGACGTACTAAGAAATGAAACAGTATAGCATATACCTTCAAACAAACCTCTCAGAGGCATCTTTAAATAATTTAAAAAAAAACTTGTAAACATCTGCTAAGACATAGTAATGGAATTATTCTGATTTACTTCTTAAGAGAGGAATTTCTACTAATTTTATGACTTCAAGATTCCTCATTCAGAAGAACACTTACTCATGTTTTAAAGCCTTCCCAGATTGGGGGATTGCCTTGAATTAGGGCCTGAAAGATTACTCAGTTGCAGATACAAACTTTACACACACACACACACACACACACACACACACACACACACACACACACACACACACACACAGGCCTAATTTTACCAATAAAAGAAATAACTAAAAATCAATCTATCGAATTACTAGATCTCTCCTCTCTTGACATGCATTTATAGAATTGTTAACTTCTGCCTGTATAAACCAAGTGAAATACAAAATATACTTTTAATATTAAACTACAGGCTGCAAGTATTACGATGAAGTTATTGATAAGAATCAGTTTGAACAAAGAGTCTTTTGTTTATTTTCAATTATTCTCATGCTCAAACAGGTATGAAATGAGACTTGTGAATTAACAGACTATTGGAAACAAGTCAATGGATCTTTGCAAGGAACATTCAGTTTTACAATAGCCTTTTAAAATATGAATAAATGACTTCAGAATATAATCCTGGCTAGAAAAATGCCAGGTGCAAGAAAAATAGAATCGTAGAAGATTCGAGTTAGACGGGACCTCAGGAGGTCATCTAGTTCATTCCGCAGCTCAAAGCAGGAACCAACCCCAATTAAATCATCCCAGCCAGGGCTTTGTCAAGCAGCACCTTAAAAACCAGTAAGAATGGAGATTCCATAACCCCCCCAGGTAATCCATTCCTGTGCTTCATCACACTCCTACGGGAAAAAGGTTTCCTCGTACCCAATCTAGAACACTGCTCCTACCTCTGTCATCTGCCACCACTGAGGGCAGCCCCTGGAATCCTCTTTTAAGTACTTAAAGGCTGCCATCAAATCCCGCCTCATTCTTCTCTTCTGCAGGCTAAAGAAGCCTAGTTCACTCAGCCTTTCCTCAGTCATGTGCTCCAGCCCCCTAATCATTTTTGTTGCCCTCTGTTGAACTCTCTCCAATTTGCCCACATCCTTTCTGTAATGGGAAGCCCAAAACTGGACACAGCACTTCAAATGAGGCCCCACCAGTGCTGAAGAGAGGAGAATAATCACTTCTCTCGATCTGCTGGCAATGCTCCTACTAATGCAGCCGAATATGCCACTAGCCTTCTTGGCAATCAGGGCACATTGTTGACTCATATCAAGCATCTTGAACACTGTAACCCCAGGTCCTTTTCTGCTGAGCGGCTGCCTAGCCAGTCGGTCCCCAATCTGTAGCAGTGCATGGGATTCTTCCATCGCAAGTGCAGGACTCTGCACTGGTCCTTGTTGAACATCATCAGATTTCTTTTAGCCCAATCCTCCAATTTGTTTCTGTCACTCTGTATTCTATCTCTACTCTCCAGCTTATCTAGCACTCCCCCCAATTAGTGTCAACTGCAAACTTGCTGATGGTGCAATCCACCCCCTCCTCCAGATCATTAATGAAGATGCTGAACAAAACTGGCCCCAGCAGCAAACCGACTGGCCCCCGCTTACTACCAACTGCCAGCTAGATATCGCGTCATTGATCACTACCCATTAGGCTCAATGATTGGCCTTGGCAAAACCCCTTTGCAGAGGAAAAAGGCTTACGATGAATGTATGTCCAAAAATACCAGCCCAGATAAGGAGCTTCTTGAAAAGAAAGCCTGTTTTTGCTCCCTCTGGCTATGTCTACACTTGTGAAGCTAAGTCGACTTAAAGTCAACTTTGTTAAGTCAGCTTAACATGTCTACACTTAAATTTTAAGTCGACTTTAGGGGGATCCTACAAAGTCGACCTAGAGCGTCCACACTGGACGCCTAGGTTGACTTGTAGGGGCTAGGTGGACCTGGGACTGGTCCACGGTGGCTGGGGGGACACCCCTTGCCAAGTGCCAGGGGGCTCAGCCTTTGCCCCATTGCACCTGGGTACAATGGAGCAAAGGGGGACAGGGACCCTTGGCAGGCTCTCCCTGTGCCACCCCCCCCCCAGCAGGGGGAGTCCTGGAGGCCCCTAAGTTGACTTAGGGATACTCCAGGTCTACACTGGCTTAAGTCGACTTTCTAAAGTCGACTTAAGCCAAAAGTCGACTTAAAACGAGGTTTTGCAAAGTCAACTTAAGCAGCTTGCTTAAGTTGACTTAAGGAAAGTGTAGTGTAGACGCAGAGTAAATTAAGTCGACTTAAGCAAGCTTAAGTCAACTTAATTTACAAGTGTAGACGCACCCTCTGACTTCTGCATCACCTTCCCAGCAGGGCTCTGGAGTTAGGCCACTGTCAGCAAACAGCTCTGAGTCAAGAAATATTATGGACTGTGTGGTCAGCAAAACACTTAAGCACATATTTGAAATCTTACAGGTCTTGTGCACATTCCTCATGCTTTCCTGAATAAGGATGAACTTAAGCACACACCATGGGCTTTGCTCAATCAGGGATTATTCCAGGAGACTTTTGTTACATGATATCTTACTCCCTCTTTGGTTTAATAAACATCTCATTCTATGCATTTCCAAAATGGCACCTTATTCATCGACTTTACCAGCTCATAAACTAAACCACTTTCATGTATTTGGGAAATCAGATACTCCTAAAGCTGGAAGGTGTTTCTCTGATGGAAAAACCTAGCTCAGCAAGACACATTTAGAAGTTATTAGTAATGAAATATTATGTTCCCGAGTCTCACTGACAGATTCAGGAGTTTCAAAAGTAGTATTTATACAGTATAAGAGGAGGCTTGGTCTTCAGTGTGTCATTTTATTATGCCAAAAATAACTTCATATTAATAAGGTGGCATAGAATTGAATGTGGTGGTGTTAGGCTTATAGGCCTGCCTGACATTAACATTCTAAATGTAAGATTTTGGCTTTAAATAGCAAATAGCTACAGGAAGGCCAGCTAGGCTGGCTATCTTTGCATTGTAACATCCCGTGACCTTAAATTATAAAGCCTTACGGTTGTAAATACTGGTCGGTAACAAATGGTTTTTGCTTAATTTTGTTTTTGAAAGCCAAAGGAACATTGAGAGCAATTGATAACTATTTACTGAAATTGTAACACAAAAGAATAACTGCCCTCTTGGGCCATTTCCCAAGATCGTAAATTCAGGGAAAGAATCTCCTCTGTCTTTGTCAGAATTTATGAGTTAATTGATTAACCAAAAAAATTTAGAAATTAGTGTGTCAATGTGTGATTGAAGATTGAACATGAATTGAGATTAAAAACTGGTAAGAGGCTGCAAGGGAGGAAGATATACCCAAACAATGAGGATCCGTATCGCTGAAGAATGTAAGAAAAATTAACGGCAAAGAGCAGAGGAGGCAACATTCCCCCCCACCCCCAAGGACACAGCATGATAAAGTTTGGAACAGGAACAGAACAGTAAAAATATCATGTTTGTTACATCTGTGAGTGATAGATCACCACATCTAACATGGGAATGACATGACAACATATTTCATAGACTTGCATGTAGTTTGGGCCCTATAGAAAGGGTGAAGAAAATGAGAGACTTTGCGTTCATTCTGCAACTCCAAGGAGCACCATGTCACAACCAATTGGACCCCACTCCTCCCTTGAGCTTATCCACCTGGCCAGTGGTTTGACCGAGCAGTGCTGAGGCTGGTAACTATCTCCCTCCTGCAGAACTGTATGTGTGTTTGCACGTGCATATGCGCACATGTGTGCATGCACGCAATGCATATGCTTTAGAATGCTTTTTGGATCCTTGTATTCACAATAAATGTGGCGTAGTGCCTTATCCCCGTGAATAAGATCTCCTTGTTCATTTACTTAGCATAACATTGTGTGTAGTGTTAAGAGATGTCAGTGTTTCCCTGAGAATGGTGAATCAAATTCTGCACTCAGCAATACCCATGCAGACCTACCAAAGTCCAGGATTGCATGGGTGCAGGTGAGGACAGAGTTTGGCCCAGTGTGTGAGAGGTCAAATCAGCTATTCTATTCTTTCACCTAGAAAGAATGCTTGCTGTGCACTGTAATTTTGACTTTCAGATTCAGAGATGCAGCCTGCAGGCAACTGCTGCAGCCTAATTGTGTTTCAATTTTTTTCAGCTGCATTCAATTAGTGGAAACCGAGGATGACTAAGGCCATGGGGGAAAACTGTCTGAGAGTGGAGTGGGGAAGAATACAGAAACATCACATTCAGGAGTGAAAAAAACAATTCAGAAGGCTGATTCTCTGTCCCACTCCCCAGACAATGAAACTGGCTAAACAGTGATTTACGTTATGTGTGGTCAGTCTGGCAGATATTGGATCTAGAGAAGAAATACTCCTTCCCAACATAAATCCTGACATTCTTCCCTCATACAATCCCAGCATCCTGGGACTACGTCAGCCGCCGCTCCATTCCTAGCAGCAGCACCACCTCTCTACGCACAAGGGAAGTCTATCCCACCCTGTGGTTTTTAACCCCCTGCAGCATTAAGCTAGGAGAGAGGTGGTAAATGGAATTTCTTGGCCCTCTTGGACCTGCTCCATGCTCCACCTGGGAGCTCCCCTGATTTTGTAGGCACAGAGCAGGCAGTGCAATAAGATGGAATTGTAGGGAGCAGAAAGCAGCACCTGGGGGATCAACAAGCGAACAGTGACATCTGGTGTCTAGAGCAGAACCCTGGAGTATAAAAAAGAGCAGCAGTCCCCTCCCGAAAGGCTTTTCTAAAGTATAAAAATGACCTTAAACACACAGATGATTTCATAAGACTTTGAGGTGTAGCAACACTGGAGATAACTGACAATGTGAAAACCACAAAAACTTATGCAGAAGATCTACCACCCACTCACCAAGCAGACACACAGGCCAAGAAGGGATTTGCCAAAATTAATGACTGGACAGTGTCAATGGACGAAGACTGGGCTTTTGAAATGCTGAAATATCTTTTTCTCTTTGTTTGGCAAAGAACGGATAGTAAATTTACAGTGAACACACACACACAGCTCTACACTGTAGAGATTATCAGTCACAGGCCACACAGTAAGAATGTTAGCTCCCGGAATTTGTGCCAGCTACCTCCAGTCAACTGACAGCAGAGAATCCATCACATCCATTCCCTCACAAGGGCTGATCCCTGCCAGTATCTGGACTCTGCCCACAGGGACCTGAGTAATGAGATGTCTTGTACAGTAGCACAGTTTTGAAGAGCTTTAGTGAATATTTTAAGCACTTTGGGATTTATTATTTACTGTATCTACCAGTCAAGCACATTACAGACGAAGTAAGACAGATCTCAGCCCCCAAGATCTTATTGTAATGTAACCAACCACCACCACAAAGGGGGAACAAGCAAAAGTTTTGACACTATTTCCATTCCTTTTGTCTTTAATGATCTTACATGAAGGAAAAAAAAGTAACATCTCTAACTTCCTCATTACCAAATGCTTGCTTATGTATTTTTCAGCTTATTTTCAGCTCCTTCTCATTCTAAACCATTTTCCCAAAACTATCTTTACCCATTAATTCATTACACCCTCATCACTCTACCCACCATCTGCTACCAACTACAGCCTACTAGTTAACACTCCTTCTTACTCTTTTATAGTTCAGTCAGACCCCTCTCTAATTACTTCCAAACCCCCTTCTCTCTCTACCTGGTTGCCAGGGCTTCCAAACAATTTATAGGATTTCTCATTCTGAACGCCCATTTTTGTAAGTTCAATTTTGAATGTTTATTTAAAGCTAAAATTCAGATCCTAATTCATCAGTTTTACTGAGGTAGCAAAGGGCTGTCCAAAGAGAAGAGGTCTCCTGTATCATGTGGGTGACTTAAGAACTGTGAACGTTCATCTCTGAACCCTATACTCCTGAGAAACATCCAGCTGTCAATATTAAGCATTCGTATTTACAGCGCTGCATCCCTGCTCTGCAGCGTATCTGCATGACAGATGTTCTGCAGGTAGGCATTGCAGAAGGGCTATGAGATTATTTTAAGAGAGGGCGATCTGGCTTGGATAAATGGAAGGGTTCCTCTGGTTTGGCTCTATCAGGACTCACCCCCATACCACCCCGTGCAACTCACCAGCCCAGAGTGATTTTAAGACAGATGGGAAAAAGTGTTCCGGGTAATACGGACAAAATGGAAACTTACAGAATGTCTGTTGGAAATGCGATAACGTCGGAGCCTCTGGAGCAACATTGTAGAAATGGGTCTTCAGAGCACCACTTACAAGCAAATTATATGCAAGGTCAGTTATATTAATGCCAACAATAGCGAAAGAGTAGCTGGAAGAAAAGGAAAGAGTAGAATTTATGGGAAATGCTGGTTCCTTCCCAACTGAAACTAAAAGTCTGGGAAAAGTAAATTTTGTTTTTAAGAATAATGCTTGACATTGTGTTACTTTTCTCTTATCTGACAAAAAATGAGAAAAGAAATTATTAATCCTCTATTTTGTACTTTAACGGCAGTGTTACATCTATAGGATCTGCATGTACCACACTGAAAATAAGAAAGATCATCAACATGCTAGCCATTCACCTTGTCGCACCACAGAAATATTTTTGTGGAAGAAGAGTAAGGCCTGCTTATTAAAGTCTCAGTGTTCTAAAACTCATAGTACCAAGGCTACACATGATTCAGTTTTCATCATGACAAGTAATGTATTGTAATTACCACTCTGCTACTCTTCAAACTACCACCTGTATTGTACAGACTTGGACCACGGTTAGATTTAACAAAACTTCCTGGGAGAGTACGAAAGTCTCTTTAACCATATAAAAAGAGCCAGCTGAAAAATATGCATAGGTTCCCTATTTGTCCCAGCAGACGCTGGAAATAGTGGATAAAATATATCATGGGTTTACTTTGTTGCTGGGAAAAGTCCATATGACATGTAAATAAATCTCTAGTGTAATGATTGTTTCCTCAACTCTAGATCAAATATCTGCTTGAAACAGAAACAAATTATCTCCATAATGGGGCAACATTCTTCACCATCAAGAAAGTGAATGATCAGGGAAGGTGCATTTTAATAAGCAGCCTGTATGGGCCTTGTGTTAGAAAATGGACATTGTTCCTTGATTTGTGACTCATTAAACAAATGAATTAGCCTCAGGTTTTTTTTGTTTTGTTTTGGTTGTGTTTTTTTTGTTTGTTTGTTTGTTTGCTTTTGAGTGGGGGGGGGGAGGGAGGAGAACTGGAGAAGGTCTCTGCCAGCTGACTCTCTCTTTTCTGTAGGAAAGGGTCACATCCCATGCTGAGATTAAGAAGAGAGAAGCAAATATACTTTTGTTACAAGGTCTGATAAGGCAACTGATTTTCTTAAGTTTCCCTTTTTTAACAACAGCCTTACCAGGCCTTTCCAGGAACTTGAATAGATAGTTGGCATCTGTTATTTCTTTTTGCCAAACTTCAGGACACTGAAAGCCTAGTTTAAGAAAAAAGCCATTGCTGTAGGATCATGTATTTTTCTGGAGGAAGATAAAATTGGTGTAGCTGAAAATCCACTTAGTCTCAAAAGCCTTGAAGTTGCAGAGCAGTAATAAAAGAACCTAAAAGTAGCCAGTTCTAGAACCAAGCGTGGTCACACACTGAATGAAAGTGAAGCTTCCAGGACCCTACTGTTTGGAGAGATATGCTATATCATCATCGATATTTGAATGTTACTGTTTTATTGCTCAAGACAAATTTTATTCTCATATACACTTGTTAGAAAAAAAATCTAGCCCTGAGAATCTTGAGCAATGCCATCATGCCAAAGGCCTGGCTAAGAAATGCCACATCACCACTTATCCCGTTACTACAGTTGCCGGCAAATAGTCTGTTCATAAATCAGAACTTGTCTATGTCACAATCAGAAGTGAGGTCTCATCACATGATGTCTAGTCAACCTTTGATAAGATATGTGCAGTTACATACTGTTTCAAGTGAATGCTTAGCATTTTAAGAGGTCCTTCCTGTTACTAAGAAGCAATCTGAAAAGTGGTGCATGAACTATAATCAATGTACGGCTAAGCTAACACTATTTACAATTTTATGCCTGTTTATACTGAAATTTCATGAAAAACAATTGAAACTTTTTTTTTTTTAATAAAGAGAAGAGATTTTCACCAGTACATTGTCAATCAATAAAGCTGCGTTTATGTCAACTTTAAAAATAAAATGTTATACTTACCCAATTGCCTTATCGAACTTTTTCTTCTCCCATTCAGCTTTGCTGAATTGGCTGGAAAAAAATGAATTCAGTTGTTGCCATATACTGCTTTTCAATTTTTCTAACACTGTAATGTTATCTAGCACAGCCTGGGTATTTTAAGCTCAGTTGATCTGTCAAGTAATATTTTACTCTGCTTACATGATTTTGCCATAGTTTGATCAAAGTGGTATAAAAGGTTTGAAGTGAGATTATCTTCCTTGCCTTATGGCATCATCCATGAACAGGTCTCATCAGTGCAATCTGAGAAGAAACTGTGGCTATGCTATTCTCCCAGTCAAAACCAATTTATTCTATTTCTGCTCCAAAAAGATGGTCCACCTCAGTTAAACTTGAACAAGTGTTGAAAACCCTACATTTCTTTTAACTCTGATCAAGGATGACTTTAGCCTTTGGTATTCTCTAACATACGCATGACATGCATCACTTGAGACAAACATGAAAAAAATAATACTCCGCCAACAGTAAATGGATAGAGGAAATGTTATCTTAAAGAATATGCTTTTTATTAATCTGGATATATTAGCTATTACAAGCAACATTATAAAGCACCAATATTTAATGCTGCTTAATTACAAGGAAGTCTAGAGCCTTTTTAGATGCTTGTCTGCCACTCAAAACAGACAATTAAAGGTATTACTTTATCTTTCAAGATGTAAAATAATAGGGTTTGACAATGGAAAGATTTCTAGAAAAGCAATGTGATATAGATTACAAGTATCAGTTAATTGAAATGTCACTGGCCACAGCTGAATTGTATATATCACATCGCAATGACATTAGTGGGATTTTTTCCCCTGAATAAGCACTAAAGAGAAATTTCAGAGTTTGGACCTACTGTGTAAGGAAATATACTTGAGTGGAAATGGTACAGCCATGTGCCATGTTTAGACTGCATCTGAATTGTGAGAACTCAGGCTATATTATATAATTCATACCTCCATGTACACATCATTTCGAATAATTTTTACATGATTAGGAATATCCACATTTAGTCTTCCAAAGGATCTTACAAATATTAGCAAAACAGGCATTCATGCACACATTCATCTGAATGATGATACACTTATCTTCACAATTTTCAAAACATTGTTTTCAACCCATACAATTTGGTGAATGCCTGAAGCAGGTCTATTACTGCTCGGTGAAGGGGATATCACATTAAAAAATGTCCACATTTTGTCATATCACAGTGGAAGGTAGCCTAGGCTCAGTTTTGCCTTCAAATGAAGATAATGAATTACTAAATGAGAAGATGGGTCAGTAATACGATTCAAGAGAAACAGAAACAATATTCGTCATTATCACACAAACACTAGCATAGCCACTAAAAACTACATTGGAAAACACAAAGAGAAACACTCTTGTAGAGGCTCTTCCAAGGATAGATCATGCACACAACTTTCCAAAAGGTTTCCGAACAACATGTAAATGAAGGATCTAAAGGACATGTAAATGAAGAATGCACACATTCCGTTTCACACACACTACTGGAGTACACATTCTGCTTGTGTAGCTACACTGGTGCAAAAGTCCCCTACTGTACATAGGCTCCTAATCCACATTCAATTTGCATGTAAACCTAGTTAACATTTGCAGCTTTTAATGAAGATCTTTAATTTTTTCACACTGAAGGACAATTTTTTTTTTTTAAATGAACATAACACCCTGTACATTAAATTCCAAAGGGGTAGCCATGTTAGTCTATTGTAGAAAGACAACAGAGTCCTGTGGCACTTTTAAAGACTAACAGATTTATTTATTGCACGAAAGCTCATGCGATAAATAAATCTGTTAGTCTTTAAAAGTGCCACAGGACTCTGTTGTCACCCTGTACGTTGACAAACAAGTTTCCCTTCATGAAGATGCTAACCGTGAAAAACAAACTCCAACTGTCTCCCATACATAGGGTGAGCAATATGAAGAGTAGGCTAGACCAACTGGAAATGAAATAAACTCCGCTAAAAATAAAGCAAACTAAACTTAATAAAAAAAGAGATTAAAAATCTGTGTACAGTAATCAAAAGATACAAAGCTAGTTTCTGTAGGAAACTGCTCTTTTCAGATTTTACTAAGTTATACATGTCTTAGCAAACAATAGAGTATGCTCATTTTGAATACATTTTATCTAACATTAAATATTTCCAATGGCTATCAAGTAACAGAAACACTTCTAAGAGAATGCTCACATTTGCCTCAGGTATAATAATTGATTATATGTTTATTCTATTGCAAATTAGGAACTAGTTTCTAAGTTTCTATCAAGAAAAAAAAAACTAAAACAAAACAAAGCTTTCACAAATTAAGGTGGGTCCGACCTGGTTAGTTTTTTGACAGAAGACTTCTAAGGGAAGTGCGGGAGGAAGTGTTTTTGGCAATTCAATAGCAACACATACAATGAATCAGTACTATACCCATGTGTGTGTGAGACAAGAGCCATTGTTCAGATGAAATATAAAATTAATATCCTAACGAAGTTTTGATTTAAGTAATTACATTTTGACTACCTAAATACCTCTCTGATGTCTTCACTTCCTGCCCTACACAGCTGTGCTGTGGGACAGACAGTGCACTGGATCCAAGGTCGGAGTATTATTGTCTGCACCTTTCAACACTTATAGCTGATTTTATTTATTCTCGCTTGTTTCTGAGAACCGAACCTTATTTGCACCATAGCACTCAAAAAGTGATACAATTCGTTCTTGTTTATTACAAAGAGCACTAAGAAATGTGGCTGCCAAAAATATGGGAGCTGGAAAGAAGCTTTCCTATTGCTCTGATTTAATGGCTACCTAAGATCATTTGTTCCCACTTCTAACTGTTAAATGCTGCTGGCGACTTGAGATTGTTACCTATTGATGATTTTACTTAAAACTTCTATGACGTTATTATTGGGTTGTCAGGGTGCCTGTAGCATTTGTATGGATTCCCCACCCTCATCCCCATCGCTTAAATTTAAATAAATAAGGCTACTAGCCTAGAAGCCAAGTGGCCTGAAATTCTATTCCTATTCCCACTGCTGGTTCTGATAAGCCTTAATATTTTGTGCTTGCTTTGTACTACACAAGCATTTAATGGGGAGATGAATTAAAGGGGACAAATGATACATGTCTATAAGTTCAGAAATGGCATACATAAGTCAGTCATTCCTACTTTCATCTTCTCTTTCTATAAGACCAAGTGGATATCTAGTGAAACTAACAGATTTAAAACTGATTACCGAAGTGCTTTTTTATATAATGCACACAGAACTCACTGCCACGAGGTATTACAGCAGCCAAGAGCCTAGAAGGATTCGATATGTGGATAATGAGAACACAAGAGATGAACAATCTTGTTCTTTTGGGTAACTAGCTAACTGCGGGATGAGGGGAGTAGGAAGAAACTTTTCCTACAAGCAGGTTTTTCCATTATTATTCATTACGTAAGCTTCTTGCACCTTCTTCTCGGCTGGGTATCTGGCACTGGTCTGATCTGATATGGCAGCACCAATGGACCCAGGTGATCACAATTAAGGGATAGCAGATTGTTGATATGAACTTGTAAGCTGAGAACTGTTAGCCCAAACTATTTGCCAAATATTTATGACTAATAAGTCAAGGGCACAGAAGACAGGATCGGTGTGCATGACTTGAGAATTGTAAATAAAAAGCTGAATTGGTCATAAATTTTATTTGCAACAAATAATTTGACCAGTTGTAGCTACAATAAACAGAATCTTCTATAGATATGAGAATGTAAGGCTGACATTTGATCTTGTATGCATCAGCATGTTTAATCGCATCCGATCCTTGTGCAGCCAGCCAGATTTGGTGACTGCTGCAACACCGAGCTAGATAAGGGAATACATCTAATACACCCTTGGAAAATGCTTGGATACATGTTGGGTTTACGCTGAACATAAGTGTGATCTTTATTTACATGTAAAATCATACAAAACTGAAAGGAAAGAAAAAAGATACCTTAGTTCCTCTTTAGTGACTTCCCTTCATTGTGAACGACAAGAGACAATTAAAGGAAAGTAAATAAAAATATAAGTAGCTTAAAATTAAAAATATGGAGTAAAATGAAAATGTTGAGCAACAAACTATGTCTGTTTCAGTACATGAAACATGAGTTTTCCCCCTCAATCCGATTAACTTACAGTAAGTAGATAGCTATTTGAATTTAGCTATAGACTTGTCCATAAGGAGAGTTAGCATTTCAAAACAGGAGGACAGAGCATTGTGGGTAACTTCTAGTGCACGGCAGCATGGTCCAATATTGCCAGTTAGCACATGGCTGGCTAGGGATCTGTAGCTGACACCCTGACTTGCTGTGCATTAACACTCCGTAAAGGCAGCCAGGGATTTCCCTAGAGCCCCCTGGATTTTCCCAACACCCCCCAGTTGTCAGTCGCTAGTAACATAGTGTTATACCAATTTAGTCATTGGTTGAAAATGACTGAACTGAACTCACCAAGGAGTAAGGGGCTTCATGCCATGCCAGGTTGATTCTCAGTTGAGAGAGATGAGGGGTTGGGGCAGGGATGGATGTTTTGCTTGGTGTTATGGGCTCTACCTGAGTTACAAGCACTATCTGATTACTAATCAGCTCTATCTTTTAACAAGAATTGGACTGGTCAAATAGTGCTTGTAGCTCTTAGACAGAGTCTTTTGCTATTTTAAGTGACTATTATTGCTGAAATCACTGATAAGTGGTAGTGCTTAGACATGCTATGGCAGTGGTTTTCAAACTTAGGGTTGGGACCCAGTACTGGGTCACAGACTCTCAGGTACTGGGTGGCGGGGTTCCCTGCTGCTGCTGCCAAAACACTGGAATGCATTGCTCAAAGATGCAATTGTTGGGTCACGGGCAGAAATGATTTTTGTTTTCAACTGGGTCCCGAGGAAAAACGTTTGAAAGTCACTGTGCTATGGGACAGTCAGTCAGAGTGATTCTGTGGAGAGACTGCCAGCCTGCAGCATCATAAGTTCCCCCACTGAGACCTAAAATCACAAGGGTTAGGTCACAGTGTGGAGGTGGCAGCAGAAGGTGCCTTCTTTCCCTGGAAGGTGAACTCATGTGAAAGCTCCTCTGAACAGTGGGTCTCCAGTACTGACAAAGGAGGACAACACAGTGAGTGGGGTGTGGTGGCAGGAGAAGGAAGAGGCACATTAAGGGAACATTTGTTTGTTGAACTGTGTTTAAGTGACTTTGTTCCAGAATGCTAGATTTGTGACTGGGAAACTTATATGTTTCCTAGTAGGCCAAGATTTTTAAAATGTTTTATTTCCCAAGGTCATTATCTCACATTATCACTATCTTGAAAGGTCATCATCTTGGATAGTTTCTGTAGTAAACAGTTTTTATGTTTTAATTAATTTTTAGACAAGAACATCAGAATGGCCATGCTGGATCAGACCAATGTCCATCTAGCCTAGTAACCTGTCTTCTGACAGTGGTCAGCGCTTGCTGATGCTTCAGGGAATGAACAGGACAAGCAGTCATGGAGCTATCCATCATCCCTTATCATCTGGTCCCACCTTCCGGCAAAAAGAGGCTAGGAACATTTCAGAATATAGTATTGCATCTATCCTGCCCATCCCAGTTAATACCACTGATGGACCTATTCTCCATAAATCAATCTAATTCTTTTTTGAACCTTTGGCCTTGGCCTTCACAACATCCTCTGGCAAAGAGTTAAACAGGTTGACTGTGTGTTATGGGAAGAAATGCTTCCTTTTGATTGTTTTAAACCTACTGTCCATTAATTTCATTGGGGGACACCTAATTCTTGTGTTAGGTGAAGTATTCAGGGCTTTTTTTGTGACGGTATGTACCGGTACAGCGTACCGGCACCTATTTTCCCTCAGCCGGCCCCACTGTGGGCCAGAGTCAGCAGGGGAAAGGAGCAGGTCTCCTTTCCCCTGCTAACCCCAGCCGGGCAGCAGGGCTGGCAGGGGACAAGAATGGTGTGCTTCCAGGCTTGTCCAACCTGCAGCCCATGGGCCAGAGTCTGGCCCGCCAGGGGCTGGAATCGTGCCTGCGAATGCCTGGGAGCTGCAGCTAGGCTGGAGTCTTTTCAAATCTCCCACCCTGAGCATGCTCAGATTCGTGGCTCAGGGGGGAGCAGCCTGGCCAGAAAGCGACTCTGGCCACCCTTGCAGCTCCGGCCAGGTAAGGGGGGAGGGGACAGGTAGGGTTGGGGAGCTAGTGGGGAAGGGATGGGGAACCAGCGGAGAAGGGGCTGGTGGGTAGGTGGGGAAGGGACAAGGTGGGGGAGTTATGGAGCCAGCAGAGAAGGGGCCACTGGGCAAGGGACCAGGGGGGTCCAGGGAGCTGGTGGGAAAGGGAAGGCAGGGCTGCTGGGGGTCAGCGGTGGTGGAGTGGGGGGTTTGGAGAGGCTCTGGGGGATGGTGGTGGTGGAGGGTCCTCCTGTCCCCTGCTGCCCAGCTGGGGGGGGGGGCAGAGGAAGGAGTGGGTCTCCTTTCCCGTGCTGACAACTGCGCCCCGCAACCCCGCACAGCTCCTGTTGGCCGAGTTAAAAAAAGAAAACAAGCACTGGAAGTATTAAATAGCATTTCCTTATTCTCTTTCTCCATACCAGTAAAGATTTTATAGACCTCCATCATATCTCCCCTTAGTCATTTCTTTTCCAAGCTGAAAAGCCCCAGTTTTATTAAGCTCTCCTCAGATGGAAGCCGTTCCATACCCCTAATTATTTTAGTTGCCTTTCTGTGGTCCTTTTCCAATTCCAATATCTATTTTTTGAAATGTGGTAACCAGATCAGCATGCAGTATTCAAGATGTGGAAGTGCCATGGATTTATATAGTGGCATTATGATATTTTCTGTCTTATTTATCCCTTTCCTTTCTTATTGGTTCATGAAATTAGCTTTTGTGCCTGCCACTGCACACTGAACAGAATTTTTCAGAGAACTCTCCACAATGGACTCCAACATCTCTTTCTTGAGCAGTAACAGCTAAGTTAAACCCCATCATTTTATATGTATAGTTGGGATTCTGTTTTCAAATGTGCATTACTTTATATTTATCAACATTGAATTTCACCTGTCATTTTGTTGTCTAGGCACCTAGTTTCGTAAGATCCCTTTGTAAAACAAAAAACCAAGAAGGATATAGATAAAGCGCTTCATAGAAGGCTTGAGTAGTCAACTTTGTGTGATAATCTAAGAAAATGGTCATGAAACATTTCAGTTTTTACTGTGCTATACAACCTCCCTTCGCGCCCTACCCCCCCAGCTCATTGGCCCTCACACACCCCTGTAAATTCAAACATCCGCCCCCCAATTTCAATTCCTGGGGAAAACAGTGGGAAGCCCCATAGATAGCATGTGGCAATACCGAAGCAGACATGTCTAACAAAAATATATTTGAAATCAATTTATCTTTAGCCTCAAGCATTACCTGTATTTCGGCTGAAGGGAATCAGAGAGAACTTGCTGAGCGACTGTAGCATCCCGTTCAGCAAAATATCTGTAGTTACAAACATTAAAATATTTACTGCAATTTGTGAACACAGCCAGGAAATTGTCAGCATTGCAAGCTCTAGTCATACAATGATCCCAATCCTTTCAAATACTATCTAGGGCAGTTCTGCATCGATATGATATTTTAAATGCTTTACTGTATTGATTTTACAAAACTATCAGGGTGTATATATATAAAGTATCAAAACATCTTTATGTATACATTAGTGTGATATCATAACACACTAAGAAGTCTGTGTGACATGTCCCACCTCTGTGCACACAACACAGAAGTCTGTTACAGCCTCAGTTACAGAGACCTGGCACTTGTGCTCAAGCTGTAGTAGCTTCTGCTTTTAGGTCTGGAGATCCCCAGTTCAGTCCCCAGACTATCAGCCAGGATGGTGGCTGTCACCAAACTGGAATGCAAAATAGAATGAGAATGATTTCGTTTGTTATTAAAGCTCCAAATGGAACCAGAAGCCTGAATTCTAAGATAAGCTCTGCCACAGACTGACTTTGGCAAAGTCATCGAACCTCTCTGACTCCAAATCTGTACCACGAAATAAACATTTCCCTGACTTCACAAGGATGTTGTGAGGCTTAGTTTACTTAAATAATTATAAAATTCTTTGGTATGTTTAGATCAAGAGACTGGAGAAGCATAGGATTTTTCTTTTATTAATACAGACAGATGTAAAAAAATCAAACTGTCAGATACGTTAACAAATAATGAAAAATAAACGATTATTTAAAATTCAGCAAAGCAATCACAGCTGTATTTATCCAGAGGGGTAGCTGTATTAGTCTGTATTCCGCAAAAACGAGAGTCCTCTGGCACCTTAAAGACCAACAAATTTCTTTGGGCATAAGCTTTCGTGGGCTCCAACCCACTTCGTCAAATATGACAGCTGTATTTGTTTCAGTACCTAATTATAAGAATCAATGTGATCTAACTATAGATAACAGTGACTGCATTTTGTTAATTCCAACCAGTAAGTTAGAACAAAATTCCTGAAAGAAGAAATCATCATATACGTATAAACAGACAGACAAATTTTATATTTTACAATATTACAGGGCTCAACAAACCCCGGGTGCCAGGTCACCAAAAATAAAATGCTGGCACCTAGCTGGGAGCCAATTTTGTTGAGCCCTGTAATACTATAAAGCAAAATAAACACTATATGCCTAAATGAAATGTTTCTGTTCTCATTTTTAATTAATGTTTCACAAATGAGTCCAAAGACAACCTAAGAAAAAGAATCATCACAGTGAATCATGGGCATTTTTTAAGTTTCAGGATTCATGGATTAATTTTTTTTTTTTATTTTTTTTTTAAAAGAAACAATTCCATCACAAGAGAAAATTGTTTTTTGGCACAGGTTTTCCAAGACAGTGTCTTTAGTTTTTCAAGAATTTCGCATATAAACTGTTAACAAGTTCAACATTTGTATTTATTAGTGGAAGCGATATTACATCTTCAAACTCAAGTATCTGTATATCTACTTACAACAAGTTATATAATCCCAGGAGGCCCATCCCTCTAAAATCTGTTTTAGGATCGTCACCTTGGAAACCAATTTCACACCACTGCTTCGAAATCCTTCCTTCCAATGGTGAATCAGGCTTCAAACATTTCCATAACTAGAAATATTAGATAAGTTAAGATTAAGTTTTCACGTATAAAGTACGTCTTCATTTTTATGAAATTCTCCATGCAACTTAAGTGCATCACTATGCATAACATTCAGCAATCAGAGCCTGTTTCATGTACCACTCCAGCCCCTAAATTTTTCTTTAATATCACAAACAGACTTTATAGAAGAGTTGTACAGCCCTTCACAAGGACTCATTTCTTTATACTTTATGCATCAAAATAGAAACTGCCTCCTTAAGCAGAGTCAGGAATACGTTAGCATTTTCTTGTAAATAACTGACATACCAGCAAGCAATCAGCCCTCTCAATTCCCTAAGGCTCTGCAGTAATCTTTTCTTATATGTCTTTTGCAATATTCCAGAATTACTGGAAACAGAATGCTGACTGGACTAATACTGCACTGAAAAACAAACAAAGGAGAAAAACCTAAACAAGAATTGCATAATCCACCTTCATACTTAATTCCAGCAAGAAACATTAATTGAGCTCACATAAAACAACAAAAGGAAAAATTACAGTGATTTAACAAACTGATGCAAGTCCACCTAGCTTCACTGACCCTCAATTTCTAATTGTAAGTACAGAGAGTCAGAAAGATGGGTCATCTTCATAGGCATTTTAGATACCTTTGCTCCTACATATCTTTTTACAGTCACCATTTTAAAGCTTTTTATGAAAAAACATTCACAGTGAGTACCATGACTAAATACCTCAGATATGGGCACTCAATAAAAAGGTTTCATTTGGCAGACTCGTTCAAATAAGAGCCATACAATGTACATATTTATGTACCATAACATAAAGGAATACATTTGCTCATTCTGACTTGAATAAGAAAATTAGTTATTAATCTAAAATTTACTAGCACCATATCATCAATTCATTCATATATTCTTGACAAATGTCTCAAGGAGCACATACAGATGAAAGTCTTCCTGAAGTGCAAAAGGTCATTAAATACATGGGGTGATGGAAATTCCAGAAATCATAATTGATATTATAGAAATTTCACATTCTAGAACTCAAAATACATTTTAGTTTTTAAAAATTTATAAAACCATTATTCAACTTTTAAAAAATTTAAACTTCATCTTTATTGACATTTCCTGTTTTACCATGGTAGGTAATAGCATGAGATGTTCAGAGCACATTTCCTAATTCTTCCTTAGACAGCCAGCAATAGTAGTCAATGCATTAATATTAATCATTAGTACAATCGCATTGGATAAATCTTTACCTTAATTTAAGAAAATGTTCTCCTGGTAAACATGAATAAATAATAGCCATTAAAAATGTGGACAACTTCCCACTGGAGAGAGATCACTTAATCAGAATATCTAGAAACGATGAGGAGGAATCAACCTAATTTTTCCTCAGGTGAAACAAAAACAAATCAAAGTCCCAGACTGGCTGCTACTCAATATTCAGTAATTCTCATGTCAAAAGCAGGCTGTAATGGATGCTTGATAAACTGTGAGGGAGGCAAATACTGGAGAATGGACATCAATATCCTCATTTTAAACAGGAAAAAATTTACTGTTTAAAATTAAATATGCATGATGTTTTTCTGATTATAAATCAGTTTTTGTCTGGCTTTAATTCCATTTAAGGGAAAAAAAATTTCGAAAGGACCTATGGGATTTTGGAGCCCAAGTTCTATTTTCAAAAGAAGTTCAGACACTTGAGGGAGGCCAAGTTTTTAAAATTATTTAGGGACATAAAGATGCAGATAAGTGCTTTAGAAAGTCCCAGTATGTATCTAGGCACCTTGCTCCCACTGATTTCAATGAGAACTTAGACTACACAGGCCAGAGTACCTATTGAAATGGGACTTAGCCTAGTGAGAGTCATTGTAGATAAAATTTTCACCCATCCCCATCATTCTGCAAAGTTACAAATGATGTTGCAAAAGTGATGGTGGTGCTATTCCGATGCGCCAATTATAATTTTTTTTTAAAAATCACATTTATTTTTTGAAGACTATTCAAGTGTATTCAGGAAGGGACAAGCTTTCTATTTCAGGAGACTGGTGAGTAGGGTAGTGAAACTCGGTCAGTTTTTTTTGCCCCATGTATCTTGAAACCGGAGCTGACTGACTGCAATATGCTATAACTTTAATGCACATCCTAGTTAATTATTAAAACCTACCCTGCTTTGGAAAAAGACTTCTGCTGTTGCTGGTTCTCTATTTACTGATGTGCACTGAGCCCTAAAGGGAGTGGAAAGCCTCTGAATGGGAGTGTACCTCAGTTGGATTGACAGTTCTCAGTTCATACTGAGAAACAGGTATTGCAGGAGCCTGAAGGCCAGCCTCAGAGGTGTTGAGGCCACATGTGGAAAAGTGTGAGTCTCTGAAGATCTGCACTGTTTAGAGAAGTGGTTTCCAACCATAAAAATAATTTTTAGAATCCTGAAGGGCAGTCAGTCTATTTAATTAAATTCAAAATAGATTTTAATTATAATAAATCAATTAATTTTAATTTAATGGACTAGTGGCCCTTCAGGGTCATAAAACTTATATTTGTGGCCCTTGAACCAAAACGATTATTCAAAAAATTGAAAAAAAAAAAATTGAAAAAGGGTTTAAAAAAAGGGGGCTGGATGCCCACGAACAGGGCCAGCTTGTGGGCAGGCGTGTGGGCCCCAGGAGCAGCACGGCCAACGCTCCCTTCTCCTCCCCAGCGCAGCCGTGCCAGCCCACAGTCCCCACCCCAGCCTCCTGCAGCCCCCCCGTAGTCACACTCACTGGCCCGCAACTCTCCAGCACGCCCTGCAGCTGCACCGCACCAGCCCATGGCCCCTGTTCCCACCCCCAACAGTCCCTGGAGCCCTTGACGCCTGCCTCCAAGGTTAATCCAGCCCTGGCCTTGACCAGAGGGGAGGCAGGGGGCCACAGTCAGGTTCCCAGCTATGCACTGGTACTGGGCAGCTGCAGCCCAGCTCCCAGCCAGCAGCTGGGCAGCACAGGCCATTTTAAAAAGCCCCACAGGCCACTTTTGGTCCATGGGCCAGGGGTTGGGAACTCCACTGGGGCATAGCACAGACCCTGTAAATCTGTAACAGTGTTCATAAATAAGTGCAGTACAGCTGTGCACCTAGCAATCTACAACATGTGTTGATGAATACTGCTGTACTAGGAGAGGCTCGGTATAGAGGAAGTTAAGAAATATCTGTGAAAACTGTGCATGACACTTTCACAAACAGGGCATTTAGAAACAGCAGGAACCAGTTCTTTGTTAAAGTGATTTCAGTACTCACCTTTAGAAGCATCTCTTCATGTTGGGGATTCTCTGAATCATATGGCTCTCTCCGCAGCTTCTCAACCTCTGCGATCAGATTTCGGTATCCTACAATCTGTAGGAGACAGGCCTGAAGAGATACTCCTAACCTAAGCAAAAAGAAGTCAAACAGCGAGGTAGGGAAAAATACTGTACATAGCCACTAAATTTATATGAATATCCTCAATAAATCAAAAGCTTTAGTAAATTTAATTATGGTGGAAGAATTTCATGAAGTCAATTTTTCCGCAACAGAAAGTTACATTTACAAAGATATCTTGTAAACAGCATCATTTTGCCATTTACTAGCTCTCTTTAGTATTTGTACTGCCTTTATAAGTTAATTTCCCCCCCTAGAACTGCAGTGAAATCTCTCTCATTTGTTAACATCTCATTCTGATTATATACTGCATCTATGTTGATGCCTGCTAAAAGCACAGCATCAAATCTTTCCCTTCATGCAATCACTTTTAAAAAATAAAAAAGCCCTGGGACCAGGGGTGAACTAAAAAATTCACATTGAATTAAATCACTAAAATTGTATGTATTGTTTCAATGCCACAAAAGCCCATATAACACAGCAAAAACCTGAACTAATGCGTCTTGTATAGCCTTTATGGGATCTGCCCTTAGGTTGTCATTTTTTTGCCTCACATGCTGAGAACTGCTATAATGGTTCTGTTTTCACACCATATTGCAAGTCAAAACATTTTAGAGATTTATGCACTATTTAAAAATCACTAGGCTTCCAATGCTTTAAATTAAGGCAATTTATTCAAGTGTTAGGTTTGACAGTCTACAGCGTATCATTAAATGCAATTATATATTGAATGTTACTGAATACCAAAACCTTTTGCATCTGATATGCAAACATGCCATGAATATTTAGGCAGGTATTTAAAAAACCATTTCCATAAAATCGCATATTAATATAATCCCTAACATGAGCAAGAAAAATATGACTCTCTTACTTTCAATGCAGTTGCATGCCACTAAATCAGATAGCAGAAATGCTAAAGATGTAGTAGATTATCTTGTATCTCTCTCTAAAAATGCAAGCCTGTCCCGTTCACTATAGTAAAGTACTTCGGTTAATCCGAAGCATTAAATGACTAGAGAAAAAGACTATTTCTTATCGTGAAGATTATTCCACAGACAAACTAACCATCAGGATATTTTTCTTGCCTCAATTTCATACTATGACTCCTACTTATATCCCCTTCGTCTACTTCAAACAAGAGCTCTTCCTTGGTTTTTACAACTTACATTTTTATAGTACCTGTCATTCCAAAGGATGCTAACATACTCATAGACTCTAAGGCCAGAAGGGATCAGTATGATCATCTAGTCTGACCTTCTGCATCATGCAGGCCACAAAACCTCACCCACCCACACCTGCAGTAAGCCATTAACCTATGACTGAGTTATTAAAGTCCTCAAGTGATGATTTAAAGATACAGAGAATCCACAAGCAAGTGAGCCATGCCCCATGCTACAGAGGAAGGTGAAAACCCCCAGAGCCCTAGCCAATCTGCTCTGGGGGAAAATTCATTCCGGACTCCAAATACCCTACTTAGCTACACATGAAGACGTTCACATCATTGCTAAAATGCTGCCACAACAGGGCATAACTACAGCCATGATACTTGGCAGTGGAGCACAGGGAACTAAGAATACCATTGGCAGCTGAAACAGCCGGGCTAATTTAGATAGACAAAAAATTATTCAAATTAGAATTACTTTTTTTTTTTTTTTTTTTTTTAAGATTCATATCTATAAAATCTTATCTATGTACTCTTTCGTCATCTAAAGGTGTCTACGTTATGCTCACACTAAATCTATCTATCTATAGATGTATATCTGGTTTCCAAGACGAGAAGGATCCATTGTGATTATCTAGTCAGAGCTCCGGTATAACATAGGCCATAGAACTTCCCCAAATTAATTTGTGTTTGGACTACTGCATACCCTTAAAAAAATAAATCCACTCTGATTTTAAAATTTGTTGGTCCAACAAAAAGCAAAAAAATTGGAGTCCCAGCCAATGTTCCCTCTAAGGTTTGGCGGCTTGTGTGCAAAATTTTCAAGCCGTGTGCAAAACTTTTTCTGAATAAAATTTTTGTGTAAACTCACACGACAGAAATTATAGGCATTAATTGAAGTTAAAGTAATTGTAAATAGAATTAATTAATTGTGTTTAATTGAATTTTAATGAATTTTGAATTGAAATTAAATTTTTAGAAAGGTTTTTATTTAAAATTAATTTTTAAAAGTTTTTTTTAAAAAAGGAAGGAAGGAAGGAAGAGAGAAAAAAGAAAGAAGGAAGGAAGAGAGAGAAAAAGGAAGGAAGAGAAAAAGAAAGAGAGAAGGAAAGAAGAGGAAAGAAGGAAGAGAAAGAAGAAAAGAGAAAGAAAGAAGAGAAAGAAAGAAAAAAGAAGGAAAGAAAAAGGAAGACAAAGAAGGAAAAAAGAGAAAGAAGGAAGAGAAAGAGACGAAGAAAGAAAAAAGAAGGAAGGCAAAGAGAAAGAAGGAAAGAAAAAGGAAAGCAAAGGAGAGAAAGAAGGAAAGAAAAAGGAAGGGAGAAAGGGAGAGAAAGAAGGAAGGAAGAGAAAGGGAGAGAAAGAAGGAAGAAAAAGAAGAAAAGAGAAAGACAAAGAAAAAAGAAGGCAGAGAAAGAAGAAAGAGGAAGGAAGAGAGAAAGAAGGAAAGAAAGAGAAAGAAAAAAGAGAAGGGAGAAAGAAAGGAAGGAAGCAAAGAAAGAGAAAGAAGGAAAGAAGAGGAAACAGGAAGAGAAAGAAGGAGAAAGGAAGGAAGAGGAAACAGGAAGAGAAAGAAAGAAAGAAAGAAAGAAAGAAAGAAAGAAAGAAAGAAAGAAAGAAAGCCGCCGGTGGGGGGAGGGAAGGAAAGCAGACCCCAGCCCCGGAGGCTGATCCCGGCTGCCCCGCGCTGCCCCGCTGATCCCGTGCTGCCCCGCTGATCCCGTGCTGCCCCGCGCTGCCCCGCTGATCCCGTGCTGCCCCCGCTGATCCCGTGCTGCCCCGCTGACCCGGCCGCGTGGGGCAGGCAGGCAGCCCCGCACTCCTGACCCTAGCCTAGCTTGCCTGTCCCGCCCTGGGGGCGGGGAAGGCCAGCCCAGAGGCCGGGCGCAGGCCGGGTGTGCCGCGGCAAAGCCGCGGCCCCCAGAGGTTGGAGGCAGCAGCGGGGGCTGCCGGGCTGCGCGAGGGTCCCTCACTGCTGCGCGGGGGGTGCGACGGCCGCTGCGTGGCCGCGCGCCCGCGCAGCTTAAAGGGAACACTGGTCCCAGCCCTTCCCTCCATCTGCTCAGCCTCTTGTCCCAGTCTTCCCCCTCACCTACCCATCCCCAGGCCTGGCTCCTGACACCTTTGCATTCCAAGGTGGCTCTTTTTTCCTTTCTCCTCCTTGCTGCTAGGACAGGGGTCTGCAACCCGCAGCTCTCTGGCTGCCCCCTTGCAGCTCCAGGCTCCCCTCTGCCACTGGGGCACCCTGTGGGCGGCCCACTTCTGGCTCCAGACCTCCCCACCACCACCACTGGGGGGCCCTGTAGGTGACCCATTCCTGGCTCCAGGGCTTCCCTACCACCACCACTGGGGGACCCTGTGGGGGGCCTACTCCTGTTTCTGAGCTCCCCTGCACCAGGTGCCTTTACCCAGTTCCCCCCAGGAGGAGGCTACACCCATTGCAGCTGGTTTTCCTTGGAGCTATCCCAACAAAGTACAAATTGCTTAGCCTGTAAGAAAAGTGAAACGTCTGAAATGGCCTGACCATCATACCAGCAGTTAGTCAAGCCATGCCTATTTTTTTCTCGTAGTATTTATTCAGTCTTGTTTGATCTTTCACTATTTTTCTCCTCTGAATTTCCTCCAACATATCAAGGTCTTTCTGATACTGAGGTGTTCTGACCACTTGGGATGTGGTCCCACAAGGCACAGACAGAGGATGTGGCAAATGAGAACATCCATCAACATATCATTTTTGCTATAGATGGAGTTACTGCACAGAGGATGATTTTAAGGCTCTGGCACAAAGGCTGACCTGTTTCCCAACAATTATACTGGGACACCAGACACAACTTATGTGGGACAAGGGAAAGAGCATTTTAATTTAGTTGGAGATTCACAAGTCAGTCTGGGACAAGACAAGAGTGTGCATGTGCAGGTGAGACAGACAGACAGAGAAAAATGGGGAGGAAGGCAGGTAAATGAACCATTGAAAGGAGCTTTAAAATGAATATGGCAGTGATCTGAAGATATGCTGGGAAACAGAGTTGCATATAGCAATGAATAAAACTGGAACATGCTGAGTAGTTTTGAGAGCAGAATAAAGCACCAACCAACACATGACGTCTGTACAAACACTACACAGACACAACCTAGGACTCCCATAGAAAATATACATTAATGAAGCTCACACTTGCCGGTTTGAAACAGCATGAAGGCTGTAATTGCAGGGCTGAGGAGCACCGAGGGTACACAGAGGGTAGAACATATACTCAGTGGGCTGCTATCAAGACATTGACATGCCAACAGGAAGAGAGGGAAACATCCCAATTTCATAGAACACAAACAACCGAACCCTAAGGTGTAAAGCGAGTATCTGCTGAAATCCCTGCTGTAACCTGCTACTCACTATTACGAAAGAGGGAATTTTACATTGATCACTGTTTATTGGATAGGATTTTCTCTCATACTTTGTTTGGGAACTTTATCTTAACTAAGATCCCTGGGGTTTAAGACCACTGGGAATGGGAATATTCCCCATCAGATGTTCCCAGACTGTAATGTCCCCGAGGTTCTTGGTTGAAAGTATGGACCAGAATGCTCTGTTCCCCTAGGTCAGAGGTGCACAACCTGCGGCCCTCGAGCATGTCCTGTGCGGCCCTCTGGGAGTGGAGCGGATCACCACCCACACATTGCATTTGTGGCCCTCGAGTAGCCTTAGAAAATGCAATTTCCTTCTAGGTCATTGATAAAGATGTTAAATAACGCCGACCATCAGATTTCTACTGGGCATCTTCTTTCAGCTGGATTCACTGACATTTATCATTAACATTTGTTCATGGTCTTTTAGCCAGTTTTCAGTTCACATGGATAGTGTTACTACCCAAGCCAATTTAAATTTATTTTCTCTGTCAAATTAAGCTCCAGAGCTCAACCCCCACTTCCCCTGCAACTAGTGAAGTCATATTTTAATGCTGCCTTAGTAACTGCCATCATTAACAGGACTGGACCCTATAATGTAATGAACATGTCATTCTTCCCTCTGAGTTCTTATCATGTATCAAGTCCCAGCCAGGGTTATTTTGCTGTTGAATATCTTGACCAACATTGTTCAAAAGTGGCTAGTGATTTTGGGTGCCCAATTTGAGTCAGCTTCACAGATTCTGAAAAAAATCAGAAGAGCCATTATGATGCTCCAGCGTGTATAATCTGCAGGCTACTTCTGTGTTACACAAATGACCTGCATAACGGAGACCACATTATTTCAGCTAAGGCTTCCTGAATCTAGTCCACACATCTGTGGTTAACAACCACATCTGTCTCAGGAAACATTCAATCTTTGATTAAAGAAAAGAAACCTTAGAGGGATACAGTTTTCAGAAGGTGCTCAGCACTTTCTGCAAAATCAAGCCCCTCAATAATGTTGCAAGTTGAACTCCACCCAAAATTGAGGCAACTTGACAGTTATAAGTCCCTTCTGAAATACCACCTTGCATAACAAATAAAACCAAAGTCCTAAGCGCTTTTTGCCACTAATATCTTGTGGCATTTAAATAAAAACAAATAAATAAAATAATCATGCTACCCCCAGCAAAATTCCATCGTGGGTAATTAAAAGAAGAATGTAAGATCGAAACCAGGATATTGTTTCAGTTGGCAGTGGCACGCTTCTTTCTTCCTTGCCCTAAACTGCCATGTAAGTGTTGCTGTATGCTGCTAAAAAGCCACTATTTTTATTGCCAACCATGGCTGCATTTCATCTCTGGGGGGAAAAGGACACCTAGATTGTTTATATATCGGTTTATGGAAGACAGCAAGATTCAGAAAACCTGGCACCAAGTAAAGAGGCACAGGGCTGCTGTCAATTATAATCACGACAAAAGATTACTTATTATTTTGACAAGAAGCACAGTAGCAGTGTCTCACTGAAAAGTAAAGTTAAGCATGAAGGCCCTGATTCTCCGCAGAGACAGGAAATGAAGAGAGCAACATTTCCAAATTTTCTGATAAAGAAATCAGAACTTACTGTGGGTTTACATCTGGATTAATCTTTTTCAGTTCCATGATGTCATCTATAGTTTTTTCAATGGCATCTGGATGAACGCTCACTGAAGTTTGCAGCAGCTGGAAATGTGTTATAACATATATTAAACTATTATAAAAGACCATATTTTATGAATATTCACTATGGTGAAACACAATAGTAATTGAGAGCGTCCCGATGGACAGTCCCAGAACCCAACTTTCTATCTGCACACAGAACAAATAAGCCATGGGAAGCCCTTCCCATTGGTATAACGCCCTACCTTGATTTTGATCATCCTCCCTAATCATGAGGAGTTGGCTCATTTTCCCAAGCCCACTCAGTCCTGCACATCTCTGTGGTGGCTGCCAACTGTGAAGATGATTTGTACTATAGACTTCTGTCTAACAGGAACTCGACTACCAACTCAAAACATATATTTGTATTTATGGCCTGTGACGGGGCGGCCCCGCCCCACACTGAAGCAACCCAACAAACACTGTGGGCAGGGGAGGCCCCGCCCTTTGAGCCCTGCTGGGCATGCTCAGCCTGCTGGCCCTGTATAAAAGAGAGCAGCTCAGCTCAGTTGGGGCTGGCTGGCAAGGAGGGAGGACCTCCACTATCTGCTCCTGCCGAGGAAAGGGAGGAGTACCAAGCAGCCCAAGAGGGAGAGACTGACGCGGAGTGGCGATCCCAGGAGCAGCCGCCTCGGGACTGGAGCCCAGAGACCCACCTGCGATTGGTGACCCAGGGATCCCCGAAGGAGCAGCGGACTAGGACTACACAGAGGGATCATCACTCACCCGGGTAGGAAGTAGCCCAGGGGCCCACGTCAGGGGGAAGTCAGCGTGTTTCAGCGGATCCTCGCTGACAGAAACTACAACCCCCCTGGACACCCACAGGGCCCTGGGCTGGGGCTCAGTGGAGTGGGCGGGCCTGAGCCCCCCTACCCGGGCACCGCCCTCGGAAGGCCGTAGGCCTGCCTGTCCTGAACCCAAGGGCAGCGTACTGATTTTGTGGCCATTGGGCCTGCCTGCCCTGAACCCAAGGGCAGCGTACTGACTTTGTGGCCATTGGGCCTGCCTGCCCTGAACCCAAGGGCGGCGTAGTGACTTTGTACTGTGTTTGCCTCACCCTGCCTGAAGGGCCTGAGGCCTAGTGACCTTGCCTGTGTTTGCCTCACCCTGCCTGAAGGGCCTGAGGCCTAGTGACTTGGTACTGTGTTTGCCTAACCCTGCCTGAAGGGCCTGAGGCCTACTGACCTTGTCTGTGTTTACCTCACCCTGCCTGAAGGGCGTGAGGCCTAGTGACTTTGTACTGTGTTTGCCTCACCCTGCCTGAAGGGCCTGAGGCCTACTGATCCTGCGTGTGTTTGCCTCACCCTGCCTGAAGGGTCCGAGGCCCACTGACTTTGTGCTCGGTTTGCCCTGCCCCGCCTGAGGGCCCAGGGCCACTAACTTTGTACTCTACCCGCTCCGCCCGCCTGAGGGGTCTGGAGCCATTGACTCTGGACAGAAAGGGCACCCCCACCATTGCTAATTCCCCTGAAGCACCTGCAGGGGGCGCCCTTCACGCCTGCCCGTGGCGCGGGACGTTCACACGTGGTGGAGAATGTGGGCAGGCAGCGATCGGACCCTGAAAGAGGGCCCTGAACTTGTGAACCGGGCGTGAGTGGACTTTAACCCTCTGTCTTTTGTGCCGGGGAGAGTCGCAACAGGACGCCCATGGAGACCGACAAAGTCTTAAAGTGGCTCCTTGAGAGCCAGCAACAACAGGCCGCGCAGCAGCAGCAGTATGCGCAGTTGCTCCAACAACTGGCCTCCCAACAACAGGCTCAGGCCTCCCGGCAGCAGGAGGCCCAGCAGCAGTTGGTGAGGGACCTGGCTGCGCAACACCAAGCCAATCAAGAAAAACTCGTACAGCAGATGGCCACGGCGATGAGGACCACGGGACCCCCGATATCTGGACTCGCAAGTTCTGACGCCGCTGGTGCGGGGGTGGGGGGAATGTCAATGAACTTACCCCTCAGACTGACGAAGATGGGGCCTGGAGACGACCCGGAGGCCTTCCTCGTGACATTTGAACAGGTCGCCACGGCGGCTAGGTGGCCCACGGAACACTGGGCCACTCTGCTGGCGCCATACCTGACAGGTCCGGCCCAGATGGCCTACCGGAACCTGGACCCCTAAGACGCCCTGATATATCGGGAGGTTAAGAAGGCAGTTCTAGATCAGACGGGTATCAACCCAGAGACCTACCGGCAACGACTCCGTCGCACGTGATTCCCCACAGGTGCCCGTCCCAGAGCGGTAGCTCAACGGATTAAAGAAGACTGCTGGCGGTGGCTTGAGCCGGACCAAAAGACCGGGGGTCAGGTGGCTGAAGAGGTTGCCCTAGAACAGTTTATCCAAGTACTGCCCCCGGGGGGGGAAGGAATGGGTCCAACGACATCGCCCGAAGACGTTGGCCGAGGCGGTAACCCTGACGGAAGATTATATGGCAGCTGAGAGACCCGGAGCGTCCGCCTGGGGGACCGACCCTCCATTGAGAAGGAACGTGGGGGCTAGACGAGGGCGCACCAATCTCACCCCGAATGAACCGACCCCGTCTTTGGTGCCTCCTGTCCCCTCGCCCCGCACCGATCGGCTTCCAGTGTCTCGGAGGACCCCGCCAGGGAGCAACCGGAGCCCGCCCAGGGGAGTGCACTCACCCCCCCCAGGAGACTCGGGGAAGTAGAGGCCGGAACCAATGTTGGGGATGTGGCCAGGAAGGACATTTCCAGCGTGACTGCCCCTACATGGAATGTGACTACGGGCAGGTATGCGTGGTGGGCCACCGAGCCAGAAAACGCACCCCGCGAAAGCTCGTCGTCCCCGTGAAAGTGGGGCAGACGTCGGACCTCGCGTTGGTCGACTCAGGCTGCAGCCAGACCCTTGTCCGGGAAGGCCTGATCCCCGGGCTCCAAGCGATAGGGCCAACGATGCACTTGCAGTGTATTCACGGCGATATCCGACGGCACAGGTGCGGGTCACGGTAGGACAACGGACAGTCACCATGCAAGTGGGGGTAATCCCCAATCTAACCTACCCCGTGGTCCTAGGCCGAGACTGGCCCGAGTTCCAAAGGGTCCTACGGGACTGCAGCCAGCGATTACTTGAGGGACCAGAGGGGGGGCCCCCGAGGGAGGAGGACTCGGGCAACCAGAAGAGCACCCACCTGGGAGAAGAGAGTGAGGAGGCAGGAGGAGGCACCACTGGAGGGAGGAAAGGCACCCGCCAGACTATAGGGGAAGCCGTGGGGGAGCTGGAACAGGAAGAAGACTTCGTCCGGGAACAGCGGGAAGACCCGACCCTAAAGAATGCGTGGGAACAGGCCTCATCTCTGGGAACGGAAGGAAACGAGGGGGAGCCTACCCCCCCCCCCCCCCCAGGGACCCCGGTTTGAAATATGCCGAGACCGCCTGTACCGGGTGACACAGGAACCCCAGACCCGGGAATCCATTCGACAACTCCTGGTTCCCAGACGCTGGCGGCAAGGATACCCTGGGCAGGACACCTCGGGAGGGAGAAGACCTTCCATCGCATTGCCCAGCGTTTCTTCTGGCCGGGTATCTACCAGGAGGTACGGAATTACTGCGCGTCGTGCCCCGAATGCCAGCGAACGAGCCCGTCAAGGGTCGCCCGAGCCCCCATGGTACCACTGCCAGTAGTAGGGACCCCCTTCGAGCGAGTGGGCTTAGACCTGGTGGGCCCTCTAGAACGGAGCCAGACCGGGAATCGCTTCATCCTAGTGATGGTAGATTACGCCACCCGATATCCTGAAGCCGTTCCCCTCCGCGCGGCTACGGCCCCGAATATCGCTGCGGAATTAATGAAGATCTTCGCCAGGGTTGGAGTCCCTAAAGAGCTCCTGACAGACCAAGGAACTAATGTGACATCCAGGCTGATAGCTGAATTGTGCCGCCTCATGAGAATTAAGACGCTCCGGACATCAGTGTACCACCCCCAGACGGACGGCCTAGTGGAGCGGTTTAACGGCACGCTCAAAGCGATGCTCCGCAGGTTCGTGGACGACGACCCCCGCCATTGGGATACAATGTTACCCGCCCTGCTCTTCGCCATCAGGGAAGTTCCCCAATCCTCCACAGGATTCTCACCCTTTGAGCTCCTCTACGGTCGCCAGCCCCGAGGCATATTAGACCTGCTAAAGGAAGAGTGGGAGGCACAGGAGACTCGAGTCCAGGGGACAGTGCAATATGTGTTGAAACTCCGGGAACGGCTGCAAAAACTAGGGGCGTTCGCTCAGGAAAACTTGAGGCAAGCCCAGGAAAGACAACAGCGACATTACGACCGGGGGACGAAAGCTCGTAGTTTTAGCCCGGGGAACCGTGTCTTGCTCCTCCTGCCCTCGGACGAGTCCAAACTGTTGGCCAAGTGGCAAGGTCCCTTTGAGGTGATCCGGCAGATCGGACCCGTGGACTACGAGATCAGGCTCCCTGGGCGCCGGAAGGAGACACGCATTTACCATGTGAACCTGCTGAAGGCCTGGAAAGCTCGGGAAGCACTCTGGGTAGCTCCATCGACCCCGGAGCCAGAATTAGGACCCTTGGTGGGGGAACCCCAGGAGGACGGGCCGGTAGGACTAGGGGAAGACCTCACTCAGGCCCAGCGGGAACAATTACAACAACTCCTGCAAGGGTACCAGGACGTACTGTCCACCCGCCCCGGCAGAACACGCCTCCTGAGCCACCACATCGCCACAACCCCATGACAGATAGTGAGGGACGACCTCTGGCCCCTCCCGCGAAAGATGTGGATGACCGTACAGCGGGAACTAGAAACCATGATCAAGATAGGGGTAATAGAGGAATCAAGAAGCGAGTGGCACAGCCCGATAGTATTGGTGCCGAAATCGGATGGGACAGTGCGCTTTTGCATCGACTTCCGGAAAGTAAATGCCATCTCCCGCTTCGATGCTTACCCGATGCCACGTACGGACGAGTTACTGGAACGTTTAGGGGGAGCCAAGTACCTCTCCACATTAGACCTCACCAAGGGGTACTGGCAGATACCCCTGACTCTAAACTCCCGGGCCAAAACGGCCTTCTCCACACCCTTTGGATTGTTCCAATTCGTGACTATGCCATTTGGACTCCACGGAGCCGCAGCCACCTTCCAGAGGCTGATGAATAAGATATTGCAGCCCCATGACCAGTACGCGGCCGCATACATAGACGACATTGTAATCTACAGTGCCAGCTGGGAGGAACATCTCCAGTACCTCAAGCAGGTACTGAACGCACTACGAGAAGCAGGCTTGACGGCCAACCCGGCCAAGTGCCGCCTGGGGCAGAGAGAAGTAACCTACTTGGGGTACACCGTGGGCGGCGGGACGTTACGACCACTGGTGGGGAAAGTCCAGGCTTTAGCGGATACCCCGACGCCAAGGACTAAAAGGCAAGTCTGGCAGTTCCTAGGTCTGGCCAGTTACTATAGGCGCTTTGTGCCGGCTTTTGCCACGACTGCGGCACCACTAACCGATTTAACTAAGAATTTGGAGCCTAAACAAGTGCGATGGACCCCTCAATGCGAAGAGGCATTCCAAAAACTAAAAACGGCTAACTAGCAAACCAGTACTTATCCACCCCAACTTTGAGAGACTTTATTCCACAAACTGATGCCTCCGGGGTAGGGCTGGGGGCAGTATTGTCCCAGACAGAGGAGGGAGGCGAACATCCCATTTTATACTTAAGCAGGAAGCTGTTCCCCAGAGAAACCCATTACTCGACCATTGAGAAGGAAGCCCTGGCGGCAAGGTGGGCCATCGATGCACTCCGGTATTACCTCCTGGGAGCAAAGTTTACACTGATAACAGACCACGCTCCCCTACGGTGGTTGCATGCGATGAAGGACACAAATCCTCGCATTATGCGGTGGTACCTTGCCCTCCAGCCATACAAGTTTCAGGTGGCTCACCGTCCGGGCAAGGACAATCTTAATGCTGACTTCTTCTCACGGCAGGGGGAAGAAGGGGAGGAGGGAGATAGCCCCTCCCCGGGAACCGAACTAAGGGGGAAGGTGTGTGACGGGGCGGCCCCGCCCCGCACTGAAGCAACCCAACAAACACTGTGGGCGGGGGAGGCCCCGCCCTTTGAGCCCTGCTGGGCATGCTCAGCCTGCTGGCCCTGTATAAAAGAGAGCAGCTCAGCTCAGTTGGGGCTGGCTGGCAAAGAGGGAGGACCTCCACTATCTGCTCCTGCCGAGGAAAGGGAGGAGTACCAAGCAGCCCAAGAGGGAGAGGCTGACGCGGAGTGGTGATCCCAGGAGCGGCCGCCTCGGGACTGGAGCCCAGAGACCCACCTGTGATTGGTGACCCAGGGATCCCCGAAGGAGCAGCGGACTAGGACTACACAGAGGGATCATCACTCACCCGGGTAGGAAGTAGCCCAGGGGCCCATGTCAGGGGGTTGGGGGAAGTCAGTGTGTTTCGGCAGATCCCCGCTGACAGAAACTACAACCCCCCTGGTCACCCACAGGGTCCTGGGCTGGGGCTCAGTGGAGTGGGCGGGCCTGAGCCCCCCTACCCGGGCACCGCCCTCGGAAGGCCGTAGGCCTGCTGCCCTGAACCCAAGGGCAGCGTAGTGACTTTGTACTGTGTTTGCCTCACCCTGCCTGAAGGGCCTGAGGCCTACTGATCCTGCGTGTGTTTGCCTCACCCTGCCTGAAGGGTCTGAGGCCCACTGACTTTGTGCTCGGTTTGCCCTGCCCCGCCTGAGGGCCCAGGGCCACTAACTTTGTACTCTACCCGCTCCGCCCGCCTGAGGGGTCGGGAGCCATTGACTCTGGACAGAAAGGGCACCCCCACCACTGCTAATTCTCCTGAAGCACCTGCAGGGGGCGCCCTTCACGCCCGCCCGTGGCGCGGGACGTTCACACGGCCCCATTAGGTATTAAGTACCAGAATACATAGTATACAACATATGCTGGGATCTAGAGAGTTTCTAAGGTAAACTGACATATTTGGGGCATACAGCAATCAAGAAAGAAAATTTTTTTTCCCTACCCGAAGCACTTACAAATGATCCCACCATAAATGTTGTAGAGCCAAAATCTCTAGAGTGAATTAACAGGAAAGCAACTCTGAACCATCAAGTGATCAAAATCTAACAAGAACTCAGAGACAACTTCAAAATAAGAGTTGACTCCTTTGAGAATCTGCTCTGGAACTTGGTCTGCCACTTGCACATATGGAGCTATTCAATATGTAAAAGAGAAATATAGTCTGAAAGGTTATGTAGTCCAGTGGTTTTCAAACCATGGGTCAGGACCCAATACTGGGTTGCAGACCCTCCGGTACTGGGTCACAGTGCCCCCTACTGTTGCCACTGAAAGACTGGAATGCATTGCTGAAAGATGTAATTGTTGGGTCGTGGACATAAATGATTATTTTTTTCAACTGGGTCCCGAGAAAAAAGGTTTGAAAACCATTGATTTAGTCCAGCCCCACCATGCTGAGGCAGGATTAAGAATACCTTGACCACCTCTTACAGCATCCAACCTGTTCTTAAAATCCTCCAAGTAGGGATTCTACAACCTTCCTAGGTAACCTGATAGTTAATAGGATTAACTATCCTAATAGCTAGAGCTTTTTCTTAATATTTCACCTAAATCCATTACTTCTCGTCTTTCCCTCAGTGGACTTGGAGAACAATTGATCACTGTCCTCTTTATAATACTCTCATATACTTGAAGACTATTACTATGTCCACTCAGTCTTCTCTTATCTAGACTGACCATGTCCAGTTCTTTCAACCTTTCTTCAGAGGTCATATTTTCTAAACCTCTTAGAAAGTAGATCCATACTTTCCATTTCCATTAAATGCACTGTAACACATATACAGTAGATGCCATTTAGTTTAATTGTGTGAACTTTTTTTTAAACATAGATATAGCTTGCTTTCCAATGATGCTGGATTTCCCTTCCCAGACAGAAGTGTATCATTTAAAAACATAGACCATGTTCTTGTGCTCTTTGCTTGAACTCAGGCAATGTATTAGAACAGAATTCTAATTTTACAGTACAAGAAAAGAGTGAAGCTGTTTTTAATATTTGTATGAACATTCATGAAAATAAGGGACTAACACCACATTGCCTAGGTACTTCTACATGTCCCCCAATCACGCTAATAATGGTGTAGTAGCCCCATTTTCACTGTTAGGGAAACTGAGGCACAGAAGAATTCAATGAATTGTCCATGGTTGCACAGGAAGTCTTTGGCAGAATCGGGAACTGAAGCAAGAGTTCCTAAGACTTAGCCTACTTCGTGCCTTAATAAAAGGGAGGAAGTATGATCTTGAGGTTGTCTGTCTCCAGTACTGCTAAGCACGAAATGAACACAAAAAAGCAGTTTTCCCAGTGTCATTTTGTTTAAAAAAAAAAAAGTCAACCTTATCGTGCAAAAGCACCTGCTACGCTAGCCACAGACTTCTCCTGAGCAGAGGTTGCTATTTATGCTAAAGTGTGTCAGTCTTTACAGATTTTGTGAGGTCGGAAAACTAGGGTGCTAATGTTGATAAATGAACACATTTTCATCGACTGTTAAATTTCACTTTTACAAACTGGAAAGAAGAAAGAGGGATGCTGTGAAATGCTGAGCAGAAAACCATATGAAAGAAAGGGGAAGAGAGACGGAAAAAAGAGATGTTCACTCACCTTATTTTTTGAATCTCTCAGTGATGTCTCTGTTAAGAAAACAATTATTTAGAAATGTAATTATCTCAGTTTATTTTCAAGCCAAACAACATACACACTGTGTGTGCGTGCGCGTGTGATGTGAATAATATCAAGTATTTTACACATACCTATCTTCATAGTTCTGCTGGCCCCAGGTTTGATGCTATAACAGATCCTTTGTAATTCACACCGTCCTGTTAATTTCCTCATCACAAATTTCAGACAGCGCCACAAACATTTACAGTAGAAGTACAGGCACACCTGGACAAACATTCTGTTAAAGGAAACCTTAAAATGAGAATTTGGAATTGAATTTGTCTAAACAAAAACAGGTTAAGATTGTAAGATATATGACTGTATCTCAAAAAACTTATACACACTGAACACATGGACTCTTAACAGCCTCAGGCCCTTCATTTTTACCCAGTTAAAAAGCTAAACCATGAATCAGTTCAGAAAAGGATCTTCAAAAGAATTTTAGATCTATAAAATTTCCCCCATATATATGAGAGAGCGCGCACGGGCGCGCAAGTGCATGAGTAAATCTTATTAATGTCAACAGGAATTATGCCCGTATAACAAGGGATGTACAGACCTCAGTATGATTATAGTACTGTAAAGTATAGTAAGCCACAACTCCTTAATTCTATACCTTACTTTGATATAAATTTTCTCTGTGGCCTTCAGCCAGTCACTCAATCTCTCATTCTGAGAAGTTAAGGGATTGTGCATACAGATTAATACAATAATAATACTTACCTAATTCCCAGGGGTGCATGAGAATGACTGGAGCCAATTAGGGAAAGCAATGAATCTTCCTTTAGCCATGTGTTTAAGTGGTTGTACTGAACAGGAATCATTCCTGAAGAAGAGTCAACATTTGTACAGCCCTTTGAAGATGGGGAGCAGCAGCTGTTTATAATGTTTACAAGGTCACAGAGGTCTGGATAAGCTGCAGCGCTGAAGAGGATTCTATTTTACATTCATGTTAATATTTTTTTATTAAAATAATTCTAATATTTTATTGCGTTTATTATGGTATTGTTTAAGGACCAACTGAGGATGGAGACTGTACAAGCACAGGTAATAGATGGTCCCTGCCACAGAGAGCTTACAGTCTAAATAGGCAAGACAGACTACAGTGTGGGAAAGGATATAAACAGAGTGAACTATGTAATGGAAGCAAATGTTCCATAAAATTATTTTTTGTTGTTGTGTTTAGGTTAAGGGTTTAAGCTAAGTAAAACCACAATAGCATGGCTGCTATTAAAACCCTTTTCACAGAACTGTTAATATTGTGTGCAGAAAAATCTTCAGACCCCAAAAATTCTCTGAGCTAATCAACCATGTAGCCTTTTCACTGCTGTAAATATGGAAGAATGTATTTTGCAGAGTGTCAAATAACTCAACTCCTATTAGTTTCACTAGGCGTGAGGGAACTGAAAGAAGCATTCAGCTCTCCACAGGATTAGCCCTTAATTTCAGAACCAACAGTCTAATTATAAAAATAACCCTGATAATTAGGAGAATGACTCACTAATTTTCAACGGTGTTCTACTAAAAGAGCTTATGAAGAGTGACCTATTAAGCTCCACGTCTCTCATTCTACTATAATTTCATGTGATGAACACTATACAAGTGTCAAGAATATCTGAACACACACTAAATCGGGGTAGTCTATTTTTTGCCAAGGTCCAAATATCTTGGTCAAAATCCAGACTCCAGAGACAATAAATAAAACAATGATGATAAAATTAAGTAAGTAAAAAGATATTGGGGTCCATGTAATATAACTGGCAACAAATCCCTTATATATCAAACTCTGGAAATTGGTTAAACTGAAATAAGGCCTTGTTTACACTTCAAATGCTTTGCCGGAAAACCATACAGAGTTTCCTAATGTAGACATAACCTATGTTCCCACATGACAGTATCTATCTATGCCTAGAGAAGCACTATTCCCTCAGCAGAGCTGCATGCCCACTAGGGGTTTGCAGACAGGTATGTCAGCTGAGGTGTGTGTGTCTTTTAAACACAATCCAGACCAACACAGCTAAGTCAACAAAACTTTGTAGTGTAGACCTGACCACCATGTAAGATCCTTAAGCAGCATAAACTGGTACAGCTCTAATAGAGCCACATCAATTCACAACAGGTAAAGAAGTCCCTCTGGGCACATTTTTACCCAGGTATGCTAAAGGCTGGTCTACCATAGAAAATTAGCATAAAAAGAATCACTCAGTGGTGTGAAAAATCTACATCTCTGAGTGGGCATAGATATCTCGACCCAAATCCTTGTTTAGACAACACCAGTTGACATAAGAAGTCTTCCATCATTCTGGCTACTGTCTCTTGGAGAGGTGGCTTACCTAAGCCTGTCAACATATGTAGCATCTACACTGTGCCGCTGTAGGGTTTTAAGTGTAGGAAAATTAAGTCAAAATAATTGAAGGTGTGAAGATAAAATGCATAAACCCTTGTGTGGGTGCTTAGATTTAATTTAATCCCCACTGAAGGAAGATTGAGCTAAAGTGAAGGAGGGCCGCTTCATGCTTGATGAGAACATCCACATGGGGATTAAATGCACTTTAATGGGTTTTGACTTTAAACCATTAGTTAATTTGTTTTAACTTGATTAACTGTCCTCATGTAGTCAAGCCCTTAGTGTTTATGCCACAGGAAGTCTATATTTTCGATTCAGACAAAAAGCCTGAAGACTATGTGATGTGTCACCTCCAATATCTGAATCAATTACACACAGATCTGGAGAATGTACCAAGTGCTAGTACTAAAGCGTTCTTGCACATTAAAAACAAAACAAAAAACAAAAAAACCCAAGATATTTGCTCCAAAATATGCCAGGTAACCGATTTCTTAGTATTCAGAGTGAAAACCAAACAGTTGTCATGGCGCGGGGGGGGGGGGGGGGGAAAAATCTCACCACTAAGCAGATGCACAGACATCATTAAGGTCTTTGCAGCAGTCAGAAGCATAAATCAGGCAAAAAGAGCGAATAAAATGCCACACAAGGCCAGCCAAATGTCTTCATCCAGAATTTCCAATTCAGTTCTTGCAAAAATGAACTCGAAAACCCTGAGTCATTGTAGCTGTTACTATCCTGGATTAGGTTACTATTGTCAAACAAGAAAACAAGCACAACCCAGCAACTGGTACCTGATGACGCTGATGGAACACTGAAGTGTTTATCTGAATTCCTTACTAAGGCACAACTCCCAATGAAGTAAATAGGAGTTCTATCTAACAGCATTGTTGGATGAGACTGAAAGGGAGTAAAGCAAAAATTTTGCTTTTAGATCATTGATCTGAGCTGTAAATTAAAATCACATGCTATTGGTGGATAGTGCATCCCATGATTATAATATACTTCTATTTCAGCAATGTCTATAGCCCACAGTGGTCTCTCTGCATGTAGACAAAAGGCTCATTTAATTTCAGGCAAGCTGCTCAGTCGAAAATGTTGATTTCCCAACATAGAGAATTACATTTACAGACAGCAGAGCTAGTTTATAACAACTGTATGATTATAATTAAATCATTCCCTTAGGGCTTAAACATTACAATCCATCTTTCATTACTGGTAAAAATCTGATTTCATGGAGAACAAACATTTTTGGAAATGAAGTGTCAATAAAAACTCGATAGTTGTGACTTTATTCTGGCACTGTCTTTAGCTTCAATGATGAAAAATTCTTATAAAGGTACAAGGAACTTGGACTTTACAGTTGTTTTTCCCTGGTTCAAATTATGTTCATGATTATAATTCTGCATATAATTCTAGTAGTAAGCAAGGCATTGCTATCTATAAAATGGGAACAACTATGTTGACCTCCTTTAAAGAGCATTTGAGTTCTACAGATGAAAAGAGTAAGATAAAAGCTAGATTTTCATTAACAACCGAAGTGTAGCTATTAAAAATGGATCACAGTGCAACAGAACGACCAAGATACAGCATATGTGACTTTTCATAAAACGTTTAACAGCGACTGTTTTTAATAAAGCAGATTGCACTAATTTTAATGAGGGAACTAACAAAAAAATTGTTTTGTAGATACCTGTAGTGTTATACTATTCGTCCATCTTAACCTTGTGATAGTGGAAGTCTTCTTTACAACGAGAATGGTATGAACAGTTAATGAAATTTGTTTTCAATTATTTTTATTAAAAATGAATTCTTGCTTGCAGAGATCCTGTAATGAAAGCACACTGATGATGAAATGGACTAGAGTTTTATTTTTAAAATAAACTGACACCAAGAAAAACAAAGACAGAACTTAAAATAAAACAAACAAACAAAAAACCAAACACTAGTGAAGTGTTACAGCATGATCACTGAACAGGTTGGATGACACACAAATGATTGACTGTGGCAAGATAGCCCAATATCTGCCAAATTCTTGTGGAAATAGATTTCCTCTCCTCACCTCCCACAAGCCTGCTGTGTGTCTGGAATCTGGTGTGTGTGTGCATGCGCATGCGGAAAGAAAAACAACATAGAACCTGTTTCACCAATGGCTTGTGTCGTCATTTATACCTGCTTAAAGTGGGCGCAACATGACACTTGATCCAATTTCTCCATTTAAAAGAGCATTAATTCAACATTAAGCTTCAGAAAGATAGGGATTGTTCTCTATAGAATGAGGCTCCCCCCTCCGCCCCCCACAGCATTACACAGATTATAAGTAAACCAAAAGGAATTCCTTCTCTCTCTTTTTAAAGCCAAAAATTCCTTGAGTTTCACAAAAGCTATTTTTTTAAAACCAATTTTCACCCTTAATTTGGACCTCTCAAGTACATGAAAATATTGATTATGTTATGAAAATCCATTCCATTGCATTGGGTTTTAATTTTAATTCATTTAAGTGTAAATGTGAGAGATGTAAATGTTAAACTAAGGCAATGTAACGGAAGACACACATGTGCTTGAGTTCGGACAATGTGATGGTGGCTGATCACCCAAGTTCTCAAGATGCCATCTCTATTTATTGCTTTTCTCTGTTCTCCTGTTTCTAATATAGACCCCCAAAATTATTAAGTTACGTTTTTTGCCCTGATTTTCACCCTTTATATTTTTGTAATAAATACTGATAATTCCTAGGAAATTTTAAACAAACTAGAAACCTAAACTGAAGGGCCTTGTACATAAGTTAGTTGTACCATTTAATCAGGAAAAACACAAAAAGAAAAAATAATATACAATATGCACGTGGCCATGTTAATAGCGGTAAATGTCTTACTTTTCAATGTTCAATTCCTGAATCTTAATGTTGCGTTAATACTAGCATTTGCATGTGTGCACACACACGCTCATGTACACTTTCACAAACCTCTCATGCGAGTGCATGAACGCACACAAACTTCATCCTTTAGCCCAAACATTTTAAATGTTGAAAGTGATCTGTTATATGCAGAGTAATGTACTAATGAAGCTCAGCATAATTGGGAGAACACAACTTAGAACAGCGTCTCTCAAGTAGTGTTATACGGATATAGTGAAGGTGTTCTGAGACTGGCTTTTTCAAGAAAATTTTCATTAGGTGTTCCATGTAGAGCAATTAATACTTTTAGGTGTTCCCTGGTCCACTTAGGTTGAGAAACACTGACTTAGAAGACCCTAAGGAAGTGTTTACCTCTCTTTCAGGCTCTAAGAAGGGGTTTGGGGGCAGAGTTAACTGCTCAGGTCTTTCTCTTCCTCTCTGTACCTCCTGCTGCTGCCCCCACCCTTTACCCAGGAAAGCTGATCTGACCCACTGTCTTCCTAACACACTCAGTCCTTCCTCCTGGTACAACAGCTCCATCTCTCCCCCAAACACTTTATAATTGGTCAGTCTTGAAGGGTTAGACTTCCTCAAGATCAGCCAATGTTCAAAGAAAAGTAGCAGTACCCATTCTTTCTCAAAAACCAGTTTGATGAACCGTAACCTGCACATGAATTGTTATGTATTCTCATTCTAAGAACCTGCTGGAACCTCACATTGATTCTACCTGAATGGCAAGGAAGTAGAATAGGTCATCATTGCTAGCAAGCAGCTTCCTGTGATACAGAACCACTCCCCACCCCCACCCCCTTGCACCCACCCACAATCTCTTGCTCTCTTGGAAATTCAAAGAGGTAAAAAGCAGACATATTTTATAAGAGAAGTCATTCATTCATAAGGCAGTTGTAAGGCCTCATTGGGGTACTGTCTAGTCCTGGGTGTCACACTTGAAAAGAAAAAAAAAAAAAGATATGAACAAACTGGAAAGAGTCCTGAGATGAAAGGTTTAGAAAACAAGACCTATGAGGAAAGAACTGGGGGTGTGCAGCCTTCAAATATGTAAAAGGTTAAGAGGATAGTAGTCTATTGTTCTTCAAATCCATTGAGAGCAGGGCAAGAAGTAAATTGGCTTAATCTGCAGCAAGAGAGATTTAGGTTAGCTACTATGAAAACTTCCTAACTATTCTTCAAAGTATCTGACGAAGCGGGATTTTTTCCTACGAAAGCTCATGCGATAAATAAATGTGTTAGTCTTTAAAAGTGCCCTCGGACTCCTTGTTTGTCTTTCTAACTACAAGGGTAGTTAAGCACTAGAACAGGTTACCTAGGGAGGTTGTGGAATCCCCATCATCAGTGTTTTTTTTAAAATAGGTTAGACAAACACCTGTCAGAGATGGTCTAGGTATACTTAGCCCTACTTCAGTAAAGGGGGCTAGACTAAATGACCTCCAGAAGTCACTTCCAGGCCTACATTTCTATGCTTTCCAATCCATTAAGAAATACAGTAGTGTATTTAGGAACAGCCTCCACACAGCTATGTCCAATGGCTGCAGAATGCCACACGGTGGTTTTAAACGTTAGAGATTTAATTATAACTTTGTAGCTATAATTTGTCCTGTACTATTTCAGAGGTCAAGGGAGACTTTTTCCTCACGGATTTCTGTGACTCAGCAGACTGAGCATCTGTATCGCATCCCTATTTCACCACTTTTTCTTGCTCCTCTACTTCCTCAAGTCTAACTCCTGTAAGCCTTTCTTTCTGCATGTCATGCTATGCTTCTTCCTTGGGTCTTCTAAATATTCATTATCTGCCATGAACTACTTCAGCAGACAAAGGAATTGGGCATTTAGCCTTATGCTGTGTTCTCAATTTTCCTTGCAGCATGGTGAAATGAAAAAGATACTGTGAAGGAGGCCAGCAACAACAACAACTATGGATTCTCTTCCATGAGTGGAGAGAAGAAGGGAACTAGAGACTACAGAATTCCTATAATCTAGCATCAGATTTAAAGCTATGAAAAGCAATAACCAATCAGGCCTGTAAGCCATAGCATTTAAGGCTTGTCTGCCAGGGCATTCAGTAAAGTTAAGACACGTTAACTAAAGACATGACGTGAATGTGCATTAAACCCCCATGTGAATGCTCTCATTCAGATATAAAGTGGCCTTAGTGCACTGTAATTTATACCTCCTCTGATTAGGTTACAGCAAACTAAGGAGACAATTTCTGAATTAGAGCTTCCAAATGGGTGTTTAATGTGCATCAACTTGCCTGTAAATTACCTATATAGCTAACCCTGGCTTACACTACTATGATCCCATAAATTATGAGTTGGTCCTGGAGAGCAGCTGAATAGAAAAACTTTCAAGAAGCATGCAGCAGAACATAGCGATAACCCGTTAGATGCTGTTCTTCACTCTGAAGCTGGCTACATGAGCATTTTCAGCAGAGCTTGTAAAGGGTTTCAGACATTGTTCTAAATTTGCCCAATGGCCCTTTCAAGTGTATTTAAACGTTGTTATCCCAATGGTGTGGGCAGTGTCCTCTGAGTTCAATAATCTAATCACCCTGAAAAAATGTGCTGGTTATGGTGTTTTCTGATAAGAGCAGTCAGACTTTTATAGATAGGGTAGTGAACTTAGCTGATCTTTACCACCACCGTAAAACACACCAGTTCAGGGGACCCATGTTTGTCATCCATTGACAGACAGACTGAAAATCTAAGAAAAGACCCCCCCAAAAAAATTAATAATGAAACCACGTCTCAAGCCTATGTTGTCAACTTGGGTAATAGTCTGTCCATCTAAACGTCCTTTGCGATTTCAATTGGATAAACTGCAGTTCTTCCTCCTTCCTAAACAATTGTGCAATACAGCATTCCTATACTCTATTAATCAAATGCTGTGTTCTACCCAACACAAGACTGCATGTTAGTGACTAGCGAATTAACAGCCTGTACAGCCCTTTCAAATACTATGAGAGGAATTACAAATGATAAGTTAATCATGAGAGCTCTCTCATTGCAGATAATACATATTTTAGCCAAATACAAAAAACCAAATCCTCTTTTGGCTCAAAGATTTCTCAAATTCCCTAATACATTTGAGAAAAATCCTTTCCTACATAAAGTAATCTCTCCAAAGAGTTTAAAGATAGGATTTTCAAAAACACTCAGCATTTCATTGATCCCATGGGAGCTGAGTCAGGCCAGTGACAAGTACTTTTGAAAATCCCACCTTACATTAAGGAATGGAGAAAGCCCGATTCTTTCTCATCCCCAGTGATTTTTCAGAGCCCTAAAAAGACCATTGATTTCAAAACCAACAACAGATCAGCATTAAACAAATTCAACTACCTGAGTCCTTGGCAAACAATGCTTTTAGAATTAGATGCCCAGAGCAGGTGACTAAGTTTGGTATAAATTAGAACAAACTTGCTCATTAAAAATACATATCATAGACAGGGTTGTCAAACTCATTTGCCATGGTGGGTCAGAATTGACTTAAGTGTACTTCAAGTGGGCCATACACACCATAAATCAAAATACTAGGACACTCGTGCAGCATCGTGGAGTGCTGTGTATGCGAGACTGTGCTCCGCGAGACCCTCTCTAGATCTCGCCCCCGTCTCATTCAGAAAGAGCGTGGTCCTGCAGAGCACAGTCATGGGCCAGGTGGAAGAGGTTTGCAGGCTGCATACGGCCCATGGGCCGCACATTTGACACCACTGCCATAGATGCACATATTTGTTCAGTTCCAAAGGGGTAGTCATGTTAGTCTATTGCAGAGAAACAAAGAGTCCTGTGGCACTTTTAAAGGCTAACAGATTTATTTATCGCATGAGCTTTCGTGGGAGAAAATCCCACTTTGTCACACACTTTGAAGATGGGAAACATACATATTTTGTTTGCCACTCTTAACGTCTTCCCTTCATGCCCAGTTTTATATCCTGCAGGTACAAATGATAGCTATGCAACTATTTTTTTCCCTGAAGACATACACAAATCAGTGACAGAAATAACATCTTTTTTTCACATTAGATAATGGGTGATGTTTAATCATTTTGTCTGCTGGATATTAGTAGTAATACACTAAGGGCTGTTCACTGTGCTGTTACTGGGTATCTGCGCTCTGATTTTAGCTTGGAAAATAAGACTTCTCTATTCCATCTACAAAACAGCAGCTTGTCCAGGTAAGAAAAACCCTTTAAAAATGTTACACTGTCCTTTTATGAACAATTCAGTTTGACCGGTCCCTGTTTTATTTTTGTAACATGCAGTTATAAAAAATGATCGACAGTAAGGTTCTTTGCTAGCCTTCATTACAAAGGGAATTATCCGTCTGCCCTATACAAACCTTTCGATAGCTCCTTTTTAAAAAAACAATTGTACAACATATCAGACAGTTTTTCAGACATAAGGTAGACTGAATTCCAATTTGCCTATCCACTTACACATGGAGGAAAAGTCACTATAGCAACGAAAAGAACACAGCAAGACAGTCATTCAAAAACATTCCATGCTGGGAGCTGCAACTTTGCATTCCTTACTTTCAACTGCCTACATGATTTTTATTTTACTTGATGGACAAGACATAACGTATCAGAAAATTTTGTTAGTGCTTTGAAACACTTACACAGAAGACCAATAGAAGTTGACAAATATCCAGGAATTACTGAAGAAAAACTGGCCTATAACCAACTCCAGCAGATGTTAAGTACAGTAAATAATTAAGTATTTTTTAGTATCTGAAATCCTCATCATCATCAAAAAAAGATAGTGCCATCTTGGCAGCCTCACCAAGATCCAGTTGAGAGCAAGGCTGATTGAGAAGCGGAGACATTTTCTATGAAAATCTTTTCCAGTTTTTGCCAAAATTTCAAACTTCAGTAAATTATTTTCCTGCTCTTGCACTGAGCCAGAAATTCAAACTGAAACAAACAGAACAACCCAAGACTACCTATATGTGATAAAAATCAGAAAGTGAGAGATAGACTACTCCCTTCTCGTTGGCTTATCAAACTCACACTTGCCTCTAAATTATTTGGTAACTGAGTAACCAATATTTACAAGTCCTCTCCTGGTGCTGCACAAAGAGAGGATGAGAGTCCAAGTGAGTACATAAGTCTCGACCACATGGACAGCTCTAATTCAGAATCAGCATTTCTCCAGTTTTTAAATCCCCAGGGAATTCTTCCCAAAGCGAAAGGGATGTTAAGGGCAGAATGCACAATCCTTAGAACAGCTCATTGGAGAGTTTAAGACCCCATATGTACATTGTCTCTAGTTGGCCAGATTTTCAGCATTGCCAATGGGTTGGGGCCTGGTTACCTGAGAAACCCAAGGTGAAGCATGACAACAACTGTTATCAACATAGGCATTTAGGGTGGTTTTAAATAGGATGGACTGCTGGCAGAGCATTCTTCATGAGAAACCTCTGCGTCTGGAATTTTCTATCCCTTTGGCTCACCAGAGGTCAATTGATCACCCTTCCAAACATGCTGTAAAGTTCATCATCTTTCACAGGCTGAATGGATGAGCTGATTAAGTGGACATGGAATGTCTGAAGGAAGGGTTTAAAATCAAATAGAACTTATACAGAGAAAAATAGGTTGTGCTTTTCAATCTCTCAAGCACTGAAAGACTAATACCTTCATAGAAATCTTTCTAGCTTAGTCTTACATATAATAACGTAGTAACTCTTGCTATCATTGAGCATTTCATTCACATACAACACCAAATTTCTGAAACTTCTTCTAATGCTAACCCACCACATCCCTGTTCCAGGGAGAAGACAGATTGCTTCACAGTGAGGAAAGGTAACTATAGAGTTCAGGCATTCTTGAGTTGTGTATAAGTGCCTTTGAAGGACATTTTCAACTTGAATTTTTTTATATGATCAGTTTTTAAAACCTATTTAAAACAGTCTATTAAAATAGTATGCCCTGAAATTTGTAATATTTAATTAAAACAAACCATATATACAACCACCACATCAAAAGAACGACCACATCAAAATCAAAAGGATTTTAAACAGATTATAAAAATAACCCCCAAACAATATATCAATGGGAAAGGAAAAACATTAAAAACCACACAAACCCCAATAGGCAAATTACAACTTCACTCTTATCCGAACACTTGTCCTTGTATTTATCTTGGTTAGACTGCAGACTCATCAGGGCATGAATTAGTATCTTGGCTCTAGGAACTACTTACATATATTAAGTATATGTACAGGATCTAGCACAATCAGAGACAGCTCCTATCCTGAGGGCCTTCCAGTCTAAATAGACAAGACAGACAAATGGAAAAAAAGCAAGAACTGAACTTCTCACTTTACAGACAGAGAACTGAGACACACAGCAATTATGTGATTTGTCCACAGTCACACAAAGAAATCTGTAGCAGACCCAGGAATGGTCTACAGCTTCTGAGTCCCACTAAAGTGTTGTAACCTCCAGGCCATCCTTCCTATCCATAAGACCACTTTGTCTAACATACAAGCCACAGCCACATGCTAGCCCCACCTGAGTAATTAATGGGGAGAAAATCTCGCCTACCACAGGGTCTGCACTTACACAGACATGTTTTAGCAGATGATCTTCTCTTTCTAGAGCCTGTTCTGGTTCTCAGGCTCTCTCTCCAACTCTTCTTTATAAGGGCTGTCACTCCGGGAACTCATAGGGATTGAATAGTTTCCATTTTGCTTGAAAATGAACTGCTTCAGCAAGAGGCAGCTTCAAAATACAGCCTATGCCACCCTCAGTTTCTACCTAGTCTCCTTTCTCTAGGACCTAAGCAGAAAAGTGACAGAACTGCCTCCTAGTCCAGTGGTTCACAACCTTTTCCCCATCGTGATACACCTCACAGATGATGTTTCCCTGCACGAAACACTACAAGCTGGCGGTGGGGGCGGCACTAGGGTTGGGAGTGCTCTGGAGGCTGCAGCTGGCCGGTCTCCAGAACGCCACAGCCTCTAGAGTGCTCCCACCCTGAGCACCACCACCGGTTCACCTCACCCTGCTCCCAGGCTGGCTGGTCTCTAGTCTCCAGAGTGCTGCAGCCTCTGAAGCACTCCCAGCCCGAACACTGGCAACACTGTTGGCTTGCCTCACTCTGCTCCTACATTAGCTAATCTTTAGAGACCAGCCAGCCCGGGAGGAGGGCAAGGCGAGCCAGCAATACGTGGGCTGGGAGCGCTCTGGAGGCTGCAGCGCTCCAGGACCTGGATAGGGGCAGAGTCCAATCAGCGCTGGCTGGCACCCTGGCTCGTCAGAACTAGGTTTACTTTTGTGGGTAGGTGGGCGGGCAGTGCTCCCCAGCACCCTTAGTCTAGGCTCTGGGCTGCAGCTCCTAAGCCCCTTTACTCACCCGGCCCTGGCTGCCACCTGCATTGTGCAGCAGGAGCAGGCTGCTGAGGGCAGGAGAGGGCTGTGGGCAGCAGGAGCTCCAAGTTGGCTCAAAGCCAACCTGCCAATTTTCCATGACACACCTCCAGGCTCTTTGCGACACACCTATATGGTTGAGAACCACTGTCCTAGTCCATTCACCTTGGCAAACTATAGATATCAACTTTAGAAAGCTCCTGAGCTCCCATGTTTAATTCTCTCACAGATGTCTAATACCGTGCACAGTTTCTAAAGGTTTTTTTCCCCTAGTGCTGTATAGACATGGATTATTACCTCCACGGCCTGGAACAGGATGCCACTGCAGCTCCAAACGCCATTGCTTTATTTACATAAGAATGACCATATTGGGTCAGACCCATGGTCCATGTAGCCCAGTATCCTATCTTCTGACAGTGGCCAATACCAGCTACTTCAAAGGAATGAACATAACAGGTAACCATCAAGTGATCCATCCCGTCACCCATTCCAGCTTCTGGCAAAGGAAAGCTAAGAATACTTCAGAGCATGGTTTTGCCACCATATTACAACATATGTTGGTATCTAGTTTGCTACTCACTATCACCTTAAGCCTATTTAACAGAGCTGGCTGAAATTTTTCAATCAAAAAAATGTTATGCCTGGAAAATTATTTCAAACAAACAAACATACATACATACATACATCTAGGAAAACATCAATTTAACAAATGTTTTCCATTTTCTGATGAGGAAGATTCAAAAAATGAGAGTTTATTTTAAAATGTCAATTCAAATATGAAATATTTCATATATAATTTCATTGAGTCACCCAATGTCTGACGAAGTGGGATTTTCTCCCATGAAAGCTCTTGCAATAAATAAATTTGTTAGCCTTTACAAGTGCCACAGGTCTCCTCATTTGTTTTGCTGACCTAGACTAACTTGGCTGCCCCTTTGGAACTTGCCAATAGGAAAGGAATCAGAAAAAAAGGGTAAGTGGCGATAGGAGTCAAAATGAATGCACTGTCTATCTGATATGGGCTTGACGTAATTATTAAATAGTACGCTAAAAATGTAGAGCTGGTCACAAACATCAGACGGATGTGCCCAGGGTTTAAAGTAAGGGCTAACGCACCGGAACGCAGTTCTGGGGCCCACAAATTTGAAGGGCCAGAGTTCCGGGGCCCCTAAAAATAGAAAAATCCAGTGGAACGCATGTTCTGCCCTGCCCTGGGGGCTGGCGGGTCCTACACCCCACCGTTGTTAATCACAATATTTATTGTGTGATGCAGTGTTTGCTAGTTTGTGACAATAATTGCTATAGACATGAACACCATATAAAATTATAAATATTTTTATGGAGTGATAACCGATGCATGTGGTACTGAGAAGTGGTTGCAAATGCCTACCTGGGCTGGGTCCCGCACATGCATGAAGGGGGCCCAGACAATACGGGAAGGGGGCCCAGAGATTAGGAGGGTTCCCGGACCCGTCAAATTATATTTAACCACTGGACGTGCCTCCTAGGGAAGGATCTATCCTCTATATATCCTAGTAAGGAGAACAGGATGGAAGATGATAAAATACAGGCAGGATCTGACGAGAAAGTCAAATAAAATTGTCCAATTCGATTACATCACAATGTCAGGCAGCCAAAAAAGGACAATTTTTAAAGTGAACTTGAATGTTTGTATTAAATGAAGATATTGATATAATAGGCAACACAGAAACTTGGTGGAATGAGGATAATCAATGAGACACAGTAATACCAGGATACAAAATATATCAGAAGGACAGAATAAGTTGTATTGGTGGAGTGGCGGCATTATATGTGACAGAAATCACAGAGTCAAATGAAGTAAAAATCCTACATGAACCAAGCTGTGCCATAGAATCTCTATGGATAGCAGTAGGGATATACCACTGATCACCTGACCAGGATGGCGACAGTAACTGTGAAATGCTCTAGAAGATGAGAGATCTTAAAAATAATAAACTCAATAATGGTGGATTTCAACTTGGTATATATGTCACCTCAGATGCAGAGATAAAGATTCTAGACACCTTAAATAACTACTTCTGGGTGCAGCTAGTCCTGGAACTCACAACAGGAAAAAACATTATTGATTTACTCCTAAATAGAGCACAGGATCTGGTCCACGAGGTGAATATAGCTGAACTACTTGGTAACAGTGACCACAACATAATAAAATTTAGCATCCCTGTAGAAGGTGCAGGGGAGACACCAAAGCAGACCACCACGGGAACATTTTATTTCAGAGAAGAGGACTGCACAAAAATTAGGACGATAGCTAAACAGAAATTAAAAGGTACAGTGCCAAAAGTAAAATCCCTGCAAGCTTCATGGAAACTTTTTAAAGACACCATAATAGAATTTAAATGTATACCCCAAATTAGAAAAACAATAAGAGAACCAAAGAAACTCTACCATGGATAAACAGCAAAGCAAAAAAAGCAGAGGCAAGAAGGCATCCTTTAAAAAGTGGAAGTTAAATCCTACTGAGGAAAATAGAAAAAAGCATAAACTATGGCAAATGAAGTGCAAAAATAGAATTAGGAAGGCCAAAAAACAATTTGAAGAACAGGTACCCAAAGACTCAACATAACAGCAAAAAAAAAGTTTAAATACATCAGAAGTAGATAGCCATCTTAACAACCAGGGGGCCCATTGAAGATGCTAAAGGAGCACTCAAGGAAGATAAGGCTATTGTGGAGAAATTACATGAATGCTTTGTATCGGTCTTCACGGCTGAGGATCTGGAGGGAGATTCCCAAACCTGAACCATTTTTTTAAAATGACAAATCTGAGCAGCTGTCCCAGATTGAGGTGGAATTAAGAGGTGGTTTTGGAACACACTGGTAAATTAAACAGTAATAAGTCACCAGGACTAGAATTTTGAAGGAACTGAAATGTGAAAATATAGAACTACTAACTGTGGTATGTAACCTATCATTTAAATCAGCTTCTGTATTGGATGGCTGGAGGCTAGTTAATGTGACACCAATTTAAAAACTTAAAAACACACACTACTCCAGAGGCAATCCTGGCAATTACAGGCCAGTAAAACTACTTTTAGTACAGGGAAATTGGTTAAAACTAATCATAAAGAAAAGAATTATCAAAAACAGATGAACATAATTTTCTGGGGAAGAGTCAACAACTTTGGAAAGGAAACACATGCCTCACTAATCTACTAGAATTCTTTGAGAGAGTCAACAAGCATGTAAACAAGGGTGATCCAGTGGAAATAGTGTATTAGGATTTTCAGGAAGTTTTTGACAACGTCCCACGTCAAAGGCTGTTAAGTAAGCAGTCACAAGAGAAGAGATGATCCTCTCCTGGATCAGGAGCTAGTTAAAAGATAGGAAACCAAGGGCAGGAATAAATGGTCAGTTTTCGGAATGGAGTGAGGTAAATATAGTAGTACCCCAGAGTTCTATACTGGGACCAGTGCTGTTGACCTTATTCATAAATGATGTGGGAATGTGGGAAACAATGAGGTGGTAAAATCTGCAGATGATCCAAAACTACTTAGGATAGTTAAGTACAAAGCAGACTGTGAAGAGTTACAAAGAGATCTCTCAAAATTGGATGACTACCAACAAAATGGCAGGTAAATTCAACGTTGATAAGTGCAAAGTAATGCACATCAGAAAACATAATTCCAACTATACATAGAAAATGATGGGGTCTAAATTAGCTGTTACACTAGAAAGTTCTTGAAACCATTGTGAATAGTTCTCTGAAAACATCCACTCAATGTGCAGCGATGTTCAGAAAAACTGACAAAATGTTAGGAATCATTAGGAAAGGGATAGACAAGACAACAGAAAATATTATATTGCTTCTTTATAAATCCATGGCATTCTCACATCTTCAATACTGCATTCAGATCTAGTCGCCCCAACCCAAAAAGAGAGACATCGGAATTGGAAAAGCTAAGTTAAGGGCAATAAAAATTATTATGAACAGCTTCCACATGAGAAGAGATTAATAAGACTAGGAGAGTGGTGAAGCACTGGAATGGGTTACCTACATCCTCGATGTTTTAAGGTGTGGCTTGACAAAGCCTTGGCTGGGATGATTTTGAGAGGCTGGTCCTGCTTTAATCAGGGGTGTTGAACTAAATGACCTCCTGAAGTCCCTTCCAACTCTAATCTTCTATGATTCTAAGACTGGAACTTGTCAGCTTAGAACAGCTACAATTGCTTGGGACTCAGGGATAAAATCAGAAAAGCCAAAGGACAATTGGAGTTGCAGCTAGCACGAGATGTGAAGGATAACAGAAAGGGGTTCTATAAGTATATCAGCAACAAGAAAAGGATCAGAGGTGGTGTAGGTCCCTTACTGAATGGGGCAGGCATCCTTGTGGAGGATGATGCAGAAAAGGCTGAAGTACTCAATGCTTTTTTTACTTCAGTCTTCACAGGGAGGGCCAGCTCCCAGGCTACTACACGGGGTAATGCGGAATGGAGAGAAGAGCGGCCCTCGGTGATGGAAAGTCAGGTTAGGGAACACTTAATGAAATTGGATGTGCACAAGTCCATGGGGCCGGAAGAACTGCATCCGAGGTGCTGAGGAAGTTGGGGGAAGTGGTTGCAAAGCCGCTGGCCATTATCTTTGAGAACTCATTGCGAACAGGGGGGATCCTGGAGGACTGGAAAAAGGCAAATATAGTACCTATCTTTAAGAAAGGGAAAAAGGAGGATCCGAAGAACTACAGACCGGTCAGCCTCACCTCAATCCCTGGGAAAATCATGGAGCAGGTCCTCAAGGAATCCATCCTGAAACACTTGGAGGAAAATAGAGTGATCAGGAACAGTCAACATGGATTCACCAAGGGCAACTCATGCTTAACCAACCTGATTTCCTTCTATGATGAGATGACTGGATTTGTGGATGCGGGAAGAGCCGTTGACGTGGTATACCGTGACTTTAGCAAGGCTTTTGATACGGTTTCCCACAGCATTCTCGTCGGCAAGTTAAGGAAGTATGGGTTGGACGAGTGGACCATAAGGTGGATCGAAAACTGGTTAGATCAATGGACTCAGCGGGTAGGAATCAATGGCTCAATGTCTGGTTGGCAACCGGTAACGAGTGGAGTGCCCCAGGGGTCGGTCCTGGGGCCGGTTCTATTCAACATCTTCATTAATGATCTTGATGATGGAATAGACTGCGTGCTTAGTAAGTTTGCGGATGACACCAAGTTGGGGGGAATGGT
>ML685902.1:3821532-3848902 GCA_007922175.1 Pelusios castaneus
GAGTGAGCGACGCTGCAACCTGACGTTCAGTGTCGCAGTGCCACTCTGGTTTGGCCTCGCTGCTTCACTGGCTGCACCAAACTGGACTGGCAACATGCCTGTGTGCCAGGCTGCAACGCCACTTACCGCTCAAATCCAGCCTCGGTCATGTGGGTGTTGGGTGGGCAATGGGAACAAGCAGAGCTGTTGGGCAGTTGGGGTTGTGAGGCACTCTCCTAGTTTGGGAGAGAAACAGTGTTGAGCCAGGGACGCACCAGTGAATGGTCAAGAAGGCCTCAGAGCAGTGGGGGTAGAACAGGACTGGAGAATTATTGGTGGGCTGTGCAGTGAGTGTGAGTAGTGGGGGACTGGAGGACAGGAGTTTGAGGCAGAGATGAGCAGGATGTCTGTCAGGACGGTGAGGGCTGTCAGAGTAAGCAGGAGCTGATGGAAACCACTGTCACCATGGTCTGATTAGCCAGTCTAATTTGGTTTATGGAATGGCTCTAAAGCAGCTGGAACAAACCAGTGAATCTTCCCCTTCTTTGAAGTTCACAGAGAATATGAATGACATAAAAACAGTATTTTACATGTGCTGCCAAAGGAACTACATGCATGTGTGCTTTGAATGTGCCTTGCTGTCTAGCTTAAAATTTGGCATATAAAAGCTGAGTTGTGTCTCAGTCATGCTGATGCAATATGTGTATTTATTACCAATGCATGAAGTCTCACAATAAAATGTAACAGTAAAATGTTATTCAGATTTGGGAGAGCAGCTTGTGTGCGTCATCACGGTAAGACAAAGCACCCATATTCAAAACCTCTCATGTGGGAGAATTACTAACTTGACATCCCTTCTGAAGGGCTCCTGCACTATAAAATTTAGTGCATTATGGATGATCCATCTCAAATAACAATACTGAAATCTGAAGTACAAAAGGGATTCTCTGCCATTAACAATTCACAGCCAGGGGGAGGAAGGAAGGGAGAGTGGGAGTGGGAAAAGAGAGATGCATGTTCTGTTGAAAAATGTAAATTTCAAGCTCAGTTGAAGAGGTTTTCTCAGTCCAAAGATGACTATGTGATTCTCCCAACTCAAACATAACGCCAAGGCTCATAACACTTTTCCTGTCACATGACAATTAGGAGAGATGCACAGGTGTGAAAATGATCCCTTCCCTGACACCCAAAAGGTAGTTTAAAAGGAAACTTTTAAATTAATTACCCTTGCCTATTATTACAAGTGACATGGAAAATAATTACCAAAAGAAATAATAAATGAGCTGCAGATTGGAGTGGAAATATATTTTCTTATACTTCCCTCCAATTGCCTTTCTGTATTTGGCAGTTTTCATGCAATCAGTTTCAGAGTTTCCCCTCTACAGTCAGTCAAAGAAAACCCAATACCAGTGTGTTTAATTTGCGCACTTGTAAAAAACATAAAAACATGTTCTCTACTCTAACCTCTTTCAGTTACAATTTCCTACAGGCCACAAGTAACAATAATAAAGAAAAAATGCAGATATATAATTTTTAATTTCCAGAGGGGTAGCCATGTTAGTCTGTACAGCGAAAACAACGAGAGTCCTGTGGCATCTTAAAGACTAACAAATTTCTTTGGGCATAAGCTTGTGTGTGCTGCAACCCACTTCATCACATGCCTGATAAAATGCTTGGAAGATAATGGCCAAAATACTACAAAACTGCCCTAAAATGCAATGAGTTATCATTAGATAGTTTTGGAGAAGTGTTACCTCAGGAAGTGCTTCATTGTGGTGGTTTTGATTATGCAATCCTTCTCAACTGATCACAGTTAAAGTTGTTCTTGCAGAAATAATCGATGCTGTAGAAAAAAATTAGACGTGTTTACAAACAGCATCCCAACATTCTCCACTGGTCAACAGCCCATGCATGTCTTCTACGTATCTCTCAAAATTATTTTCAGAATTTCAATTCCAACAAAAACAGTAAGTTTGTGCTCAAGTTCTCAGCCTGAAATCTTACATATAATGTTCTTTGCCTCTATTTTTCAGATTATAGGATTTTCTTAGACAAAGCTCAACTAAAAGCAAAAATGCTTAGCTCCCAAATGAAAAACCTTTTTATAGACATCCTTGAAACTTAGGAAGCTGCAGCTTCCTCCCCATTTGTAATAGCAAAAAACCCAGACCTAACTAACTTCACATGGCTTCTATTCTGAAGAATTTGTAGCAGTATTTGGAGATCCTTGGACAAAAAGTATTAAGTGAGTGCAAAGCAGTGTTCCCTCTAAGCTGCGCGGGCGCGCGGCCGCGCAGCGGCCGTCGCACCCCCCACGCAGCAGTGAGGGACCCCCGCGCAGCCCGGCAGCCCCCGCTGCTCCCTCCAACCCCCGGGGCCGCGGCTTTGCCGCAGCACACCCGGCCTGCGCCCGGCCTCTGAGCTGGCCTTCCCTGCCCCCAGGGCGGGACAGGCAGGCTCAGGCTCGGGTCCGGAGCACGGGCCTACCTGCCTGCCCCACGCGGCTGGGGCAGCGGGGTGGCTGGGGCAGCGGCAGGCTTCCGGGCTCCCACCCGCCGACCGCCTCCTTCCCAGGGCCAGGGCCAGGGCCGGGCTAATCCACGGCCCCGGCCTCCCAGCACGTGGCCGGGATCAGCCTCCGGGGCTGGGGTATGCTCCCCCCCACCGGCGGCTTCCCAGGGCCGCGGTAGGGTCCTCCCCCACCAGCGGACTTGGCTTGCTTCTTTCTTTCTCTTTTCCTTATTTGTCTTCCTTTTTCTTTTCTTCTCTCTCTTCTTTCCTTCCTTTTTCTTCTCTTCTTTCTCTCTTTCTCTCTTTCTCTCTTTGCTTCCTTCCTTCCTTTCTCTTCCTTCTCTTTTTTCTTCCTTTCTTTCCTTCTTTCTCTTTCTTTGCTTCCTTCCTTTCTCTTCCTTCTCTTCTTTCCTTCCCCTTTCTTCTTTTCCTTCCTTCCTTTCTTCCCCTTTCTTCTTTTCCTTCCTTCCTTTCTCTCCGTTTCTCTTCCTTCCTTCTTTCTCTCCCTTTCTCTTCCTTCCTTCTTTCTCTCCCTTTCTCTTCCTTCCTTCTCTCTTTTTTCTCTCTCCCTTCCTTTTTCTTTCCTTCTTTCTCTCTTTTGCTTTCCTTTTCTTTCCTTCTCTCTCTTCTTTGCCTTCCTTCTTTTTTCTTTCTTCCTTTTTCTTTCCTTTTTTCTCTCTCTTCTTTCCTTCCTCTTCCTTCTTTCCTCTTCGTTCCTTCTCTTTCTTTTTCTCTTCCTTCCTTTTTCTCTCTCTTCCTTCCTTCTCTCTTTTTCTCTCTTCCTTCCTTCCTCCCTTCTTTTTTCCTTCCTTTTTAAAAAAAACTTTTAAAAAATTCATTTTAAATAAAAACCTTTCTAAAAATTAAATTTCAATTCAAAATTCATTCAAATTCAATTAAACACAATTAATTAATTAATTCTATTTACAATTACTTTAACTTCAATTAATGCCTATAATTTCTGTCGTGTGAGTTTGCACAAAAATTTTATTCAGAAAAAGTTTTGCACACGGCTTGAAAATTTTGCACATAAGCTGCCAAACCTTTGAGGGAACAGTGGTGCAAAGCATTAATTATTGGATCCTGATTTGTAGAGCCCTGCAGATCTGCAGCTATCCGCTTCAGATCCACAGGTAACTGCCCCCATGGGTGCGGGAGCGGATATCCACAGCCCCATTGTTGCGGACTGGCCACGGCTGCAGATTCTATTTTTATGATCAATCTCTGCAGCTGCTGCTATAATCTGCCTCAGCAGCAGCACACAGGGGAACAAGGAAGTGCTCCAGTTGAGCTCTGATTCGTGGTCTGCCAGCCAATCAGAGTCTCAGTCATAACAGGCTGGGGCTTGGAGACACACCACTCAGTCAGTTAGCATGCTGGCCTTTGATTGGCTCATTCCCCATGCCTTCCCCACCCACTTCTTCATTTTCTTGTTTGCTGTTTGTATGTCATGTTGTCAATCAGAAATTTCACTGGTGGCCAAGGAAATCTGATTGACAGCACAGCATGCAAATTGTAAAGAAGAAAAGGAAAAAATGGGTGGGACTCGTGGCAAATAAGCCAATCAAATGCTAAAATGCTGACTGTGAGCCCAAGCTCGGTTGCAGATGCGGTTCTGGATCCATATAAAACATGGCATGCGGATTGGATAAAGACTAACATTGGGCGGTTGCGGTTCGGTTCCGGTTCCACATTTTTTGCATCTGCGCAGGGCTCTACTGATTTGACACATACATGAAGGACATGAAACAGATTCAGGCAACAAGATCCTTGACGTGATATGTTTGCTGTCTTGCAATTTGTTCCCTTGCTTTTTTCTCAGCATCTCTGCTGGACTCTTCTCAGATCCACAAGCCTCGTTAAGTTCCATTGTGATTACCAGCTAGTTGAGAGTAGTTGGAAGAATTCTGATAAGAATTCTCTTTTGGGGAAGCAAGCCTATACCCTACAGACTTCTGGAACTCCCTCCACCAACCTCTTTTCTATAAGCTTCTAAAATGTAGCATTTTTTCCCCCATGAAATAATACTTCCAATAAGATGGAGAGCTTAGCTATCAATTTTATATAGCAAAATACGCAAAGAATCACTAAAATGTCTCCTGTTTACCACCCTTCATCCAGAAGGATCTAAAAGCATTTTACAGACCTCGTATACAGGGGACCATTACTAAAAGCAAAACATCAACTGGGCAGCACGTTTCTGTGCCCGTAAAGTTTAGGCTAGACCAACTGTAGCACTGGCCCATGCAGCATATAGGTTGCTCCCCGTATGTCCACGCATGGAGATGGAGGATTTACCGATAAAAATAGATACATTTTTATTAAGAAAATGTTATACAGGAACAGCCAAGCATAGTGGTAAACACAGGGAGTGACTGGCATCCAGGTTCAGAGTACAGTCATTGAGAAGGAACATGTTATATCAGGGGTGGACAACATTGGCTCATAGCTAGGCACCAGAAATTTTTCTTTTGGTCACCAGAGGGCACTCCTCCATTACATTTCTGCAGTGGAGCTAGGCGATAGGCTACTAAAACTGGTCGTCATGGTGACCAGAAGCATAGTTTAGTTGAGGCCTGTGTTACAGCATAGATGGCAAGTATAATCAGCACATGAGCTACAGCATCCTGGAGGGAGAAAGTCAAAAGACTGGGGGTTTGAAGTACAAGAGACAGAGTTAAAAAATTCAGGAACTTCATCTTTATAGACATTGCAGAGGGTATACAAGATGCGGTGAAATGGAAGTACATATGTTAATAAAAGTGGGTTATCCTGGATTGTGTCAATAATATGGTGTCAAAAGAGCTTAGCCAAAAGGCGGAGAAATGACATCCCTGTTTTTAAAAGGCAGAAGCAGCAAAGATATCTTTTTTTTTTTTTTTTTTTTTTAAAAATCTAATCACCTACAGGCCAAATTTTCCAAATCATTTATTTCTCATTTAGGCCCCTGACGAAAGACCAGATTTTCAAAGTGTTGGGCACTCAACATTTTGAAAAGGGCTCAGCACCCTTTTGAAATTCTTGCTACTTATTTTGGGGCTCAATAGGAAGCTGAATTCTGGAAAGTCTGGCACAGTGTACTTTTGCAGAAACAAAAGATACTGATAATCTGATGCAAACCCCCCCCCCCTCCCCCACATTGTCTTCCATTTAGGGATCACTTTCCTTTCCTCTTTTTGAGCTATCTCTGAACAGTGCACTATACAGTCACTGGCTGCGAAGGAAAGAACAAGCACTGTTTATAAAAACATAGCTATCTGGCTGGATCACATCATACTGCTCGCTAAAAATATGTAATCCCTAAACTGTGAAAGCATCATTCATTTAGATTGTTTTTGACTGGCTGAATCATGCTGCTGTCCCCTGAATAGAGCTGAAATTGCTACTAGCTGCTGTGACACCTGCTTGAAAGGACAGACAGAGGCTAACAACAAACTCTGGTTCATTAATGAACACAGCAGGCAAGATTCTGATGCTCCCTGGATAAGCTTTTGATGTTCCGTAGACCATATCAAGTGCAGGGGAAATGAGAGGAGAATGGCAAAGACTGGAAGGGGTGTAAACTCTGCCTTCCTCGCCCCCCCCCCCCAGTAGTTTTCTGTCTATAGATATAATTTTGCAGCATTCTCACTGCTGTTGGGTCTTTGCTTCTTAGCATGAAATAAATGAATTACTCCTTGGTCTTAAGATATTTTGACCCTTAATGGCAGAAGTAACAGGAGCAGGACACAATCTATGATCTCTACTGGCTGTCATACACCAACCCTTGTCAAATATACACGCTGCCCTTTGAGCACTCCAGCCAGTTCCTTCTTGACAATGGTCAGTGAAGGATCTTCCTTTTACAGACTGTGCTCCTCTGACACAGCTCCAGAGGGAAGACCAGCTGCAGTGCTTGGTGAATCCTTAGTATTATAAGTTTGTGAAATCTTTAGTCTTCATGGATCAAGGACAGGTTGTGTGGAAAAAGCAGAGCTGGCTGGAAATCTTTGAACAAAGTTTATAATTAAAAATTGGTCTTTTCAAATGGTGGTTTTAAAAAGGTCAAAATTGGTTTTTCCTCCTCCATTTTTCATATAAAAGTTATTATTTTAAAATCAAATACCTCAACAACATAGTTTGATCAAAAACTTGATTTTGGCATATGAGAAGTATCAATAATCTTTAGATAAATCACTAATTAATCCACTTGGAACTAAATAGCTTTGAAATTACTCTAAACATTTTTTTTTAAACCAGTTATAGAAAAAATATAAACATTAGGGTTGATACATTGATATCTACTGCAAAACTCATTGATAGAGCACTGCGCAGATACAAATATGTGGATCCGTATCCAATCTGCATCTGTAAGAAATGGTCTGCAGATATCCGCATTGTATCTACGGGTGCGGATATCCGTGTATTTGCAGGGCTCTATTTATTGACTTCACTGAGGCCAGGATTTCATCCTAGCTTTAAAAAAAGCTAGGCCTCAAAGGTATAGATCTTGTAGAAGAATGCAGCTAGGGAGCATTGATAAGGGCTACTGCTGCTCTAGGAACTACATAGCCTTGAAAGCTAGTCAGACTACATAGCCTTGAAAGCTAGTCAGAACCAGATGCCTGTTTCTGTGTCTGGGAAAGTGCTTTCTGACCTGCTTTGCCTAATAAGGATGGATTGTACCTAAACCAATAGGAAGCTGTAGCTCTTTCCTGTCTAATGTATTCTGAGGGTCTATAAAAGATACTGCCTGACGTCACGGGGGCAGAGATTTCCTTTGTTCTCTCCCTGTGAGCGCTCTCGTATTATGATTACAGTAAAAGCTTGCTGATCACACTTAAGAATTGTTTTCTGAGTCTTTCTTTGACAATCTGGCTTAACACTAAGTAAGGGAAGCTTTTGTTGTGACTGAGATGGCAACTGCCTTAAGGATGCACATTGACAAGTAAGAGCCCAGCACAGACACAAAAACTGCATCTCTTGGTCCTGTGTCCCATCTCCCAAATAGATGTCGAAACTTATTGAGTTTGGCAGGCAATATCCCTGCTCACCATGGGATGGCCAGTCAGGCACCCAGGTCATGTTCTACTTTGCTCTCCTTGCACTCAAGAAAATTAAAACCCTCCAGAGACATTTGGAAAAATAGAATTATAAAGTAATTTTTCTCTTATCTGGATCATCCCCTTAAATACTGTTCCTTTTGGGGAACCCATCAGTTTTCCAGGAACTGAGTAACATTCTCTATTTTTTAAAAGTAGCAGCAGTATTCACTTTTAGAAAATGGTTTCTTGCACTGCAGGAAGATGTACTAGGTCACGATGGAATACAAACAAGAATATTAATGAAATTATAACAATTTACAACAGCCAGAACTATTCCCTTACGATTTCTTTTCACCCAAAAAATCTTTACAGTGCTGTTCCTCAAAAATGTAACAATTCAATAGTATACCTTCTAATTCTAGCAAAACATGTCAATGACTTTTTAAAAACCCACACATCATAATTAACTAAATTTATGTTACTTATGAACAGTGTGATTCAATTAGCTTGAAACATTTCCGCTAAATGTAATTTTATGTCCAGGAAAGCGTCCTGCAATAGTGAAAGAAATTTAACTTGTGGTCTTCTGATCAAAGAGATAGGGTTAGATAAAACCCTGGCTGGGATGATTTAGTGGGAGTGGTCCTGCTTTTAGCAGGGGGTTGGACTAGATGACCTCATGAGGTCCCTTCCAGCCCTATAACACTATATCAGAAGAAAATTGCTAGTTTCTTGTACTGGTTGCCTGCAAGTCAAAAATGCGTACATTTTTGCCTGTTTGTTCTGAAAAAAGAAAGAAACAAATCCTTCCATGGGTGGCATAGTACCAGAGTAGCACACACTACCCAATTTGTTGGACGATCCAGAGAAGAAAATACTAAAATCAAGGTCTGCAGTACCTCTTGGATTAACAGCAGTGAGACACTGTTTAAAGGAATAAAAATATTGTTCATAGCAAATATTGACTTAGCTCTTATGGTTGCTTATATTTTGCCATGCTAGTTGGAACCCAACAGCAATCTGAAAGGTTAAGATTCGCTAGAGGCAGAGATAAATTAAAGGTAAACTGTTAGATTTCACACCTTAATTCCACAGCTGTGGTTTAAGAGGAGGGGAAAAAAGAATGTCCTAGACACAAGTGAAGAAAGAAATTTCAAATAAGATTTAATTTCACAAAGGGGAGAAAAAAAGGAAAACCAAGGCAGTTTTGTTTCACAGAGGCCTAAGCATGTATTCTCCAAGCAAATAACTCCTCTGATCCACTAATACTTATTTCATAGTTTCAGAGATTTAAGTTTGAATCATAAGAAAGCATCAGTGTTGAAGATACAGTGTACTGACAATATGCAGGTGACTGCTGTTGAAGACAGAAAGGTGACCTCACATTAACATAAAACTTGTAATTGTTGCTGGCCTCTAACTGGATGTAGATAATCAGCATATATCACATCATTATGCTATTGAAATTGTCCCACTGAAGAAAATATGGGGGTTATACAAGGTTTTGATTTGTTCTGGTTTTTAGAATCAGCCATTTTAGAATCTCATATCTAAAATTTCATTTAAAAATATTAAGTATGATTGCAAAGTAATTGTCACATCATGGACATCTTTTTACTTGCCTTCTGCTTTTTGAGCCTTAAGAATGCACCTTCTCCACAGCCAAGAGGATTAGAATTTTTTTTAGGAAACTATGAAGACTGAAACCTCCACATATCCACCTGACTCCAAGAGCTGGGGCTTTAAAGAAAACAATTGTCATGATATTCATGACATGACTGAAAGAGTGGGCAATGCTTCAGTTATATAGTTGCAGTGATGATTTAGCTAACAGCCTATATTTCAACTAGATACTCCTCAGCATTAATGGGTGTAAAAGAGTCAGAGCATTGAGTACAAGTGCAGGACAAATTAAGCCAAATATCTAGATAGTGTAGATAAACTAATGTAATTAGTGGATAGGGCTCTGTGTAGAAAGCACAAGCCTTAAGATGGGAAACGAACTGACTGCAGAAAACTGTTGTCAATAACAGGTCCTTTTCAACCTACTGTTAAAAATGCTTTCTATAATGGAACAAAGTGTTTTTGTGATGTTTCACTAGCAGCTAAGCCATCATCAGAACCAGTTTAAAGAGGGCCAGTCGTTGGAGAAACTTTTTTGATTAATAGATCAAAATTAATAGGTCAGTTTCCCAGTCTGGACAGGCCACTCCAGTGTCTGTGTACCTAGTGCTAGGAGGTATTTGATTTCATGCATTTTTCAATACAAAATCCTGGAACAAAACGTGATGCAAGATAGTCAATAAGGCTGGACTTCAATCATGATGGCCGTAAGTAACAAGATTTTATTTTCTCGCTTAAAACCTATCATGCATTGACATTTTAGTTTTGTGCAAGTCAGTGTGAGAATGAGGGAAAAGGTAACTGTGAAGCTGAACAAACAAGGAGTCCTGTGGCACTTTTAAAGGCTAATAAATTTATTTATTGCGTGAGTTTTCGTGGAAAAAATCCCACTTCGTCAAAGCATCTGACGAAGTGGGATTTTCTCCACAAAAACTGATGCGATAAATAAATTTATTAGCCTTTAAAAGTGCCACAGGCCTCCTTGTTTGTTTTGCGGACCTAGACTAACACAGCTGCCCCTTTGGAACTTGTGAAGTTGATTTATTGAATTTCGATCCTGTCTTGCACAAGAAACTAAGAACATGAGCACAGCGTTATCACTTAAGCTTCACAAACATGCAGTCTATGAATAACAGCTTTGACTCCTAGAGTGATTATAGACATGAAAAACCCCAGAAAATAACCTGAAAATTACACAGCAGTTTCATAGAACAATAGGGTTGGAAGGGACCTCACGAGGTCATCTAGTCCAACCCCCTGCTAAAAAGCAGGACCACTCCCACTAAATCACCCCAGCCAGGGTTTTATCTAACCGAGCCTTAAAAACCTCCAAAGATGGAGATTCTACCACCTCCCTAGATAGCCCATTCCAATCCTTCACCACCCTCCTAGTGAGAAAGCTTTTCCTAATATCCAACCTTGACCTACCCAGCTGTAATTTGAAACCATTGCTCCTTGTTCTGTCCTCTGCTACCATCAAGAACATCCTAGCTCCCTCCTCTTTGGAGCACCCCTTCAAGTAGTTGAAGGTTGCTATCAAATCTCCCCTCAGTCTTCTGTTCTGTAGACTAAATAAGCCTAGTTCCTTCAGTCTCTCCTCGTAAGTCATGTTCCCCAGATCTCTAATCATTTTTGTTGCCCTCTGCTGGACTCTTTCTAATTTGTCCACATCCTTTCTGTATTGGGGAGCCCAAAACTGGACACAGTATTCCAGATGCGGCCTGACCAGTGTCGAATAGAGGGGAATTATCACATCCCTCGATCTGCTGGCAATACTCCTACTGATGCACCCTCATATGCCATTGGCCTTTTTGGCAACAAGGGCACACTGTTGGCTCATATTCATCTTCCCGTCCACCCAGGTCCTTTTCTACAGCGCTGCTACTTAGCCGATTGGTCCCCAGCCTGTAGCAGTGCATGGGATTTTTTCATCTTAAGTGCAGCACTTTGCACTTGTCTTTGTTGAACCTCATGAGGTTTTTTTCGGCCCAATGTTCCAAATTATCCAAGTCTCCCTGGATCCTGTCCCTGCCCTCCAGAGTATCTACCATTCCCCCCAACTTGGTGTCATCCGCAAACTTACTAAGCACGCAGTCTATTCCATCATCAAGATCATTAATGAAGATGCTGAATAGAACCGGCCCCAGGACCGACCCCTGGGGCACTCCACTCGTTACCGGTTGCCCACCAGACATCGAGCCATTGATTCCTACCCGCTGAGCCCGTTGATCTAGCCAGTTTTCTATCCACCTTCGGTCCACTCGTCCAACCCATACTTCCTTAACTTGCCGACGAGAATGCTGTGGGAAACCGTATCAAAAGCCTTGCTAAAGTCAAGGTATACCACGTCAACGGCTCTTCCCGCACCCACAAATCCAGTCACCACATCATAGAAGGAAATCAGGTTGGTCAGGCATGAATTGCCCTTGGTGAATCCATGTTGACTGTTCCTGATCACTCTATTTTCCTCCAAGTGTTTCAGGATGGATTCTTTGAGGATCTGCTCCATCTTTGGAGGCTTTTAAGGCCCAGTTAGACAAAACCCTGGCTGGGGTGACTTAGTGGGAGTGGTCCTGCTTTTTAGCAGGGGGTTGGACTACATGACCTTGTGAGGTCCCTTCCCACCCTATTGTTCTATGATTCTATGATTTTCCCAGGGATTGAGGTGAGGCTGACTGGTCTGTAGTTCCCCAGATCCTCCTTTTTCCCTTTCTTGAAGATAGGTACTATATTTGCCTTTTTCCTGTTGTGTGTTTATTTTACACACCTTTGTAAAACTCAAGATTGCGTAAATCCACCTGCAATGGTATTACTGTCTCTTCAAAATGGTACATCTAGTATTATGACTGAGGCAACGAAAACAAATTTTTAAAAAAACCTAAGCATCTCTGGGTAGCAACACCAGGCAGTTAAATGGAAAATTCAATCTTAAATTTAGCCTCATTCAATCTTCTATTTCCCAAATCTGTAAGAGCCTGAGCATTGCCAATTAATCTAGCAGCATCAGAACTTCAGTCCAAACATTGCATCTCCAGAGCTCCCCTTTCTCAGGTGGCATACACACAACTTGATAGAGATGATGCTGGATTGAAACTCGAGCCTTCCTAGCCCCATGCAGATATTTCCATGTCAGAAAAACAGGTGACGTGGTTTAGGATGGTGGAACAGTTTTCTGCAACATTGGGTTAGCTGAGTAACAATGAACAGGTATTACATTGAGGTCAAATTCTTTTTCATTACAAAGTACAAAACTTGCCTAAATGAAAATTTGTTCTTCAGAAAGCAGGTTCCAAACATTTTGGAACCTGACACTTTCAATAAGCTCCTTTCATAAGTTCTTTCCCACCCCAGATAAATTATAAAGCATTTTAAAAGTATTTGGTTGCATTTACAAAAGTCACAAAAGTGCACTCATAACATTTGTTATCATGGCTTGTTCACTACAATATGTTTTTAAAAGTTCACTATTGTCAACCAATGTGTAATATTCCTGTCATTTGTACTTAAATAAAGGGAATGATAAATGGTATTTCAGGTACAATGTCTGAGATTTGACTTATTTAAGAAAAAAAAATACAAATATCCATGAATTTTGCCTCTTTTATTCTAACTTTGTGTCCTTTCTTAAAGATTCCACTGGCAAAAATGTAGCATAAATCTAATCTCATTCCCCGAGTTATTACACGAATTTCATTCATTCCACCACACATAGCACCATAGTGAAATTCAGAAAAATATGAAGACATATTAGAGCTCACTTGAAGTTTTACTGACCATCCAAAAGGATATATATGGGATGCTCTATGACGAAGTATCTCTTAATAGTAAAGGCATCTGAAATATCTAATAGGCAATGGTAACATGCAGGCAAGTAGTGCAGAGTAAAGAAAATTTTGAATGACCAGAATAATGCAGACTTTAAATATTTTAACAAAACACAATAACTTTAAAAGGTCAACGAATTCCTTCCAGTGTTGTTCCTTTTGTTACATTTCCATTCAAAAATAAAACTTCTGTATCATTATTTTACCCCTTGAGAAAACCATTTTTGAAAAGGGCGCTCCTTCCTGCAGGATAGCAGTTTTAAGACAAACCATTTGCCTTTTTGCTTCATATCTCATAAAAGGTGCTGTTTCTAACAACCTGTTAAGTACAAGTTCATTAACGCTGAGCATGAACAGGAGAACAACAATCCCTGCTGGACTGTATATATGAAGTCAATTTTCTGAGCTGTTTACCTTTTCTATATGGTATAATTACCTCTCCCCACAAAAATCCTACATTTGCATTCTACTAGATTAAAGAATTAAAGTAAAAGCTAAAGCTAAGAGCAGCCCAGCTCTGATCTATACTAAATATTACAAAACTACCAAGCAGCCAGTAGGGCAACTGTTCCCAGTTACAAAATGTTGTTGCCCAATTTATTATTTATTTGCTTTCTTGGTCGTCTGCTTCCTGTCTCTATGAGAGGAAGGCATGGTATCTTCACTTGAGCTTTATCCTCACTACTGACTCCCTGTCCTCTAGGAGTGCCTCCTAGAGCCTTGTCAAGTCCCAGTCCACAGAAGTTTATGGGGATGATAAACATTAGCAACCTTCTGATAACCAAAAGATCAGAGGATCAAATGCATACATGGTTTAACTCAGCTGAATTGTACCAACGAGTATTTACTAGAATGTAGTCAAATTCCAAAGGGGCAGCCGTGTTAGTCTATTGTAGAAAGACAACAGAGTCCAGTGGCACTTTTAAAGACTAAACAGATTTATTTATCACATGAGCTTTCGTGGGAGAAAATCCCACTTCGTCAGACACTTTGAAGATGGGAAAGTCACAGAATGGGAGGAAATTAAATGCAGGGGAGTGTAACATAGGATCAGGTCAGGCTTAACAGCAAATCAAAATAGGTGTTAGGATTCAGACACTGGGGAACAGCACATAGAGGAGGGGGAGGTCAAAGTGGGATTTTTTTCCCACGAAAGCTCATGCGATAAATAAATCTGTTAGTCTTTAAAAGTGCCACTGGACTCTGTTGTCTATTTACTAGAAGACTGTGTTGTTGGCTTGGAGCAAACAATTAAATTAACCATTCAATTAGAACAGGATCATTGAATTATCAGTCAATAAGCACTTTAATTGCTTTCACACTTATATTGGGTAACAGTTGACATGAATGTCTAAGTCTCACCATGTGATGCAACAGGACAATGCAGGGCAGCCCTTTGAGGATAAAGGAAGATAATACCACCTAGAAATTCAGGGAGACTCCAACAGGAGTCACATTGATCTAGGAGAAATCCCATGTTAAAAAGCTCTCCTATCATTGCAACCAGACCACTTTTGTAGTCAAATGGCAACTTTGCCATCAAGCTACAAGAGGGAGACAAGCTGAAATGAGGTGCAAGAAAGAAAACTCCTAGCTTCATGTTAACATTTCATGGAGCCAATAGACTGTAGCACAACTCAAGATATTACTTTTCTCCACTAAAGTGAACAAGTACACAAAGGTTCTCTAGAACAGGGGTCTCAAACACGCAGCCCACAGGCTGTATGTGGCCCGCAGAGTTACTTCCTGCAGCCTCCAACGACACCCAGAATTTGTAAAATAATTATAATTTATAATGTAAAATTTTAAGTGTGTATTTGCTTACTCTTAGTCTTTCTGATAATGCCGCCATCTTTACTTTTAATAACATACTATATTCTCTTCGATTTTTTTCAATTTTGACTCTACTTTTGTATTGTTGTAGGAAAAGGTTTCAGTGACGCAGCCCACGGGCCAATATCCTAGTGCTCATGGTGATTTGAATTTGAGATCCCTGCCCTAGAAGGATGGCACAGATGAATTTTATGTTTGTGAAGCACTGAGATCCTCTGATGGAAAGTGTTATGTTAGCACTATTTATTACAGTGTCTTTGTGGACTGCACGACTCCAGACACAGTTAATGAGCAATACAGTGAACTTCTCCTGATGGATCTCCACTTAAGCTGACTCAGAAATGACAGTCCATTAGGAATTGCTGTGGCCTAATAATTTGGCTCTGACATGGTGCTCAACGAGCTGTTCTGCATGCTGAGCAAACCAGAACAATTCTGTGTGTGAGACCTTGCTGGGAGCCCTGACTGTGCACACACTACACAGCAAAGGACATTTTATGGATTATATTGTAGAGCAAGCTGTGTGTCTTTTAACAGGGCTTGAAAGAACTCTCCATGCCTATAGCGAGCAGGAAGCTTTCCCAGGCAAGTGCCTTAAACTTCTGAAGACTGTAACCTTTATTTTAAAAGTTTTTAGATAGTAAAGCAAACATCCCACTTGTGGTATAAGCTGATTCAGGGGTATCTTCCCAAGGCTTTAAATAAGCAGGCCCAGTGTTTCTGCAGCTCCTGATCATTTCCCCAACCCTCAGGCGTCACCACAGTCTCATCTGTTTTCACTGTCATTATTCATAACCCTCAGACTAACCATGAAGGGACATGCATTAGGTCAATTTCACACTTCTACTGCTTGAGAAAGCATTGAGCAGCACCAGAGGCAGGCACTGGAGCTAGTTACAGAAGAAAACCTGAACAAGAAAGCTATGGTTTGAGTAGGGTAGTGCAAATATTTACAGCAGAGTAGTAGAAACAGTCCGCTTGCACAGCTTCCAGACAACTGAGGCAAAATGGGGGCTTCTTGGGGTTACAGGCAGAGACAGAGAATGCTTTGTCCCCACTTCAGAAGAAAGGAGGCTTTGGAGGCCAGGAAAGAGATTCCAGTTTATCCGTCAACTAATATGCAAAGACTGATATGAAACAAGTCATCAAGCAGGGTCCAAGAATGGCACCCTGGTAGAAATCATACACCATGCCCTTTTGCCAAAAATTGGGAGAGGGGCGTGTGGAAAGGAAGGGCTGTTTCTCATCAGAGGTTGTCTCTGAGCATTGCCTATTTCCACCCTCACCAACATTTTGCGCTGTTTAGTGTCAGGTAAAATTTCCAAGCTACATATGAGCGCCGGTGTGTAGGTGTGGGAGAGATCAGTGTGGTAAGCCAAAAAAGGTGTTGACAAAAAGATTTTTGGAGTAAGAAAACAAAGAAAACAATATGATGGGGGGAGAAGATATAAGTGATTAAAGGGAGAGAAAAGGAATACAAGAGAGACAAAATGATCTAGTGCAGGAAAAGAGTGAAGTCAGGCAGAGTAAGAAGCTATAATTAAAGTGAGAGAATCAGTAGTAAGTGACTTTTTTAAAGAGGTCATTAACTAGAAAGTTGATTGACAGCACTGCCATTATAGTACTCAAATTGTAAACAAAACCATTAAACGGAAAAGGATATGTAAGTGAAGTTATGTGCTGAGGCTGATAGTGATAACATTGGCAAGAGAAAGATCCTATGGTTTCATTGTCGTGAATGACTGCTGTGATCCAGCATCTGTCATACTATGGAATGAGTCCTTGGACTGTAAATGCAAACCAAGGAATTTGTCTATAGAATGTAGCAAATCCAATGTAGAACTTCCACACTTCACAAGAACAGGAGGCTTAGAGATTATAAGGAGCACTGAGACCTCTTGTGAAAGAGAGGCTAACACTCCACAAATATCTGTAAGGAAAATTATCTAGGTCGATCTCCCCAGGGACAATAACCTTTCACAATAGCTTATGCGTTAATGTACATGACATGAGCTATGTTCCATCAGTTGCGGTTGAGATGAGGAAACTGCAAGATGTAACTCAGAATCCCTCCCTTTTACTTGGATTTCCTCACCAAAGGGATGAGATGTCTCTTGGTTTGTGTCAGTTTCATTCTGCATCCTGTAGATTTGGTTCCTTCTCTTTTTCATGAGAAGCAACTGTGGCTGCACCATGCAATCTGTAAGCAACACAAAAATGCGACATTTCCCCTTCTGCAGAACAAAAACAAGGCTGAATAAAAATTTTTGTTTGTCTTTATCCAGTGGTAGGCATGGTCCAAACACGTCTGTGACAGTTCCTGCCTCTAAGAACCCAGCAATGACACAGACAAGCAACGGGTTGAGGGGAAACATGTCAACCGCACATCAGTTCCTGGAGAAGTACCCATATGGAATAGCTGGGTGGTAGACTTATTATGAAGCCACTCTCTCCTTATCTCATACCCAGGGCTTAAAGGGGGTGGGAGAGAGCACAACACCATTTCCTGGGCTAGAAGCAACATTAGAGCTCTCCTCCTCCTTTGTTCAGGTAAGCTGTGCTCCCCTGTCCTCTCTGGCTGGTGCAGCGAGGACTCACCCCTCTTTCAGCCCCATCATACAAGGTCTCCTCACACCTTCTCACTGTTGCCAGTGCTATCAAACCCCAAGAAATTAGCAATGGGGGGAATCTGCCCAAAGAAATAGCTCTTTGTTATGTTCCAAGACACAGAACTTGTTTGATTGCATGTGTCTGAGTCCCTGATGTTATCGATACCTGCAGGAAACAAGGTCATTGAATGGTGTCAGTAATCAGTAGGGCTTTGATTTTGCCAAGGCAAGTTTTGAGAAAAGTTGCCCTGTTTAATATGATGATGACCATATCAGAGTCATGGAAACTGAGAAGAACTTTCAAGAGCTACAGGCCCTGGCTTGTACCCAAAGTGTTTCCATTCTTGGCACGTGCCAGTCCTCCTTGGTGGTACTGAAATCGTAAAAGATATTTCATTCAGGAGTTGCCATGCTACAGGTGGGTGTAATCCCATGACTTGGAACTGTGGAGAAGAGCAAGAAGCACAGATCCCATAATTTTTCTTTTTCCATCATATGTGCATGCTATTGCTTATGCAAGTAACGGATACAAAGCCCACTAAAGTCAAAGCAAAGACTTCCATTAATGTGAATGCAATCTGGAAATGGCTCACAAGGCAACTGGTTTCTGGTTCATGCACCAGCATGGCAACATCATGATCACAGAATGACTTGAAACCTACACACACTCTTTTTCTTCTCTAAACTGAAAGACTTCAGACAGACATATACTGGCTGTAATCAAAGACATGTTTATAGGTATCATTCAGTGCAGTTCTATTTTATTTAAATTTAAATTTTACAAGCATGCTACATTTTCTCCAGTTGATGTCTTTCTTCTCCCATCACCTCCAAAAAAGCATTAATTTTGAATTAACACTGAATTAACGAAGAGGCAGCATGGTTCAAGGGACTGAGGTCTCGGCTAAGAGCCCTGACTTCCTAACTGCAGTCTTGGGCAAATCACAATCTCTGCACCTCAGTATTATCATCTATAGCTGATGAACTGCAATAATTACAATTCCCTATCTCCGAGCTGTTGTGAAGATTATCTAATGACAGCAAAACACTTTGTAGATATGGGGGTGGAGAGGAGTCAGGTAGAAGAGTACAAGTGCATTTTATTTTGAGTGAAGAAACATGATTCCAGCTCCCCTGTACCTGCTAGGTCCCCTCTAAAACAGTGCCACTCCTCCAGGCACCTCCAACAAGTCAGTTTTCCTCTCCTCAAACATCAAGTCTGCAAGTCATCTTTTGAACCTCCCAGTTTCTTCTCAACACCCTCTCCTCCCCTCAACGTCCCTACCCTCCAAACTTTTTTCTCAAACCCTCATCAAACTCCAACTCTCATTATCCTGACTCACCATCTTATTTCACCAAAGTCCAATCATCCACTTTCATTTTATTCGTTTCCCATTTTGGATCTCTCCAAACAACCTGGCTTCCATTACAGGACTCTAGCAAGTTCTTTTTCCCCACACAAGATTAGAAGTCTCCCTTCTTCTCTAAACTACTGAAAAGGTCCTGCTCTCTGTGGATTTGTTATGATCTATACAAGCGAGCGACAAAAACTTCAAAGAAGCATCAGACAAACCACCACCATGAGGCTCAGCAGACATTCATGAATGTTAGAGAGACCAACTCTCTCTGTGATCAGTGGGTTTGCTTTCCAGCCAGTCTAAATTCTTCTTTTAGCAATTTTCTGCTAATGTTGCAAGTGGCCCATTGGCAAGTAAAGCTGTCCTGGGTCTGATGCTGTGCATCTGGAACTGGCTTTATATAATAAAGCAGAATCATCGCAAATAATGGTAGCTGCTAGACCAGTGCTGATCACAGTTCAGCTCTGAGTACAAGATCATTCAGAGCAGGGTTAGAACAGAAGGTGCTTCTAGCACCAGCAGCTACTTAGAACAGTGTATATATTAGTGCTTACAGTGAGAAGATGCACTGTAAAATTAGCTCTCTAGCTGTCTTAACAATACTAGTCTCCTCAGGTTAGGATTCTGTGGCATGAACAACAGAAAAAGATCTTTTATCATTTAACAAATGTTTAGCTACATGGAAGTTACTTTATCTACTTTGAGATAGTCTTGTTCTATCTAATGAAGCTTTGTACAACACCTGTGCTCTGGGTGCTGAGTCACAAAGGGTTAAGAGGCACTTTCTACAACTACATTGCTGATATGAGAACTTGATATGGTTAAGCACACAGACCTATCTGCTGAAATGAAACAAACCTAGCAGGAAAGTTAGCAGTGGCTTGCGGGAAATCTGTACTGCTCATTCAGAGTCAATAGTTTCCTGAAGTTTTTTCTACAAATGACCATTCAACAATGTGAAATACATCATTTCTGAAAAACAATCTATCAGTTTCAGGCATGAATCTGAAAAGGCGATAAATCTATTCCAAAAGATACAGTCAACAAGCACTCAACATTTCCAGCACCAGTTTTCACTGAAATATTACACAAGCTCTAAAAACTAACAGATGAAATTACTGAATTAAAATACGTGGAGTTGCAGCCAGATTATCCATGCTCGATTTAGAAATGTGACTATTCCAAAAACATTATTAAAGGTAACCATAGAGAGATGCTGTTGTCTGGTGCATCACTGCTCCTAAAATCTACATTATTTATCACTATCTAACATGATGAAATGCATGCAAAACAGCCTCACAGAAATTACTACAAGTAGTGAGTCCTTGCTATTTAGGTCAGCAGTACCCAATTAAGCGCACACATGCTGAATCATTTCAACTATTCATGGTTAGACAAGTATACAATATAGTTCTTTCACCTTGTAACCAGATGTTTGAAACAGGAGATGAGAATAATCCAGCAGCAGTGCACCTGGGAAATAGACACGTTAGAGAAAGGAAAATTAACTTTATTTCTTGTATTTTTATTTCTATGTTATGTCACTTTTAAAATTAGGGATACTGTTTTGGAGAGTGGAAAACTGATTATTTGGGTTCACAACCAAAAAAGCATACAGATAAATAATTTCTTTCAAGCATTTTCTAAAATGGCTTCTTTGTTTCAAATGCCTGTGTCACCAGAACTGTTTGTTATTTGAATGTTGAGCTACTGGGGACTCGGACAGTAACAGTATTTTTCATCAGTTACTGAATACATTATTGCCTCTTTCCTCTAACACTTCAAAATAAATAAATATAATTTAAAGAAACCCCACAGGGGGAAAGGGTCGAATGGAAGAGGACAGACAAGAAAAAGACAGAGGCTGGTGGGGGATATAAACCTGAAGGATACCATTATGTTGACTCAAAAGCAAACTTTAAAACTGAGACTGTTATATTTTAGGTGTTTACACAAGATATGCACTTCAAGTTGCTTGATTCTGATCTCCCACCAGTATAATTCCATTGACTTCAAGGGAGTTGATCTCAGTTGCACCACTGTGGATAAGTCTGGCCCCAGGTGTTTCGCCCTGCTTTCCACCATATTGGCAACTCCACATTAGGATGGTTGTCAAGCTATCTGCATGACACAAACACCGCAGAGCTGCAGAGAAGGGCACCTGGATGTCAGCCCAGAAATTGCTACGGTCCCTTTCAATGCTTTGGGATTTTTTATTTGTGGGCTTAACTGCAAGAAGCAAACCCATTTCTCTCCCTCATAAAACCCAACTGAAATCCAGAAATGCAAAGAGACCAACTTTAACTCCGCTGATTGCAATGAGTTACTGGACTCATTCTAAGAGAGAAGGAGACTTTCCATGCCCGCTGGGGACGGTTACAAATGTGTGTCACTGGGCTAGCCACTCAATCCCTCTATAAAGGTAGAGCAGTGCCCAAAAGACAAAAGAAAAGCCCCTTTCCTCCAGCGCTTACCTTCTCTGGCTGCTCCCTCGCCTCCCAGTGACCTGGGGAAGGAGATACGGCCGTGAGGAGCTGCCCGGGCAGGCTGTCACTCCAGCAACCAATGACCGGAGAACCAGCAGGCGCTGAAAGAAGCTGCTCCACGCGCTCGTGCGCGCTGCACAGCCCGGCTGCCACGAGCCGACAGCGACCGCCGCATCCCCCGGCGCCCGGCCCAGCAAGCAGGCATGGAACGCTGCCCACCTGGTGCGGGGCGGAGGGAGCCCGGGTGCACCCGCTGCAGCTCGCGCCTCGCCAGAATCAGAGTTACCGTCGCTAGGCGACCCGCACGGAGCTTGCTCCGGCTGCTGAGCCCAGCCCCGGCGGCTACCAGGCTGCAGAATGCACCGCGCCCGGGAGGCTGCACAGCCATCGCCGGGGGGGAGGGGGATGCAAAATGCGCGGGACACTGTTGCTGGGCTCAGTCCGGCAGGGCACCCCGCTAGCAGGCTCCGAGGGGGGAGGACGTTTACACGGCGCCCGTTTCCTCACCTCTTCCCGCCCGGCTGCTACGAAGCCATAGCGCCGCAGAGCATCCGCCGCTCCCCAGCCTCCGGCCCCAGCAGTTGCCGCAACGAGCCACCCGCCGGCTCTGCTGCGCCGGAAACAGGCGGGCGGCGCTCCTGGAATGTGGGTCAGCAGCCGCCGGCAGTGGGGAGGGGCGGGGGCCGCACGCGCGAGGCTCCGATCCGGGCCGGGCGGCGGCTGCCACCTACCGGCGAGGGCAGGGCGGTGTGTGCTCGGGGGCTGGCGGGAAAGTTGGGCATGGGGCCACGTCTGTCTCCCTGGGGTGCTGGGCGGGGAGGAAGTGCAGCAGCCAGCCCTTGCCAGGCCTAGGGCCCTCTGCTGGTGGTGGTGAAGAAAGCGAACAGATAGACTTGCCTTGGGGGAGGGGTTCGCCTGGCTGACTTAGCAGTTGACATGGCATTAAGGGCTGGGGCTTGCCAGGTGAGATCACTCTGGCCCTGACCCAGCAAATCACTGAAATACACAGTCTCTTCTTTTAATCAACTGATGTGAATGGGCCTCATGCACCCTAACTGAACTGACTTTGCTAACACTTGCCCTCCTTCCCCCCTGCATACAGTGCTCAACTGTCGTTTTCACTTCATACATCTGACGAAGTGGGTGGAACTCCTAAAAGCTTATGCTGGCAGAAATTTGTTAGTCTTTAAGGTGCCCCAGGACTCTCATTTTTCCTGAAATGAATGGGCGGACTGGCCTGCTTGACGTTGATTTTGTTCTCAGGTGTTCTGCTGGACGGAGGGGCAGGACACTCAGCACCTTGAAGGATTGAGGCCTGAGCGAGGGTCTGATTTTGTGGGCATGATTTTGCACCAGGGACGAACTGTTCGGTACCCACAGTCAAGTTCATGCTTCCCCCTGGCAATGTGTTGCATATGCAATTTATTGTAGGCACTGAACAGCAAACTCAGCAAAGATCAGATAAAGATGTTAAGTGCAAAAATAATTCTTTGTCTGTTAATCCCATTAGTCATACTACATGCAGACACTAGAAATATGTTGGTGACCTTGTACTGTTCATAACTTTTTGGTTCCCTTTTCCTTGTGCCCCCACTAAGTGGCACGCAGAGGGTTTCCTTTGCTGAGTGTAACAGAAATCATCAATTGCCACCCTTAGGGGAATTGAAAGGTTCTTTGCTCTTCAAGGACACAGCACAGGGACTGAGCCTTAAAAAGAATGTAAGGTTGTCATTCTGCAATCTGTCCTATGTGGGCATTCTGCTGCTCTCAGGCAGAGTCCCATTGATTTAAATGGGGTTTCATCTGAGTGCAGCAGTCTGCTTGGCTGGGATTAATTTGCTTGAAATAAAAGTGAGGACAGAAAAAAATAGGATTAAAGCAAGAGAAACAAGCTGCATAACCCAGCCAACGAAGGTGTGCTGCAGGCCTGTGGTGTCAGTAGACGCTACGCCCGACTAATGCGCCGCCTCATGGTGTCCGACACCATCAGATGGTCCCGAGACATCTACATCGAACATATCACCAGGCATAGACAGTACCAGGAGGAATAAGGGTCCACCTCCACATCTACCACCAGGGGGCTCCGCCATCCCCCTCCCCCCACCTCTCTGCGTGAGAACATATCTCCCTATGGATTCTTTACCCACCCTCCCTATTCGCATTCCGGGATAAACCACCCTCAATATCATATGTGCTCCCCATATTGTCACACTCAGTATCCCTCCCATATTAAGCTGTTTATCCCGAATCTCTGACCTCTTGCTTCTCAGCCCTGCAGTCCTTCGACTCCCCCCATCCTGAATACTGTATGTCCTGGTTGTACTCCCCATCCTTACCTTTACCTGTTACTTCCCAAATGATCTGTACTGTAACCTGGATGACCAATCACTTCCTTTATCTAAAACCATGTCTGTTTGACCTTTTTTTGTAACATTCACTCAAATAAAGTATTTTATATCTAGTCCTACAGCTGGCAAAAATAAACAGTTGGTACAATTTAAGTCATTGTAGAGAAGCATTTATAAAGACCACATAACTTCTAGCCATCCTGTCCCTTTCTTCTGTTTCTTCTTTCTTGGCTAACCTGCCAGTGAGATGCTTTCCCTGCCCTTTTGCTTTAGCTAACTTTTGCCCTGCCCTGCCCTTTTGCTTTAGCTAGTCCACCACACACATCATGTCTTGGGTCCCTCCCCTTTGCCTCACCCATATGATAGCCAGTAATCCTTTATATCTTCAAAGTGTAAACCTATTCATCATAATGCCAGGCATTCAAGCAAAGATATTTAAATAGGTGTCCTCTTCAAGGGAAGATGACAGTTGTTTCATTCATGAAATGTCCCAAAATGCTTTTAAGTCTTTAATGTTATAATAATTGCCATTGGGTAAACAAGTCTGGGTTCTTGCTTTTCCAGTTACATGTATTCCTCCAGATGTTTCTTTGAAGCTGTATTTAGCCTTTCATCACACATTGGAATCCATCCACTGTCCAGTAGGTTGTCTAGTGTTGGAGGAAATCCCTTGGGGATGCTAATTAACCTCTTTTAAAATTTCAAAGGGGTAGCTGTGTTAATGTGAAAGAAGAAACAGAAGAAAGGGACAGGATGGCTAGAAGTTATGTGGTCTTTATAAATGCTTCTCTACAATGACTTAAATAGTACCAACTGTTTATTTTTAACTTAAGGAAAAGTTAAATCGACTTAATAACACTTTGTTTTAGGTCGACTTAAGCCAGTATGGATGGGGATTAGCGTATAAATCAACCTTATTAAGTCAACTTAAAGTGTTAAATCAACTTAATAAGGTCAAAAAGGGGCTATGTCTATACTAGAAAAGTTAAGTTGACTTTTGTTAAGTCGACTTAATAAGGTGGACTAAGTCGACTTAAAGTCTACTTAACTTTTCTAGTGTAGACGTAGCCTTTAATCAAATGATCACATATTGTTTTTTGCACAAGATTCCTGCTCTCAGTTCTGGTACTTCATCTCCAGCAACTGAGAGAAGTAGTTGTTGGTAAAGTCCTGTTCAGCCCATGCACCCCTAGGCTGGAGCTTAATCAGTACAAATGAACTCTTTGAGGAATTTAGCTGCCAAACTTTAACAATTTTTTACTGGGCAAACTTTATATATAAACTGAGATGTTTTAGAGGATTATAAGTTATAACTTGGGCAAATTTGGACAAGTTGTTACAAAGAGAGTTAAAAGCACATCCTTGACACCAGAGCAACACCTATTTCTTCCTGAAATTTCAAGTCCTTGTTCCAAAGCATGGAAGTACTAAGTAGAGCCTCCCACAAAAATTATTTTAAGATTTTGAAGGGTGGGAGGAGATAAATATGGGCAACTGTGACGGGGCGGCTCCACCCCGCACTGAAGAAGCCCAACAAACACTGTGGGCGGGGGAGGCCCCGCCCCTTGAGCTCTGCTGGGCATGCTCAGACTGCTCACCCTGTATAAAAGAGAGCAGCTCAGGTCAGCTGGGGCTGGCTGGCAAGGAGGGAGGACCTCCACTGTCTGCTCCCGCCGAGGAAGGGGAGGAGTGCCAAGCAGCCCAAGAGGGAGAGGCTGACACGGAGTGGCGATACCAGGAGCGGCCGGCTCGTGACTGGAACGGAGAGACCCACCTGTGGTTGATGAGCCAGGGATCCCCGAGGGAGCGGCGGACCAGGACCACTCCGAGGGATCCTCACTCACCCGGGTAGGAAGTAGCCCAGGGGCCCACGTCAGGGGGTTAGGGGAAAGCCAGCGCGTTTCGGCGGATCCCCGCTGGCAGAACCTGCAACCCCGGACACCCGCAGGGCCCTGGGCTGGGGCTCAGTGGAGTGGGAGGGCCTGAGCCCCCCTACCCGGGCGTTGCCCCCGGAAGCCCGTGGGCCTGACTCTGTGGCCATTGGGCCTGACTGCCCTGGACCCAAGGGCGGCGTACTGACTCTGCGGCCATTGGGCCTGACTGCCCTGGACCCAAGGGCGGCGTACTGACTCTGCGGCCATTGGGCCTGACTGCCCTGGACCCAAGGGCGGCGTATGGACTCTGGACAGAAAGGGCACCCCCACCACTGCTAATTCCCCTGAAGCACCTGTAGGGGGCGCCCTTCACGCCCACCCGTGGCGCGGGACCGTCACAGCAACACATAGTTTTACTCCTTTTGACATGAGTGGCTAGCCAAAAATTCAGGGTGTTGTAATTGCTCCATTTGGGAGTAGATATTAACAATGTAGTCTAGTGTGTTTATTTTTGATGCAATCTTGTTTATTTACAAGCAATGTACAGAGTCTTTTTCCTTTTTCCCTGAAGACAGTAGGAATCAAGTAGCAGGTACAAACAGTTCTCGTTTGTGGTTCCAAGCCTGCCTTTCCACCCAAAGTTTTGTACACAAAAAGTAATTTCTCTTAACTTTACCTCATTACTATGGCCTTTTACACACTACGAAGTTATTGCGCGATAAAGCCCTTTATTGCGCGATAAGAAGCCGAGCGTACACACACCACTTACAGTTTTTGCGCGTTAAGAGCCCTCTTGTTGCGCAAAATGTAAACCACCAAAACGAGCGTGGTAGCGTCTAACGCGGAATAGCTATTGCGCGACAGTCCGTGTGTGTACGGTTACCGCACAATGCGAAACCTCCGGAAATGGCCCACAATTCCAATCCCATCCCTTCTGCACTTCCATCTGTACTCTGTTGCCATGATGTCATTTTTCCCGACCTCCCCTTCTGCTCTGCGAATTTTTGAATTCCCCACTCTCCCTTCTGGCTTGCTGTTCAGTGCTGCTGCCTCTGTGTGCTCCGCTTGCAGAGGTGCTAGATTTGATAGGCATCTGGGGAGAGTCCGCCGTGCAGTCACAGTTACGTGGCAGCCGGAGGAATTTCGACATTTTCGGTCAAATATCTCAGGCGATGATTGAGAAGGGGTATGAGAGAGACACTCTGCAATGCCGGGCCAAAGTGAAGGAGCTGCGGATAACTTTCCACAGAGCAAGAGAGGCAAACCGGCGCTCTGGCTCCGCGCCGGCAACATGCCGCTTTTACAAGGAGTTGGAGGTGATCCTGGGCGGCGATCCCACAACCACCCCGATCTCGACCGTGGACACTTCGGCGACAGCGTCCGAAAATGACAAGGCAGTGGAAGGCGACGATGCTGTCGTAGACGAGGAAGCGGAGGAAGAGGACGAGGACGGTGACAACGGAGCCACCGACATCGGGAGCCAGGAGTTATTCGCCACCCCGCCAGAGACAAGCTCCACGGATTCCTTTTGCATGCCTTCCCCTGAATCAGCCGATGGCAGCTCCGGTAAGTGACGTTTGCAGTGATCTCTATTCTAGCAGCTAGAGCTTAGCGTGTACATGAAGATAAGGCATTGAGCAGTGCTTTTTTTCTAAAAAAAAAGGTACCGGAACTCCTATTGATGTCCGTCGTGTCATAAAGAAATAACACTGAAAATAGTGCAGTAAACAGTAAATTTTTGAATATATCAAAGAAATAAAAATACAAGGTAAAAACTGTTAAGTTTTATTAACTATGCAGGCCGCTAATATACTGAAAGACAACCTGTGAGGTCTTACAGCAGGGGTCCTCACACTTTTTAAATAGGGGGCCAGTTCACGGTCCCTCAGACTGTTGGGGGG
>ML685902.1:3849302-3862640 GCA_007922175.1 Pelusios castaneus
GAAGATATCTTCCAGGAGCTGATGCATTCCCACGAGGCATCTGCGAGGGAGACAAGGCAATGGAGGAGGCAGTGCAGGCAGGACAGGAGAGAGAGCAGCGCGAGGCGGGAGAAGCAGAAGGATGCCCTAATAGACATTCTTCATGAACAGACCAACCTGCTGAAGACCATGGTTGGTCTGCTCCAGGCTCGCACCTCCCCCCCGCAGCCACAGCCGCCGTTCCCTCCATCCACGCAACATTCTCCCCCCCAAACAGTTTTTTGAACCCCATGGACACCCATGGTATAACGTTACCTCAACCCCTCCCCCAACGTATGTCGTGGAGTCCCGTACCTACACCCACCTTTAGTCCCCCCTCTCCTTACAGCTAACTTCTCATTTCTGTTGTATTAATAAAGTTGAAACATTTGTTAAATTTAATGACTTTCTTTATTTGCATTTTTAGTATGCCCTTGATGTGGGGTGCTAAAGAAATAAAAAAGAGAAAGAAGCAAACCACTAATATACATAGAGTTTCTAAAGTAAAAAATACAGAGCGATATCAGTGATTAGTGAAATTAAAAGGCAGCCTTTCAGTCCAAAATCATGAAATGATTCTTCAATGCCTCCCTTATGCGCACAGCCCTAAGCTGCGCCCCCCGGATACCCCTGTTGTCCGGTTGCTGGTAGGCATACTCTAGACGTTCTGCCTCCCTTGTCCATGAGTTCAGAAATCTCTCCCCCCGGTTTTCACAAATATTATGAAGGACACAACACGCAGAAATGACAATTGGTATGTTGTCCTCATGTAGGTCAAGCCGGCCGTACAGCGATCTCCAGCACGCTTTTAAACGGCCAAAGGCACACTCTACAACCATTCTGCTTAACCTGTAATTAAAGCGCTCCTTTGCAGGATCCAACTTCCCGGTAAAAGGCTTCATAAGCCATGGCATCAGTGGGTAGGTGGGGTCCCCAAGGATAACTACGGGCATCTCAACACCCTCCACTGTCATTTTCTTGTCCAGGAAAAATGTACCCGCCTGTAGCCTTCGGAACAGTCCAGAGTTTCTGAAAATCCGTGCATCGTGCACCTTTCCTGACCAACCCGCATTTATGTCCGTAAAGCGACCACGTTGGTCCACCAGTGCCTGAAGAACGATTGAAAAGTATCCCTTACGATTAATGTACTCGAAGGCGAGATGGTCGGGCGCGAGAATAGGGATGTGAGTGCTATCTATTGCACCACCACAGTTCGGGAAGCCCAACTCATTAAATCCAGCGATGATGTCCCTCACGTTCCCAAGGTTCACCGTCCTCCTTAGCAGAAGATGGTTGATGGCTTTGCAGACTTGTGACAGTGCTACTCCAACGGTCGACCGTCCGACCCCGAACTGGTTTCCGACGGAGCGGTAGCAGTCCGGAGTCGCCAGTTTCCATAGGGCAATTGCCACACGCTTCTCCACGGAGATGGCGGATCTCATCCTCGTGTCCTTGCGCCGCAGGGCAGGGGCTAGCTCCTGACAGAGTTCCATAAATGTGGCTCTCCGCATTCAAAAGTTCTGTAGCCACTGATCATCATCCCACAGCTGAAGAACGATTCGGTCCCACCAATCTGTACTCGTCTGCCGTGACCAGACACGGCGGTTCAGGCTGTGCAGCTGGTCTGCGAAACTGATCAGAATATCAGTTCTGCTCTCAAGGCTGTCAGTCTCCGTACTCGAGTCATCCGATTCCTGCTCTGAATCAGAGCCAAAGGCGTACTGCATCAGAAGCTGGGCTGTGTTTACAATGCTGAACGCAGCATTCAAGATCACAGCTGAATCCATGGTCATTCTGAAAAGGCAGTTCCGTAAAGACGGTCGTTTCAGTTTAAATTTCGCGCTCGTTGCTAGTGGCAACTGCTGGTTGGCGTCGGTAGCAGAATGCACCACGGGAAATGAAGAATTATCCCATGCAGCATAGCGTGAGCCTTCTTCTTCCCAGGATCCAAATCGCGAATTACCGATACGGGGGACCGTAGGATAGGTACCCACAGTTCAGTTTGCTTTGCTGGAGGACTGCGAAAAGAGGGGGGGGGGGTCTGTTCCGTTAGAGTCCGCCGAGTGTGTACGCGATCTTGCGCAACAACAACCACGGAACATTTAATGCGCAACAGGCTTATTGCGCGAAAAGTCTGGTAGTGTGTACATAGCCTATGCTTCCAGGCAGCATCAACTTGGCTTTCTCTCTGCTGTTTTGCTTCTGTTTGGCCTTGTCTACACTAGCCCTTACGCCAAAATTTTTGTCTCTCCAGGTTGTGAAAAACCATGTGTGATAAACTTAGTTAGGGCCCTCTGCTGACATGGGGGTTCCAGCACTCCCCCTCATCCCTTGCAGACCCCTGCCAGGCCTTGTAGCAATAGAGTCTGTTGCTGGGATTGGGACAGGGGTGGGTTGCAAAAAGAAAACCCCAAGTACCTTCAGGCATGGCCATGTTTTTCCAAGCAGCTGAGCTTACTCCCAGCCTCATCTACAAGTCCCTCAGGCCTGGTCAAGGGAACAGCCTTGCCCCGCTGCACGGTCTCCTCGCACCCACCTTGGTCTCCACTGTCCTGGGCTTAGAGCCACCCATACCAGAGCCACCACCCCACAGCTTCCCTATACTTTGTCAGTTTCCCTAGCCTGCAATGTCCTGCCATCCAGAGTCCTTCCCAGGGGGCTCTGGGAATAAACCTCCTATCCCATGCTCTGCTGAGGCCCTGGCCGGGCTTTTAACTTCCTCTTCCCGACAGGGAGCGGGGAAGCCTGTCTGACCAGCAGGCACCTTCCCAGCTACTGATGTAATAGAGGTGGGAGGGGTTGGTACACGTACACCCTATCACACCATGCTAGTTTTTTTTGTTTTTTTATGTCGGCAGGAAAGAACTTTCTCCCACCGACATAACAGTTATACAAGCGCTCTGACAGCAGCATTTTTAAGTGTAGACTAGCCTCTGTCTCTGCTTTTGTTGTCTCTCTGAATCCCACCCAGACACACTCACATATGCAAAGACTCTGCCCCGAGGCTCCCTCCCACCCTCAAAGTCCAAATTCCTGGGTGGGCTTGCACCATCCCTTGTTTTGGGTGGGGCTATTTAGCTATTTCTCAGCTATCCTAAATGCAGTGTGGAGGTCATAAGAGTTTAGAAGGAATTTAACCCAATCAATTTAACAGTGTTTTCCCCTAATCTTACTTTCAGAGTAATTCATTTGTTTTGAAGTGAAATTAAAATAAAAAAACCTTTAGCTTGAGGCAGACATCTGGCTTGGAGAACTTCTGCCCAAATGGTTTAAGTTTGGCAAAGGGATAAGCAAGTGAAAAACAGGCTCTTATCATGGGAAGTGTTGGTCACCTTAACTATAAGTGGTTTCAGCCCTGCCTATAATGAGTCATTCACAGATTAAAATCAATGGATCTGACCCTACAATCCCACTGTGTCCCTGTATACCCTCCTGAGAATAGGTCCTGCACATGGAGCCTCCTCAGTGATGGTAAAGCTGGCATATGGATGCTGTGCCAGCCTTGCACCAAGCTCCTGCATGTAAGAGTTGTATCAGGAGCATGGGGAGGAGGGATGGGCAGGCCTGGAACACAGTGCACTGCAGCTCTTCTGTTCTTGAAACCAGTAGGAAGCAGTGGGAACCAGAATGTAAATTAAAGCAACCTCAGGGCTGCCCTAATTTGCACTGGTCAGCACAATGGCCCCTGAAAGATTCCATGATACAGGGAGCCCAAATGTGACCTTCTCACACAACACAATTTCTCTTTTTCCAGTTAAAGGAAACTTGAGACTCATGCTGCTTTCCAGACCAAAGAACAGCCTGAAGCAGACCTGCCTTTCCACAAAATCTGATCTCTAATGTAGCAGATGTTTTTAGGCAAACAGGGCTACCAGGATGTTCATAAAACTGCCAATAAGAAACTAAATACCCCTACCATCTGTATAAAATCTTGTGCCCAGAAAATTAAAAATGGTGCATTATAGCATAAATATAGCATGTCTGCCAACCTCTATGTATTTAGAAATGGTAAAAAGTGTGTGTCATGTATTGAGATTCAATAATGACCACCAGACATAGCAGGCTTCAGAGTTCCCTTATTGAGCTTTATTTAGCATGTCTGGCAAGGACTGCCAGCAGACACACAGGTTTACCTGAGCACTTAACAACCCTCCCATTTATCACTATGGCAACCCCCAATGGCCCCAGTAACCTGAGATCCCAGTGTCAAAATACACAAACCCAGTCAGCAGAAAAAAACAAGCTACCAGTAGTTGAGTGATGACACAGTCTCCGAATAGTGGCTCATGGAATCTGCTGGGAGACATAAGGAAAGAGCAAGTCACCAGCAAGATTAATTAATTATTGGAAAGAAAGTGACAGGAGCACAACAAAAGCACATACCAGCACAACCAGCTCAGACGTTAATGTAAATCAAAAGCCAAAGCTACTTGTAATTTTGGATGGGAAGTGGTGTTGCACATTTCACTGACGGAGATAAGTTTGATGCACATGATGTGTGATATTCCCCTATGAAGAACTTACCATGATTTTTAACACCTACCAGCAATTTTCCTTTCTCATTGCCAGTGCCACTCAGCCACCATTAAAACATGCTTTGAAGTTGTTTTTCAGTTAATGTTTTCATGGGAAGCCAGAGCTTTTTTTAAAAAAAAATTTCCTCTTTGTCCAATATAAAGCATTTCGTAGCTTGTGTTTGAATTTCTTTAATTGTATACTCTGTTACTTCAGATATACTAGAATGGGAAAATATTTTGAAAATGCTATAACAATTGCAATGGGAGAAGAGAAAGTAAGAGTGACCCTAGATGAGTGTAAAAGCCCTTCTTGGAGGGAGCATATAACCTGTGGATATAGCTTTTCTTACCTTAATTTTTTAAACATAATCAATAGCCCTGATTCTTAGTTCCATCCAAACTTCACTGTCTTTTCCTCTTCCCTTATTCTGAGAGCTGGCCAGAAATTGCCCATCACGTGGCATAAATTAGAGCTGCTTTAGGGCAACTTTAACTTATACTCAGCTGCCTATGGCTTCAAGGGGTCATGACCCCCCACTTTTAAAAAAGGGAGGTCTATACTCTCTACATTTTAACAAAAGAAACATAGGCGCAGAATCCATATCCCCTCACATAGTGATACGTTCCAGAAGGGTAGCTGTGTTAGTTTGTATATAGCTAAAACAACAAAAGTCCTGTGGCACGTTAAAGACTAACAAATTTCTTCGGGCATAAGCTTTCCGGGGCTGCAACCCAATGGGCTGCAATCGCTGGCTCATTTCTGGAGCAGCCAGTCATGGAAATGGACACGGCACTTTGGATTTGGTCCCCCCACTTCTACAAAAGTTCTGATGCCCTTAAAAGGGGCATTTTGTCAGCAGGGAATAGTCAGAGAACAGCCAGTCACATCCTCTTCCTCAGTCATGGTACTGACACATTGTCTATATGCCAAGAGCTGTTTGCCATCCAGGAGTCCTTATTTCCTAGTGACCAGATCCTTTGGCTTTATGCCATAAGTGACTTAATGGATCTTAATGCAACAGGCAATTGAGCCCAGTTTTATCCTACGTTTAATAAAAGTGTGGTGTCAGTGTCATATACAGTGAAACTGCTGATAGTGTAAAAGCTGTAGTAGAATAAACAAAGCTAAACTGACAGTTTGTGTCTTCATTATTGCAGCAGTTTCCTAACTGTGAAAAATAGATTAAATTAAGGTGGTGACTAGACTTCCCAGATTAAGGGAATATTCTGCTTTAGCAAGGCTGTCCTTGTACCCCAGCCTCTACTCCACCTGTGAAAAACTCCTTCTCCTTTATATTAAGGGTCTATAATATTTGAATAGGCAGCAAGAGCTTTAGTTTATACCAGGGTTAGGGTTATATATACACACACACACACAATACATACTGATTCTAATAACAATTTAAACCAACAATCAGGAAACCTTGATTTAATCATCAACTTTAATCTGGTTTTGCTGTTATATTTTTGTTATTTTCCTAAACAAAAAGATGGATTCTCATTAGTTAGCAACCATTACACCAAATTATTTGCAATTACATATACATTTGACATTAAATTTGGTGCTCTTTTTTGCTAATCAGGAGGACACATTATATCTGTGCACATTTATTTAAGCAAATAAATAGCCTGACTTACATTTATTCAGATTCTTAATTTTACATGTTTTATTATGTTAGAAAATGATGAATGATGCGTTTCTTATTTACTAGATGATGGTTAATTTTTTACTTTGGTTTGTGTCAAGTGCTGTTTGGATGGAAATTCATATTCAATTAAAATGCACAAAAAAATAATTTTTTTTTGTTAAATAAAAAAACCTTGAAATTGCTGGTTACATAAGAGAAAGTTTATCAAAACTTGTTTTACCTTAAAACTAACTGATTATTTAAACAAAAGAAGCATTATCTGTTAATGAATTAAACCGATTGTTTCTGGTTACCATGTCCTTCAAAATTTTAGAGCTAATAGAGCTCATTCTCTCACACCTATTTTTTATTTATAGATTGGAAGAGGAAAACAAGATTTCCTACTTTTTCAGCTTCCACCTGGTTTCTTCTTAACTTTGAATGAACTAGTCATTGTATTAAACTAGTTGAATAAATTGAAAGAAGAGGTTTTAAAATTTTTTTTTGTTTATTTATTTATTTATTTTATTTATTTATTTTTGCACCTGTAGAAGAAACTACTGCTGTCAAAGGCTGGTTTAGCACTTCGGAAAACTCTGGTTCCAGATGCTTAGCCAGTGACATGCATCAGTTCAGTGGTCTCACTTTCCTTAAAAACTTGACTTCTTAATCTTATTTTTTGTATTTAATTTAAACAATTTTATAGCTTATAAAAAATTTAGGCCTTCACCTTTGTTGTCAATTTACAATATAAATTATAATATCTTTATTTTGAAAAAATGAACCTGTCTTTAAGTTAATTGAAAAAATCTCATTTCCATTTTTAAATCTATTATTTTTTTTAATAATTTTTATCCATCCTGGTTTATATAGTTAAATAAATAGAATCATCAGCAAAGGATGTGGCCCCTTTATGGATCTAAGAAAGTCTAATAATATTGCACCAAATTCATCTGTGTTTAACAATAATTATAGTTTGTACGTCTATTGACACTTTAATCCGAGGATATTTTTTCACTTCAAATCGGTTATTATCTCCAGTTTATGTCTAATACTGAATATCATACCTGAGGTCCTGTACTCTTCCTTGTATATAATAATGTACCAAATGTGTATGTAAATTATAAAGATATGTATGTACTTAAAACACAAGCAGATAAATACTGTACACTGGAGAACACACTAGAAGAATATGGGGAACAATCCTGCATAGGTAGAGAAATAAAGTAGATGACATAACATGTTTATTCTATCTCTTATGTCTATGATTCTGTTTGATTAAAAAATCTGGTTACTCTAATTAAAAATGTATTGATACAAAAATTATTATTTTTTAGGATCAATGTGCCTTAATATCCTCCATTAATACATTGGTACAGCTATGGTTTATTTGCATCTAGTTTAAAACAAGCAGCAGGTAGACATATCTTCAAAACAAAGGACTCTAAGTAGCTTGAGGATACTGATATTGGGGTAGCCAAAGTTATCAGATGAAGGCAGATAAGATCAGTCAATTTTTAAGCCTCTTTCCTTGTTACTTAGTTCATTTTTGGCATCACACTTAATTTCATTCATTTTTGTTTGACGGGAGATGCTGAACAGTTTAACAAAAGAGTCAATAATAACAGCAAGTAGATGATGTCAACACGAAAGACAATATGTCAACACGAAAGACAAACTTAATTGCATAACTTTCAGACAGATTACAGTTCAGTGAAGAGGCTAGTTTGCTCATTTAGTTTACTCAACTCTTAATTTCAGTAGTTCTGTTGGAAAGGATAATATCTTCAGATGAAAGTAAAAAGTATAATTCATTTAATGGAGTAAATAGTTCTATTCTTTCTTTCAAGTAGAAGTAGCTTCACAGATAAGACCAGGGATGTGCGTATGAATTCAAAATGACTTCTGCTAAGAATATTTTTTTTTAGCAAAGGTAATTATAAATAGAATCAACTTTAGCATGCTGGTTACTGTCATAACCTGCTCATTTCCTCCACATCTGTGTATTTGTGAAGAAATATGTCCACCATATTTAACACCATGTGGAAAAAAAACCCCATATATTTACAATAAAGAATGGTCTTTGAGTCAGATTCTCAATGATGGGGAGAATGAAGGGGAAATTAAAATATGTATGAATCTTTGTTTTCACTATTCCTCCAAAATTAATAACAGGCACACTTTGCATTTATATATCATATTTCATCCAACGATCCCAAAGCATTGATTATTAAGTTTCACAACACACTATGAATCTAGTAGATATTATTCTGCTCATTATACGTGTTGATAGACTGAGTCACAGAGAAGTTCAGAACCACAATTTCAAAATGTTCCACTAATGGTGGTGTGACGCTGTCAGGATTTAAGGAACCATTTATGATATTATTTTGTATTAATATTTTATGATTGTTATAATCCATAGGAACTATGCCATGTTTGGTGTCAATAGAAAGGTAATAATCTGTGGGGAATGATTATATAGTTTTTGTGTAGGATTTGTATTCATATTAGAAGTTAGGAATATGATTGTTATATGTTAACTTGTGTAAGGCTGGGAAAATTCCCCAGACTGAATGTCTACCTGGCCATTGTCTCCTTAATGGCCCATTAAGGAAGCTCCCCAGTATAATGGGCCGACGAAGAAAACCTGTTGAGCCACTAGGACTTAAACATGTGACTCAGCTCCAGTTTGATTGGAGAGACCTGCACACAGCATGAAGAAGGCCAGAGGTGATATAAGGCAGCAGCCCCAACGCCATTTTGCTCTCAAGTCCTCAGTCTACAGCCAATACCCATCTCTGGAACTATTCCTCTGAGACTGAACAAAGGATTGAGGCCCACCCTAATGCTGGGTGTTTACCAGAGGAACAAGCCTGCAACTGCTTTTCATGAACTTTAAATCATTTGTATGTATGTGATTCGCTTTGACCCTTTAACATCTCATATTTTGCTTCTTTTCTTCTTATATTAAACCTTTAGTTGTAGTTGCTAAAGGATTGGCTATCAGTGTGGTATTTTGGGTAAGATCCAAACCTATATTGTTCTGTGTGCTGTGGCTGGCCCTTTGGGGTCAGGAGAACCTATATCTTTAAGGGACCGTGCAGCTAAGTGGGAGCCAGAGGAGCTGGAGTGCAATAAAGGGAGCTGTTTCTATTTTGGACAGACTTCTTGGTACCCGGTGTGGGGAACCAGAGGCCTGTTTGTGACTGATAGGGAGACTGGTTTAAGTACCACCCATCAGTGTTGGGAAGTTTGGCTCCCGGTTTTGCAGCTTGCCCTGATTTTTGCACGTCCAGGAAGGTATCCCAGGAGGCCCCGGTCACAGGTGGATGCCTCAGTTTTTGGGTACCCAACTTGAAACTTGAAACACCTCCACTTCCAACTCCAACTGAAGTCAATGAGGGCTCTAGGTTCACAGCACTTCTGAAAATTAGGTTCCAGATATCTCAAGTTGGTCACCCCAAATTAGTGTGCATTTCTGAAAATGTTGGCTTAAAATGATGTGCCATGGTTATCAAGTGGGCCAATTGCAGAGCCAAGATAATAATTCAGGAACCAGATTCTTCCTCCATAGGATATGAGAAAATCTCATAACTAACAATCTGTAGAGATACTCACATATGGGTGCGTCTACACTTGTAAATTAAGTCGACTTAAGCAGGCTTAAGTCGACTTAATTTACTCTGTGTCTACACTTGAGTTTCCTTAATTCCACTTAAGCAGTTCCTTAAGTCGAATTAAGGAAAAGTTAGTTCGAATTAGTGAAACCTCATTTTACTTCGAACTAACCCTTAATTCGACCTAGTTAGTTCAAATTAAGTCAATGTGGCCATGTTAGTTCGAACTAACTGCTTAGTTCAAACTAACCGGCACATTGAGCTTAATGCAACTGACAAATTCAAATTAAGCAAGTGCCATGCATGGCACTTGCTTAGTTTGAACTAGCATTCTAGTGGGGCCATGCTAGTTCGAATTAAGTTAATTTGAACTAACTTTGGTAGGTGTCGACATAGCCATAGTGCTGGAGAGGAGGGAGTGAAAGTTTAGTTACCCAAAATCCCAATCTTTATAAGACATTGCCTTAATTTTTTCTACCTTCTTATTTTATGCAGTGAGGAACTTGTCTGGTGGAAGAAGTCAAAAATAAGATGTAAATCACACAGTTCTCCAATGCATATAAACAACATTGTCCCCTTTGTAAACTGAGACTGCAGATGATGTGTGCACTGCAAGTGCTGTATATATTTTTAAAATGTATTATTTCAGTTGATAGAGTGGGCAAATTCATGGCGTTCCATGATTGTTTTTATGATATGTGACTATCCTCAAGGACTACTTTGGAAATTATTGTTTACAGAGAGATGCAGGAAAACAGAATGCCTGCTTAGTGAATAGAGTAGTGAGGATCCTTGAGTAAGGTTGCATAGCTTTCTGACTACCTAAAAAATCCTAATTGTTTATGACAGAACTAGATTTTGTCAGGTTAGTGCAAGAATTTGACTGAAGGGATAGGGGAAAATATTATTCAAAATCAGAGATTTCGCAAAGTAATACTTCATGTGTCACCTTCCATGTAGAATCATGAGCCAAAGGAGAATTAACATAAAGTTCCCGCGTTGTGTAGCCAGGCCTGTGAAGAAGAGACAGTCATTTTCAGCCTTCAGTGTGCCTGAGAAAACACCAACATTTTCCAAATAAATTACTTGCCACTAAAATATTTGGTGACAGATATAAGAATCTGGACAAGCTATTCATGTTGAGGATAGTGATTTGGAGGGAAATCAGTAGTTCACACTGTAAACATTTTCTGACCTTACTAAGAAGTAAACTAAAATACCATAATAAACCTGCCAGCTCTTTACTGGATACCTTCCTCAAGCCCAGGCTGAGGTGGAGAGAAACCATCTACCATATGTGGAAAGCATTGTGTTGCCCATTTCAGTTCTCAGTCAGTAGCGCAGCTCTGTAACCCCTAGGGCGGATGAAAAGGAAGTCCTGGGCTGACACCACTGAGGACCAGGCTTAGGGAGAGAGCTAGAGGTTGTGTGTGAACAGGAGCAGCTAGCTGCAGGCAGCAGCCTGGCAGTAGGGTGAGGGGTTGGGTTTGAAACCATTGGGTAGAACTTCATTGATACAGTAAGTTGAAGTAATTGGGCCTAGGGAATTTACACCTTTTAGTTTCTAGCAAACCTAGGCAAGGAATCCCCTGGACTCAGAATGTGTGTTTATGGGAATCCACTGCAGGCAAGAGCCTCATCTTTGGAGCACCACACCAACACTTGCATCCAAACGTGTGATACACAGAGCATGCCACCAAACACCTAGCGGGGACTGGTGTACCCCAACACTCAGAGCGCCCCTTGCAGTGAATTGAAATATGCTGGGTTAGATTGCGGTTTGGTTTTTGTGCACTTACAGGGAGTGTAATGGAGAGTCACAAACTCCTCTATGTCCCAGGGTGGGCTACCCAATATATTGGTGTTCAGAGTTTCATTGCAGCAGGTGGGGGGAGAGGGATATGGGAGTGGCTGGGAATGGACCCAACATCCCTATGGCCAGTCATTAAGCAATGCTGAACTGGTGCAGCAGGGAAGTAATTTGCTGCATGCATAGGTCATTAGTGGGGAGCAGTGGTCACACTTCCTTCTACGGGATGTGCCTTGGCCAAGAGGCCCGGCAAAGTCCCTTGCTATTGGCTGCACAGTCGAGCCCAGAACTATGGTGTTTGTAGGTAACATATACTAACCTACAATCCAAATACTTGGGGGGGGGGGAGTTATAAAATTATATTATCTAAGCATTTCATTCTGTTAATGTAATTTAAAACTAAATAATATTTCATTTTTAAAAAACATCTGAAAACACCTGTGTTTATATTTCAGTTAACCATTTAGTGCCTGGCACTAGAGCACATTTTACCTAGCCCCTCTCATCCTGAGCCCTCAGTGTGATGTGACTCTTAATTAGAAGGTCCACAGCAGTCCAGAACTGTAAGCAGAATCAGTGCACCCAGTTGTCTCAGAGAGCTTAGCTTCTCTCTTCAATTAAGCTCTCACTCCAAAAAGGATAACATACATTCCTCAGAACAGAAGATCCTGGTCACACAGTTTCTGTCCATTTGTAACACAAATGAGTGTGGACAACTCTTGTGATTTTAGCATAAGTCTTGCCATATTTGATGTATTTCTTAAAGTCCCAGCTCCTGGAATCAAGAGGTTGCAGGGAACAAGCAGAATGCCCCAGGGGTGAGTGCTGGGGCCAGTTTTGTTCATTTTCATTAATAATCTGGAGGGTGGAGTGAATTGTGCCCTCATCAAGTGTGCAGATGACACTAAGTTGGAGGAGTGGTAGATATGCTAGAGGAGGAATAGGATATAGAGTGACCTAGACAAATTAGAGGATTGGTCCAAAGGAATCTAATGAGGTTCAACAAGGACAAGTGGTGAGTCCTGCACTTAGGACAGAAGAATCCCTTGCACTGTGACAGACTGGGGACTGACTGGCTAGGCAGCAGTTCTGCAGAAAAGCACCTGGGGGTTACAATGGACAAGAATTTGGGTATCAGTCAACAGTGTACCTTTATTGCCAAGAAGGCTAATGGCGTATTAGGCTGCATTAACAGGAGCAATGCCAGCAGATCAAGGAAAGGGATTATTCCCCTCTATCTGGCATTGGTGAGGCCTCATTTGAAGTACTATGTCTAGTTTTGCCTCCCGCACCCTTACCTGCACTACAGAAAGTACAAATTGGAAAGAGTCCAACAGAGGGCAACCCAAATGATTAGGGGGCTGGAGCATTGGAAAGTAGACTTGTTTAATTTGCAGAAGAGAAGAATGAGGAGGGATTTGATAGCAGCCTTTAACTACCTGAAAGGGGGATCCAGGAGGATGGAGCTAGGCTGTTCTCAGTGGGTAGTAGATGGTAGAACTAGGAGCAATCTCAAGTTGCAGTGGGGGAGGCCTAGGTTGGATATTAGGAAATCTTTTTCACTAGGAGAATAGTGAAGCACTGGAATGGGTTACCTAGTAAGGTGGTGGAATCTCCATTCTTACTGGTTTTTAAGGTGTGGCTTGACAGAGCCCTGACTGGGATGATTTATTTGGGACAGTTGTGCTTTGAGCAGGGGTTGGATTAGCCAACTTCCTGAGGTCCCTTCCAACCCTAATTTTCTA
>ML685902.1:3863040-3963228 GCA_007922175.1 Pelusios castaneus
TCTTCCCTTCCTCTTCTCTTCTTTGCCTTCCTTTCTCTTCCCTTCCTTTTCTCTTCTATTTAGTTTACCGGTACTATTTGGTTCAGAATATTTTTTTCTTGTTTTCCTGCTCTAAAAACTGGGTGCGTCTTATGGTCAGGTGCGTCTTATGGTCCGAAAAATACGGTAATTTACATCTATCTATGCAGACAGCGTTCCTATCTAAAATTGTCCATGTATGACATGCTGGGGAAAGGATCTTGATAGACAAATTATCTCACAGGAATGGGATTTGATCTGGAAAAGAGGACTAGCAACCTTAGCCTATAGCATAATAAAGCACATTCTTTAAGATCATGTTTCAGTAGTACCTCACACAAGTTACCTTAAATATTATTGAATGGGGATAAGTTTTGGAGAAAATGTGGTCAGAGAGGGGATTTTATATGTCTATAGTGGATACTTTGAGTCATTAGAGAGGATTTGGATGTAATTCATAACCAAATATCACAAATGGTTCAATATTTATTGCCAAGTTATCCTATGGTCATTCTCCCAGGGCTTTCTGGGAGAAATGGTCGAAAGGAAATGAAGAATTATTCTCTCATCTGCAAGGCTATTGATGGCCTCTCATTGGGAAAAAAAAATAACCTCAGTTTTATAGGAATAATTTTAAAAATGTAGGAGATTGTTATAAAAATATTAGTGTACCAATCATGTACCCAGCAAAATAGACCAAGGAGAAATAAATACTTAGCTATTTGATTACCATTAATTTAACAGAGAAAATGCATTCATTTGCACAAGATAGACATGACTGGTTTGTAAAATATGCAAAATCAGAGACGTCACTCAATTTAATAAAATCACCAGAGCAGGTCATGGATTGTGTATGGATGTTCACACTTTAGTATGGTAACACCCTGTTAAACACAGAGATCTGATGACTACATTCCTGTATAATGATACTATAAACAAAAATTCACTGTGGTAATGATTATTGTTTTGTGTTTACATGGCAAGGATGTGTAAACTTGTTAAAAATTCCTAAATAAATAAACAGTTAAAAAAAAAAGGCTTCATTCAATATGAAAGTCTAGTACTGAACATCACAAAAGCATAATCAACTTGACATGCAGCACATAGCTCTCTTGATATTTTCCTGAAGAATAAGAGCTTTTTGGCATTGTAGAGGTTTACTATAAAGAATTTTACTAGCCTGGCTGGTAGCTGTAACACATTTTGAATTTAGGTCAATAGATATTTGTCAGAGCTCGTAACTACTGCATGAACATTGTGCTGGAACAATCTGCCCCTGTTTCATCAATCATTTATAATAATACTCCTCTGTACTATTCTTCAGGGGCAGTTCTAAGCAGACCTTTGTGCTGTAGATCTCCTCTTGTTTCTGTAATGGTCTTCATTTCAGATAGCGAAAATGGATGGGCTATATGCTACTTATGCGTTTCTCTGTGACTGGGTTTGAAAATGACAGTAGGTGTAGTGGGGTCACATTGGGCTGAATTATGATTTGACATGCCCACCCAGGCAGGGGAGCAAGAAAGCCCTTTCCACCATTTTTTGGACAACCCGTGGGCCAAGAACTCAGAAATTAGTGGTGTTCCATGATTATTTATCCCCTTATGAATGACAGAGATTAGACAGAGTCTCCTACCAAAACACCTGCTAGTGCACAGAGCCAATGTGAGGAGTATCATAATTTTCTGCTGGTGCAGAACAGCAATTTACTTCCCAACATCAAAGCAAGGAGGAAGCAAGGAGGAAATAGTGCCTCAGAAGGGATATGTTCGCTATTTTTCAATGAACTTCTAAAATAAAAACTAGAATATATTTTGGTAGAATGCCATTGGGGGAGGAGTTACTAAAAAATGAGCCAGAACCCAAAAATATTTACTGAAAACATTTTTTTCCCCCAGAATATATTCAGGTTGTGAAAAGCTAACACACAAAAATTGTTTGGCTGAAGGCCATTTTTGGGTTGAGAATATCTTTAGATGAAGAACTCTTGGGCAAGTCTAATGCCCAGTATTGATGGACATTTTGTGTGATAGTCAATGATAAAGTAGGTGGACATATGCAGTTGACTGTTTGTGGGTAATCATTGAGGAGTCTGGTATCTGAAGGAGATGCCTGTGTTCAAGGGTGTGGGTCAGGGCTGAATCAATGCAGGGGCTGTAGCAGCCTGAGGGATGCTGGTAGGGTCCCTGCCAGTGCTGGGAGGGGGCGGGGCCCTTGAGCTAGAGGCTGGACTCCATGGAACTCTCACCCTGCTCCTGGGCTAGCAGGTCTGCCCCCAGGGGCGGGGTGGGCTGGCACATGTTCTCTCTGCTTCAGGGGCGGGACCAGCGAGTTCATGGTGCCTGATAAACACAATTTACTGACCAATGCTGATCTTAAATAGACACTCCCAGAACAAACTATACAATACCTCTGTCATCCTGTTGGCAGTTGATCCACAGGAGGATGAAAAGACATCTTCAACCAAAGGATGACTGGGAAACATATAGCGTAACCAGCTGCTCCTCTTCAAGAGTCTAGCTGTTTACACCCTGTACTGTGTGCCTTCATGCGTGCCACAAATCCCCATCATCCTGTTTTTCCCAGCGGCACCTGCCAATAATGTATTTCAATGATCAGGTCATGAATAAGAAGCTGCATCTCACAGCAAAGCAGGAGAAATGAGTTCCTGTTAAGTCTCTCTGATCCAGAATTCAGAGACGCACAGCAGGTGGCTGGAGAACCATGAAGCAAAAACAACCTCTGGGCAACAAGTATTTCCCATTTGTTGAAGATTGGTACTGAAATACCAGCGTACATCATTAGAACCCTCATTGTGAATCATTTTCAGATTTCATTGGTTCCACGCTGTGGCTTTCAGCATTGTGATTGGATGTTCTTCCCCTGCTACTAACTTCAGCTGAGAAAAGCACTGTCAAAGGTTAACTAATTCTCACAACACCCTGTGCAGTAAATTATTATCATCATCATGGATGGATTTTGGAGCTTGCTCCAAAGATCCAGCCTCCACCACCACCTGGCCTGATCTGGCTCCAGCTGCAGGGGCTGGGGCTGGATGCTACCAGCGGTGGTGGCCCTCGGTCCCAGCCAGAACCCACTCCTGCCATGGGCAGCGGCTCCAGGTCCCCAACCAGGGCTGGATACGGTGGTGGTGGCCCTGACTCCTGGTTGGGGCCCACTCCTGCCACTGCTGGTGGCACTGGGTCCTGGCCAGGGCCCACTCTTGCTGCTGGGCCCCCTACCGGGGCCGTATACTGCCACCAGCGGTAGCCACTCTCTGCCTCCCCACTGCCAGCAGAGAGTGGACAATCAGGGGAGGCAATGCCTCCCACTGCCTCTTATAAACTCTGCCCCTGACATCATTCCACTTTTACATAAGAGAAAACTGAAACTGATTGGTTAGTGCTGGAATGTACGAACATTTACATGGGACAAGTGGCCTACTTTGCTTTGGTCCATCGTAGGTGCTCAGGGAATTTTCAGAAAAGCTCGTTAGTCACACCCAAATCCTTGTGGGGCTCCACAGAATGGGTGCTTCCTGAAGTTGGATTTGGGACATTGTTAAGGGGCCAGCTGCTCCACCAGGATTTTCCAAAGGGCTCACTAGTTGTTCTGCATACCACCCACCAGAGAATCTCACTTCTAACTGATTAAATAAATAAGAATGAGAGTGAGAGACTGAGTCTGTGGAATTCTGAAAGATAAGAGTTAGGTTAGCCAGGTATGGGACAGGAAGAGTGAGTGATTCCAGCATTTAGGATTTCTGGGTATGGACTGCACCCAGGACCAGATTTAGGGGCAGGTGATCTAAACCTTTGGTGCCAGGTTTGGGTGGTGGGGGTGACAGGCTCAGAGTGCAGTTCTAGTTGGTAGCAACAAAAGGGAAAATAAAAGGTTTGAAGTAAAACGTTTCAGGTATTCCAAATGTGGATTCATTTTTCACTGACCTCCAAGAATATTCTGGACCTTTGTAGAATCTCCTGGAACCTTCCAGACTTTCTGACAACTATATTTTCCCTGAATCTCCTAGAAAGTATCTATAAGCTTAGATGAGATGAATATTTTTATTTGCTTATATATGGCATGAATCCGGATTTACAGATCCTGACTTTCATATAAATCATTTTATAAAACAGGGATAAATCATGCATGCAAATTATGCATCAAAGTCATGAAATGGATTCCAAATGCAATAAAAAAAAAAATTAAAGGCTTAAAAAATGTAGGGCAGGGAGGCACCAAAGGCACTCTTCGCATGGAGCACCATTTGGTTGAAGGATGGCCCTGATTGCAGATGGTAGCAAAACCCCAGTGATCCTAGCATGGTATGTAAAACTGTAAGTTAGAGAGAGGAGGAGGAAGGCAAGAAGACTCATCTTGGATCAGAGATGAAGGAGATAGCAGTTCCTTACACACAGATGTGTCAGCCAATGGGAAACTTTCTTGACCTTGCTGAGATACAGATTATTTAGCCATGCAGATTCACTCAGGAACTTTTCAGGTGCTGTATCATGAGCTGAGGTGCCCCATGGAGCCATGTCTTCTCAGCTTCCATTAGGTTCACCACTGCTCTGGCCATACTTACATATGTAATCCTTCCTCGCCCCTTCCCATAGTGTGTTTACTTTTCATTTATTGCATCACATCTCAAATTGGACTGTAAGATCTCCATGGTAGGAAAGAATTATTTTCTCCCACGAAAGCTCATGCGATAAATACATCTGTTAGTCTTTAAAAGTGCCACAGGACTCTGTTGTCTTTCTATTTGTTTTGTAAGGCATTGTTGGGGGCTCCGTATAAATAATGAATTATAATAATCAGTACAAGCAAGGGAACTGTTAGCTGAAGTGTAACAGAGAAACTGTTACTGTATACTGCTTTTGTATGCAATACTGCCCTCTGCTGGTCGTCAGTGCCCTTTTGATGTGAGCTACTGAAGCAGATCTAGCTCAGTGGATGAAGTATGATTTTTTGAAGATGAATATACTGTGTATGCAAATTACATCTTTCAGTGCTACTCCACACCACAGATCCAGATTTAGCTTCACATTTACTGTCCACCGCACACTTAATGCTGCCATAGTTTCCTAGACTCTATTCCTGTCAGAAATATTGAAAAATGTAAGATAATGTTACCAACCATATAGTTTATGGCCATAAATTAATCCTACGGGATAAAGCCTGGTACATTTTTGTATCCTTTACTTTGGAGTGTGTTCTCCATTGAACAGCAAACAGTTGGCCAGAAGAAGCTCATGTGAAATAGCAGGCTGATGCCTGAGAAGATGGACCTTTGAGACCTAAGGACTAACAACCTTCTTAGATCCAACAATTCTGGTAGCCATTGTCACTCCTTATCCCCATATCTCCATGGCAGATCCCTTTGCTGCAGCCAACCTGCCCTCTTGTCTGGAGAGTCAGATTAAGGTACTGCTGAAAAGAATAGCAGATAGTCAGCCCTGCTGCCACACCGCATTTCTCCTCTCTGGCACTGTGCTAGAGGGAAGAGTAGTATAAATGAACCTGGATGTAGGGAGACAAAACATGGGATTAGTTTTGAGGAAGAAGTAAAGAGAAAATGGGGATAGCAGAGGATTCTGGGAAGAGGAAAGGTTGAAGGCGAAGGTAGGCTGAAGAGAGAACAGGAATCAGGAGTGAGTGGACCGAGGAGTTTTTCTAAGGCCTTGTACACACTATAGCCTTATCACATGGTAAGGAGCTTTACAGTGGTTAAAGTATAATTTGACAAGCCCTGGAACCCTCCTAAGCTCTGGTCCCCCTTCCCGTATTGTCTGGGCCCCATATATGAATGTGTGAGCCTGAGCCCAGGTAGGCATTTGCAACCACTTCTCAGTACCATATGCAGTTATTGCTCCATAAACATATTTATAATTTTATATGGCATTTATGTCTATAGCAATTATTGTCACAAACTAGCAAACACTGCATAACACAATAAGTATTGTGATCTTTATATTCCCAAAATGAACATTTCACTTCATTAAATGCAATGCAAAACTTGGAACACAAAAATTTTATGTCACTTTCACCAAATTCCGGTGACAGCTCTGTAGTGAAATGTGATGGGTCAAGTGCTTCAACAACACTGCTTACATGTTTTTCTGAGTCTGGCAACAATCTAGCATTTATACACTCCGCTAAGGCCTGGGAAAACTGACATTTAGAAATTTCACTTTGATTGCCGGCATTCACAGACATGTTTACACATACACCTTTAAAGCAACCTATGGCATTTGCCTCACAAGCCTCTTGGTAGAACGCTGAATCAACTATAAACACCTGAACTTGTCACCTTATCAACTTACTAAGATAATGTTATATCAGATTTTTTCAATGCTAAGGACAGGTCTGCAAGTTCCTCCAGAGCATCAAGCATGAGATGCAGGTTTTTAACAAAAACTGCATTCTCCAGGGGGGTTTTTTTTTGCAATGCCAGCAGATTTTGCTTTATCTTTCCCTTCTAGTGAGAAATCAGTTGATTTTTTCAAGAAGTGGCTATGGAGCACTGCATATGACCGCCAAACAGCTCATACAGTGCGACAGCTAGAGGCAACCCAACGTACATCAAGTACACATCCAATCCTATTAAGCTGGACTTCCAGATCACTCACACATTCAGCCAACTCTCTCAAGCACTTCAGCGACTGACTGTACAGAGCATACATTGCTTCTATGAATGATTTAAAGTGATTAACTTCCCTGCAGCATTTGATAGCATCAGCCACAGCCAATTCCAACTTATGATTAAAACAATGCCAACTTATCAAAAGTTGAAATCATGTCTTTAATTTTGCAGCAACACCAGACTTACTGCCTAACACGACAGAGGCTTCATCTACACCTAAACCAATCCAATTATCTTTGAGAAATTCCTCCATGTGCTGTCAAACACTGCAGCAAAGCTAATACTATGCCATCAGCATCATTGCTGCCTAGTTCAATCAGATCAAGAAAAAATGCAACAGGACCAATTTGTGCATCAAAAGTTATGCGAAAGTAAATTACAAGACAAGAAAGTTTAGTTAAACTTGTACTCTCATCAATTAAAACAGATTCCAAAGGGGTAGCCGTGTTAGTCTATTGTAGAAAGACAACAGAGTCCTGTGGCACTTTTAAAGACTAACATGCGATAAATAAATCTGTTAGTCTTTAAAAGTGCCACAGGACTCTGTTCTCTTCCAATTAAAACAGAAATTTGATATTGCTAAGAAATGACACTAGAACATAAACTATGTTTCATCTCCACAGATATGTGTTCTATTATGTCAGCACAAACAATATTGTTATGCAAAACACGACCCATATCAACACCATTTAACTGCTGTGAAGTAGTAAGGTCTGGATGGTGAGGGACACCACCCAAATAAAAGATGTAAAAAGCATATTAACCTAATAACACTATCTAGGACAGGGGTCTCAAATTCAAATCTCCACGAGAGCCACATAAGGAATAGGATATTGGCTTTACCGCACGATAAGGCTGTGAGTGTACACACTACAATGTTGCCTGTTGCACGGCAACAGCCCTCTTGCTGCGCAACAGGTAAACCATCCAGACGATCCGTGGTAATGCTTACCACGGATCGTCTGTCCCGCAATAGAGTGTGTGTGTACACTCATTGCGGGTTAGACAGCCTCCGGAAATGTCCCAGAGTGCCAATGGAGGCCACTCTGGGACACCAAAGCTGTCATACTTGTCAATTTCACTGCTCTAGCAGAGCAGTGAAATTGACAAATAGGAGCTGAGTTCCAGCTGCTGTGAGTGCTGGCACTCATGGTGGCCAGAGTCCCACTGCTTCAGGGAGTCCCTCAAGCTGCTTGGTTTCCCAACTCTCTGCTGGGAAACGGAGTGGCTTGAGGGAATCCACAGTGGGGCTCCAGCCACCAGGGTCCCCACTGCTGGGGCTCCCTTGCCACCAAGAAGCCAGCGATCTCAGTGGCTGGAGAGCCCGCTGCCAGCCTAAAGGCTGGCTGGGCAATGCATGGTGGGATAGGTGCTCACCATGCACTGCTCCTTCTAACGAAAATGCAAAGGAGCGTGTGAACGCTTCTTTGTGTTAGAAGGATTAATGTGTGGAGGGGGAAAAGCGTTACAGTTATAACTCTTTGCTTGTCCCGCAACCATTTATTGCAGGACAAGTCTGTAGTGTGTACATAGCCTAAGAGAGAAGGAAGCATGTGAGGAGCAGCCAGGGGGTTCTACTGGGATACAGGGGAGGCGTGGCACAGCAGGAGGGGATGGCTGAAGGACATAAGGCAGAGTGGGGAAGCACATAGTGGACAGGCTGTGGGTGACAGAAGGAAGGGGAGATCAAGAAGCAGGGGAATGGGTATAAAAGTGTGTTGAGTTTGGGTTTCTTTGTGCAAAGATATTGAGTTTTCTGTCCCTGCATCCCTCTGTTTTTGGATCCTATCCCACTCAGAGGGGAAAGCTTGTTCAAAACAAGAATGAGACAATGGGAAACTGCAGAACCTTTTTAAAAACCAAAACCAAAACAAAACAGGGCTATATATTTGTAGTTAAAGGCAGGAAAGGAAAAGAATATTTCATTTTCTCTGGGAAAAACCAGGAGACCCTTCCCATTAGAAGTCAAACCTGCACTTGTCTAACAGTTTCTGAGCTAAAGAGGCGAAAGTGTAGGCCAGTGGCTTTCAACCCGTGGTCTGACCCCAGGGGATCTGATGCAGACTATGCCTAAGATTTCCAAAGGGATCTGCATCTCCTTAGAATTTTTAGGGACCTGGAAATAAAAAATGGTTTAAAACCAAACGTGCAGTGCAGGCAATGCCGGAGCCGTATCAGTGCGGCGGGGTGACACTGCACTGCCCCAGGGATGCTGCGGCAGGATGAGCGCACTCTGGCGCTGTTGAGACAACACAGCCGCCTGGTGACTGAAGGGTTAACAGGGAAGGGAAGCGTCTTTTCACAGGCATTATGGGAGTTGTAGGCAGCAGTGAGGCTCATGGGAGGTGTAGTCCAGGTTTGTCCCAGGATGGCTGCCTCCAGCAAGGTAATGAGCGTTGCTGAACGTTCCAGCTGCTGAACGTGTCACAGCTGGGCTCCAGGGGCCACGCTCTAAGCTGGGCTCACGCCGCAGCTGGTTTTAGTGGCATCAGGGCAGGGGTGAAGGTGGCCAATTGCAGCCCCTGTGCCAAAAAGGCTCAGGAGTTATGGCTTGTACCACGCCTCCCCGCTGCCGTGCAAGGCTGGGCTAGGTGAAGGGAGCTCCAGAGTGTTGCAACCCTTTTGGGAGTGGGGACTGTCTGCCGGAATTTGGTCTGACACCAGCTGGTTCAGGGCCCTCTAGTCAGTGGCGTGGATAATTGGGGGTTTAGGAGGCAATCCTCCCTCCCCCCCGTGGCAGGGTGCAAAGTTGATCAGCCTTGCCATGCTGCCTGCCAGTAAGAATCCAGCTGGGGCGGGGGCAGAAAGTCAGGATTGTCCTCACTCTGCCCTATTCCCGTGATAAATACTTGTTCACATAGGACCTCGGTTGATGTAATAGCGTATTCGAGGTATCTGCACCCTGTGGAAAATACTTAAGCTTTTTCTGCAAAGTAAACTTTCCTTGGCAATTGGGCTGTGTGCACATAGGTACACCTCTGCTGTATAAGAAGGCCACAGTTGGCAGCATGGTCCAAAGGGTGGAGCACAGGGCTGAAATTCTGGGGACCTTTGTTCCAGTTAAGTGGTTCTTGACCAGAGGTAAACATGCCATTGGGGGTACATAGAGGTCTTCTGGGGGTACATCAACTCTTTAGCTAGTTGCCTAGTTTAATAAGAGGTTACAGAAAAGGCACTGCATAAGTCAATACACACTAAAATGACTTGTTTATACTACCTTATATACGAGGGTTAGCGTAAGGGGGAACGCACCAGAATGCAGTTCCGGGGCCCACAAATTTGAGGGACCAGAGTTCCGCGGCCGCTAAAAATAGAAAAATCCAGTGGAACGCATGTTCCACCCTGCCCTGGCAGCTGACAGGTCCTACGCCCCACCGTTGTTAATCACAATACTTATTGTGGGAGAAAATCCCACTTCGTCAGACGAAGTGGGATTTTCTCCCACGAAAGCTCATGCGATTAATAAATCTGTTAGTCTTTAAAAGTGCCACAAGACTCTGTTGTCTTTCTACAATAGACTAACACGGCTACCCCTTTGGAATTTGAATACTTATTGTGTTATGCAGTGTTTGCTAGTTTGTGACAATAATTGCTATAGACATAAACACCATATAAAATTATAAATATTTTTATGGAGTGATAACCGATGCATGTGGTACAGAGAAGTAGTTGCAAAGGCCTACCTGGGCCCCCCACACATGCATGAAGGGGGCCTGGATGATACAGGTAAGGGGGGCCTGGAGATTAGGAGGGTTCCCGGGCCCATCAAATTATACTTTAACCACTGCTTATATACTATAAATTGAAATGTAAGTACAGTATTCCACTTAATTTATCTTATGATTATATAGTAAAAATGAAAAAGTAAGCAATTTTCAGTAATAGTGTGCTGTGACATGTCTATATTTTTATGTCAGATTTTGTAAACAGATTGTTTTAAGTGAGGTGAAATTTGGGGTGTGCAAGATAAATTAGACTCCTGAAAAGAGTACAGTAGTCTGAAAAGGCTGAAAGCCATTGTTCTAGTATCTAGTTCATGCTCTGTCACTGATCTTTGCATAGGGCAAGTCACTTAATTTCTCTTTGCTTCCCTTCCCATGCTTTTCCTTTTTTCTCTAGGTTGTTAGTAAGCTGTCTGGGGAAGGGAACATCCTTACTATCTGTTTGTAAGCACAATGGGGCTGAACCCAGTCTAATACTGACAGTTGAATAAATATAATAAATCCAGAGATTATTATTAGTGACAGGTTCAGCCCAAGTCAAACCTCTGTATTGGGCCAGTCTTCAATTTTGGGAGTCAGTTTTTTAAATTCTAAATCCAAATCCAAATTTTGCAAATGACTCCACCTTTACTAAGGACAAGTTCAAAGCACTGTAGACCTTGAGATATTTGCATCCCTGATCTATATCTGAAACTTGCACCTGGAGCCTGTCTCCGATTATAATTTTTGACTTTATAAATGCATGCTAGATAGATTATGCAGAACCTTAGAGATTCAGATTAAATTCAGTCTTGTCTGTGATTACTGTTCACGTCAGCAGTTTTGCACAGTAAGGTCCTGATTCTGCAATGTATTCAGGCAAACCTGCATTGAAATCAGTGGGGTTCCATATAGGTGCAGGAGTTGCCTCTCATTGCAGGATGGGAACCTGAACTGTTAAAGGTTATAAAAGAAGACTGTTGTTTATCTATGAGAAATTATATATATTTAATCAACAGTTAACTAATGACTGTGTAACTCTATATGGCTTGTTATTTTATGTGTAATATTAAAAACAGCATCAAGAAATTATGGAAAAAATAGATAAAGTGATTTCCTCCCCCTAGCTCTTTTCTCTTCTTTCTTGTACATTTTATTTCCATTACCTATTTAGACATGTAGATTTGGATTTTCCAGAAGTGCTGAGCACACACAACTGTAAGTGAAGTCAGTGGGAGGGTTGAGTGCTGAACACCACTGAAAACCAGGTTTTATACTGCATCTATCAATCCTGAAGCTACAATAAAAAACTCCAGAAAATCTTTATAACTGGATGTAGTACTCCATCTGCTGGTAACTAGCATACTTAACTACAGTCTACTAAATTGATGTTACAAATGGGAATGATAGAATTTTTCACTTACTCTGCACAGATCTAGGGGCCTGATTTTGTACCATTAACGTTAATGGGAGCTTTGTCATTCATTTTAATTAACAGATTCAGGATCCAGCCTTAAATGGCTATGCAACCTATAATAAAATGGAGAATCAGGCCCCATATGTGCAGGCAGACACTGTGCAAGCTTTCCTAAAGGGTCCTCCATACCATTGTCCTCAAATCCTGGCATGTGTTTGCTGCTGTTATTCCAGTCCTGGGCTGACTCTGAAGAGGTTTTCTGGTGAAGTTGTTCTCAACTTTTCCAGACTACTGGTACTACAATACCCTACTGTTCTCAACCTTTCCAGGCTACTGTTTCAGGAGTCCAAAACTCAAGCCTTGATGCTCAGAGCTCAAGCCTGAGCCTACCATGGAGGGCTAAAGCATGTAACAGGGCCATTTTTGACATGAGGCCCCAGGCAGTTGCCCTGCTTGCCACCCCTTAACGCTGGCCTTGAACTTGTGAACCTCCCTACCCCAGCCCTCCCCCTGCAGATTGAGAAACACTGATCTAGGTGAGTGGAAGTACCCTCTGGAAGATCTCTGTGTATCCGCAGTTGTATGCATACCCCTGGTTGAGAGCCACTGGACAGGTGAATCAGGCCAAAATTCTTAATATAAATAGTATGTCCACATTGACAAGAGGGACTTTTTTATTTCTTGTGTGTCGGCTCATCTAACTTGTCTTTATCTCTTTCTGTCGAAGAGGAAAAACCTTTCTTCCCACTGTCTTGTTATAATGCTGTCTGTCAGTTACAAGTAATAGCTCCAGCAGTGAGAGAGATCTAGCTTCAATTCTCCAAGGAAAACTGTGTAACTGATTTCTCAGAATGCTTTTTTTGACTTTACTGCAACAAAGATAAACTCGGATTTTAGCTTTATTCTCATATTTTTCTCATGTTCTCCTCTCCCAAGTGAAAACTCAATTCACTGCACTTTTTCGTTAAGCAAGTATGAGTTTCCCTTGTCTTTAACCTGCTGATTCTTATTTTCTTGTATTCTGAAATACACATTACAGGCATTTCTACGTGCCAAGTGTTTCACTGTGGTTGAAAACAAAAGAATCTTTTCCAAATAAAAACAAGTATTCTGAACTTGCATTTTTCATAGGCAAATGTGACTTCTCTTCAAGGGACATTGCTGTGGATTGAGCTCACAGTGTCCTATAAAATTTCGCATTCATGGAAAACCACAGGGAGGGAAAGCAGTTCTTTTAGGTTAGTAAAATTAGGAGTACTGAGTTTCAGGAAAGGAAAATCAGAATTGAATATGGGCGAAAACTGTGCTACACTGAGATCTCTTATTCCCCATCTTCAAAGCATCATTTCTCCCACGAAAACTCATGCAATAAATACATGTGTTAGTCTCTAAAAGTGCCACAGGACTCCTTGTTTGTTTTGCTGACTTAGATTAACACAGCTACCCCTTTGGTACTCTTATCCTTTGTAATAGTCTCCTAAGGGAGACACTGAATGCTCCATCACTCAGGATGTTTAAAACTAGATTGGACAGCCACTGTATAATAAGGAATAATCCCACACTGTTTGGAAGATGGACTAGATAGCTTAATAGATCTTTTCTGCCTCTGTCTGTGTTTCTGTGGTCATATCAGTGAAGTATTTCATTAGGTATCACTTTTCCCATCTGAACTGGTACCCCCATGTGGTGTTAAGGCATCCATACCAGCAGCTAACTCCCTTTCTCAGTTAAGTTTTAAATGGGAGAGCCTGGCTGTTCAAAGATTCTATGATACTACTTGGTGATAAGATCAAGGACTGAATGGGCATGGAAACTGGCAATATTTCATGGAAAATTTCCAATCATGAAATTTTTTCATGGAAACTGACACTTTTTTTTCCCTTTCACAAACATTTTAATTCACTTTAAGGTTAGGAAAGGGGTGGGGAGAGACAATTGTTTAAAAATAAAAGAAAAGGAATTTCTCCAGCATTGTTACTTTTCAGGGTTCCAAATTATTTTTTTTTCCATCGAGTGCTTTTATTAATTATAGTTCCTTGTAAAGATTTCCTTTTTAGTAGCATGGAGCATAGTTATGTGTATTTTATGCCAGGAACATTGCAACAGACACAAGGAATATATTATTATTACCCCTGTATGCTTCATTAGTGTTTTTTATAACAATTAAACTAAATCATTTTCATCTACTAAAAAAATTCAAACCATTTCGTGTATAGCATGCAATACAAAGTTGTATTAGCTACAAAAACAATGTTTTATTTGACCTTCATTTACATTTTTTTTACAGTATGTTCTCAAATAGCAAATTTTAGTGGTTTCATCTGTAGTCTGATATTTGGTGACTACCTGTGTACAGATTTGTGTGCCATGATGCTAACAGGGCATCATTTGAGCCGTACCTCTTCTCCTCAAGACATGATCATGAGTACCATTTAGGAAATTGTGTTGTATTTTCATAGTAGGTCTGCTGGTCCAGTTGTTTTATTGTGGGGATTTGAACCCAGGATGAGCCAGTTCAGGCTGAGCTACTGTATCAGGTCAGTTAGCTTAGAGGCAGCAGCTGGCTCATAATCATCTTTATGTCAGCCACAAAGAGCCAGACTAGTTTTAGTGAGTGTTACATTGGCTCTAGAGATTAGTATTGTTTATACTTCTACATATGGAGGTGAAGAGTTTGAAAAGATTTTTCTTATTTCATTAATAGGACTTGTTATGCATTAAAAAGATCATTGTATTTTTTGAAGTTCATTTTTAGTGATGTAAAATGTCATTAACATCACAAAATGCACACACACATGACCTTTCCTTTTCTGAGTCCTTTACGCACAGACACTCTCAATCTGGAAGGGGAGAGGTCTGGGCTTGAAAGATCCACTTGCCTGTGTAATGTAGAAACCTTTCCTGTTTTTGTTACTGTTAATTTATCATTTATACCATAGTAGGCCCCATAAATCCAAATGAGTATTGGAGCCCCATTATGCGGTTGCTCTACAAACACGGGTGAAAAGTCAGTATTTTCCTGGAGAGCTTATGCTCTAGATAGGAGACACACAAAGACATGGAGCATTGAGGATGAGATGAAATACAAATAAATAAACATGGCAGTGACTGACACCGATTTTCTACAATTTGGGGCAGGGAGATGATGGGTTGGAAGGGTTAGCAAGAGTAAAGGAGCAGGAAAAGAAGGAAAGGGGAAGAGGGACAGTTATAGCTCATCTGTCTAGCCAGTGGTATCAGCAAGGGGAGTGGGAGAAGATAGGAGAGAGAGAAAATATACAGGAAGAAGTAGCGAACATGCTCTAGAGTCTAGGGAATGAGAAGGGGCAAAATCCTGGCCCCACTGTCATCAGCAGGAGTTGTGGCATTGACTTCAGTGTAGTCAGGATTTCACACTGAGCCTTTGAAAGAGGTGGAGCGAGCCAGAAAGGAAAAGGAAGCAGAAACCAAGGACAGTGTAGGAGAAGTATGGCATGATCTGTGATAGGAAAAAAGACATGATGTGCAGCCGGGAAAGGGAAGGAGATACAACAAAAACACGGAAATAGAGTGTATCAGCTTTTAAAATGTATTAGGTAGGAAGTTGATTGACAACATGTTAACCATTGTCCCGATTGTTTCCTTTTAATTTAAATTTTCCATGTAAAAAAAAATATTTTTGAAAAAATACCAAAAACTGAAATACTTACTTAGAAACCTGAAAACATTTGGCTTTTCAAGTGTTTCTTGTAACAAAATATGAAAATTTTCTCTGGGAAGCTGATACTTTTTGTGAAAATGTTTTAATTGAAAGCCTAATTTTCTGTCAATAAACAATTGGAACAGAAAATTTTTTACCCACTCTGATTGAACTCCGTATTAAATTAACAATGCATAGCTGTTCCATTCCTTTAAGTGACAGGAGTCTGGCTTTGGTGTGGTGGGTGGTACAGATATTTGATTTCAAACCCACTCATCCCTTGCAAGGATGGAAATTCAAGCCAAATTTGGACATTTATGGATTTTTTTCCTCTCAGGAGAAATTTGTGTGTGTGTGTGTGCATGTAGAGAAACAAGAGGAAGAAACTAACTGAAAGGATAAAAACTATAATGGAGGAGCAGGTATAGGGAAGAATAAATGCTTCAAACCTTCAAATAAAGGAACAGAATAGAGAAGAGATTAAACACTTAAATATGTCAGCATTTTTTTTATACTATACATAGGACTCCCCTCAGTGGCCTAACTAGTTGGTAATTCTTTCTTCTCTAATACGTAGTGTAGTTTACCCTTTATCTGGCATGAATCACCTTCAAGGAAAATGTCCTGTGGGCCTGAACATAAGAATGGCCATGCTGGGTTAGACCAATGGTCCATCTACCCTAGTATTCTGTTTTACAACATCTGATGAAATGGGTTCCAGCTCACAAAACCTTATGCCCCCCAATTTTTTTTTGTTAGTCTCTAGTCTGAGGTGTCACAAGACTCCTTGTTGTTTGCTGAGAAAAGACTAACATGGTTACCCCGCTGAAATCTGTCCTCCAACAGTGACAAATGCTAGGTGGTTCAGGAGGAGCAACAGAACAATTCAACTTCTGGCAAAAAATGGCTACTGACGTGACAGAGCTTCACTTAAAGGGGAAAAATCAGTTTGTTCATTCAGGTTAGTTTTGTTATTACACCCCTTACCCTTCAACATTGTGAAGTGTATACAATCCTGAACTAAATGAAGTTTCCCATTCTTACCTGGAATAAGACTTGTGAAGTTGATGAATAATCTCACCAGAGAAGTGTGAAGTAGATGAGTTTTGTTCTCCATTTTTCAAATAGGGAAAAAATTAGACACTTACCCAAGATCTGACAGGTATTACAGGTGAGATTAGAACAGAGGTGTTGTTAGTAATAGAAACTTTTTACATAGGAATTTTATGTTGTCAAGGGTCTTTAATTGTTTTAAAATGGTCTTTAAACAAATAACATATTCAGGATCTTTCTCTTTTGTGTGTGTGGTTGTGTTTTGTTTTTTTTTAAAAGGAATCTTGAGCATTTTCTGCCTTCTGCTGTGGCCTTGTCTTTCCAAATCTCCAGTGTGGAAATGGACAACTCCGGTCAAAACAACCTGAAACGGAACAAAATTGAGAAGAAATTATTGAGGAAACAGATCAAGGCCAGAAATACTTTAATGAGACATGAGGGCATTGAGTGTGTGTCTCACTCCACCCAGGTGATGTGAAGCTCCGATTGTTATATGAGCATGAATGCACAGCTTATCTATATACTAGCCTCACCTATATATTGGCTACCAGGCAGTTCTGCTCTGAAGAGTGACTGTAAAAAGGGCATTGTCAAGCCCGGGTACCAAGTTGCCATGGCAACCGGGGTTGGTAGCCTGCTTCTAGCTCCGCTATGGAAATGCAGTGGAGGAGCACCCTTTGGCGACCAAAAATAAAACTGCTGGCGCCTAGCTGGAAGCCAGTTTTGTCAAACCCTGGCATAGTGAGACTTCATGTTGATTGTCTTTCATTGATTCTGAAGTACAACTGCACTTTGAGCTTTGGTCAAAGCTCATTTATATCCATGGAGTGACTCCTGTTGACTTTAATGGTCTTTGGATCAGGTCTTGGAAGCTGAAAAGATTGTTCATATGACTGGGAAAAGTTCTGAGAACTATATTTATGTTACTAATGAAAATTTTTACCTCCATTTTATACCCTCAGTATACATGTTAGAGCTTACCTTCATATTTTTCCCTCCATGCTTCTCCACATAGCATGATTTCTCTCCTTCAAACTCCCTTCTAGCAATCTTTTCTAACTTCTTGTCCTCAGCAAGAATCTTACCTCAGCTTCTCTTATGAAAACTGTTGCCTCATGTCTTTCTCTGTCTGTTTTAGGGCTTGAGCCTGCAAACTCTTCCTCATTGTAGTATTACGGTTGGTTATTGCAGTCTTGGCAGCTGTTTTAAGGGAAGGTTGGGCCTGGTCTACTCTTGAGATTTAAAGCTGTGTGAGAATATAGGTAAATAATGATTTGAAAACCTAGTGCAGGTGTCAAAGTCTTCGGGGAAAGAACTGTCTTTTTGTTCTCTGTGCAGCATGAGAACGTGGAATCCTGGTCCGTGGCTGGGGCCTGTAGGTGCTAGGGCAGTACAAATAATACTGTAATAATAGACTGACTTCATAACTGAATGTAACACAGAGACTTTGGAAACCCTCTGAACTTAGTGGTACAACAACAGTACACAGATTAGGTAATGATGAGACTTTCCTGAAATTCACTCTTTACTGAGATTTTGTTTGCTGTATTTCAAGCCAGAACTATTTTTTTTCCCCATGGTTGAATTGTAAACCTTTGGAAAATGTGATTTGTAATAGAAGAACCGATGCTGGCCTAAGCCCTCATAATGGAAATCTCCCTCAATAGATGCTCAGACACATCACCTAGCTGCCTTGTTAAGATTTAAGAGTACTGTCATCCTTTTCCATTTATTAAATCTTTCCCTCCTATTTTCAAGCCAAGTTGCTCTCCTTTGGAAGAATTAGACACTATAATTTGAAACAAACCCTTTTAGGATCCGTTTTCAGAAAAGGAAATACAACATTTATAGAAAAGCTATTAGAAAAAGACTGGCTGACTCATTCTGGGAAAGATGTTGAGAAGAAATGTGTCAAAAGCAGATATTCCATTTTAGGGACAATAACGGCATCTGCTTGCTAATTATAGGAAGGCACCAATATTGACTCCATAGGTTGCATTTAATTTGCTCTTAAAGTAGGACTAAAATGCCTGCTTCACATTTAAATGATTGATTTACTCTCCAAACTTGGCAAAATAATTATTCAGAAAACAACTGGATTTAGTCTGTATTTTAGCAAAATATGTACCATCTTTTGCAGACGAAATATTTAAAAATGCTCTTTTTCGAAATTTTGGGATGTTTTGTTTTGTTCCTCTAACAAAACAACCACACTCCTTCTACACAATAACCCCCACACATTCTGATAACATTTTGGACATCAGCCACTCTTAGAGACAAGGCGGGTGAGGCAATATCTTTTATTGGACCAACTTCTATTTGTGAGAAAGGCAAGCTTTCGAGCTTCACAGGATGAGGACAGATAAGTCAGCTATAGAGTGAGGGCTTTGTAAAAAAGTTCACCCAGAAGTGATTTGGTGTTTTTGTCTTTTATCGTTTTCCTGTCAGAGGGCATGTCTGCACTTGAAAATTCTGACAAGTTCCAGAGGGGTAGCCGTGTTAGTTTGTATACAGCAAAAAACGAGAGTCCTGTGGCACCTTAAAGACTAATAAATTTCTTCGGGCATAAGCATTCGTGGGCTCCAACCCACTTCGTCAGATGCATGAAATGGAAATAGTTGAGAGGTACACATGCCACGTGGAGTAGATAATAATGGCAAGTGCTGACAAAGTCAATTCAACGGGACAGGAGAGGCTCATTCACACCAGTTGAGTAGAAGGTGAGAATGTGTGAAGATCGACAATTACTTTTTGTAACGTGATAACCATTCCACGTCCCTGTTCAGACCCAGTCTGATTGTGTCAAGTTTGCAAATGAGCTCCAGCTCTGCAGTTTCACGCTGGAGTCTGCTTCTGAAGTTTTGTTGCAGGAGTATGATGATGAGTTCTGTGTTGCTCGAAAGCTCTCTCACTAACAGAAGTTGGTCCAATAAAAGAGATTACTTCACCCATCTTGTCTCTCTAAGGTCTTAGGGACCAACATGGCTACGACAACATTCAGCCACTGTTGAAATTCTAAAATTAAATATCCAGAAGATGATTTCCCCCTTACACAAAGTAACCTAAATAAACTGCAGTGATGGGTTTCTCCCTTCTACCTGAGAGAATGGGAGGGAGAGGAGATTGTGCATATGAAGGAGTATCAGAAGCTCAGACAGCAACTCCGTTCTGAGCTGCATCTTTTTCGGATGAACCTTTTTCATGGCGGGACAGGAACTTTATGGGGAGCTTGCGATTGAGGGACTCCATCTGTGCTTAGGTGTTAGTGCTTAAAGAGATGCGTTAGTACTACTGCCTCAATGCTCCAGTGCGCCAAGCTGCAATGTGCGGCAGCTGAATGAATGTCTACATTGGCTCTGTGCTCGGTCCAGTACCCGGCACCCAATCAGACTCCTCATAAAAGGTGCAGGATGAAGGCGAGTTCCCAGAGGTGCAGTTCTCACCCTGGATTTCTAGTATTTGGTCTTGAGCTGCTTAATCCACTTTCCGACTGGTCACTGGTCTGGTGAATCTCTAGTGCTTCCAGCTTCATCTCTCTCTCTTTTTAATCAGGGTCATTGCTGATGTTTCTACTCAAATCCATCTTTTTGCTGGCTTTGCATCAAAGGGAAGGACTACCATTTTTTGTGGCAGTGGAAGGGAGATATGCAAGTTAACTAAAATAACTTGCCTATCTCCCTCCAACTTCCCTACGCCTAGAACATCCACCATGGTGAGTCGAAAGGAAGGGTCGTCCCTTCAACTCAGCGCTACATTACTTGCTGGGGTGGTCTTCAGGAACAGGGCTGGATTAACACAGGGTGGGGCCAGCTGGCATGTGACCACTGTGCTATGGGGGCAGGGCCAGCTGGCATGCAGAGTGGCCTCTGGTGTGGTCCTCCAGGCCCCGTAGTGCTGTTGGGACTCACTGGAACCCCGAGGGGGCCGGCCACGCCAGCCTGAGCCATGGGGCCCCGGCATGGCACCCTGACAGCACTGTGGGGTCTGGAGAGCATGCCATACCCGGAGTGCAGTGGCCACCTGTTGGCCCCACCCCCTGGGGCAGACCAGGCCATGATATTGGGGAGCTGGGGCCCCAGGCAGAGGGGGCCCATGGTGGGGTCAGCTGGGGTCCCAGGCCAGCATCCCTGTGAAAGTGGGCAGCCTGGGACACTGGGGCCTGTTAATCCGGCCTTGTTCAAGTATCAACTTCCCAAATGACTTATTGGGTCTCTGAAAGCAGTGCTTCAGCCGCCATCAGTGAAAACTAGCCCAGAGATTCACCAAAATCTGATGGTGCTGCCATGACCAGGAAACGGCCTGCTTGGCAAACGATGACTTCTGGTTGGTGGTCATAAGCTAGCGCAGGAGAAGATTTACCTTCTGCTCACAGCTCATTGGTCGGAATAAAGTGGAAGGGTTAAACACCAAGTATTAGAACAAGGAAGGTTGCTTCTGTTTCCTGGGAGTTGATTGTCTGCTTGGGATAGAGTAGTCAATGAACAGTGTCCCATAGATTTGTGGGATAACATTGGCTGTCTCTCAGGGTCTGGTCCTCAGCTGTGTCCACACTACAAAATGGTGAAATTTGGGCCCAAGTGCCAGCAGGACCTTGGCTCGAACCCATCCATCTTGCAAGGTCCCAGGGCTGAGGCCTGAGCCAGACAGAACTGTGGTTAACAGAAGTGGGGTTTAGGCTCAAGTCTGAGTCTGAGCCCAGGTTTGCATTACAGTGTAGACATCCTCTGAGTGTCATTGTGCTGAGACACTCAGATGTCGAGGATGGCGAATAGTCCCCTTGAGACTACTCCAGTGCATAATTGTTTGCAGAATGAACTGGGGACTGTGGTGCAAAAGCCGTAACTTGTTTTGTGCAGCAGGCCCCATGTATAATGGGTGAGTCCCTTCTTTCTGCAGGATGTCCAGTATATCTTTGACTGTAGCATTTTGGGGCATCCCCAGCAAGCTAGCGTCAACTCAGAGAAGTACCCAGAAAGAGATCTGAAGTTGGGTTCTGGGCTGATCCTGCTCAGTGTTGGTGCTGCTCAGCGCTGTTTACATGCTTGATCCCCAACATGGAGTATGAGGGATACTCATAGGGCTCTCAAGGAGCCCTCCTCCCTGGCCAAGTGAAAGAAGAGCACAAGTGTGCTCTGCTAATAAATACGTCAGGCCCTCTTCATACAGAGGGAAGGGTTATTCTTCCTTACAGAGGAAAGTAAAGGGAAAAAAGTTGAGGATGAGCCTGAAGGCTGCTCCCTCAAAAAAAATTATCGAAGGAGTTTAGAAATGGGCTGCTGAGTTCTGTTTTCTCTGCGGTCATTTGTGGGAGCCATTGCACTTGGCTGTCATGAAAAAAATCAGGCAGATGCAGGAATTTAATTTTGTTTTACCCATTCAAGGGTATTGCAGAACACTTGCAGCCAACTTTTGGGTATAGAATCTGCAAATACAAATAAACTCTAGCGGACGGACAAGAATGTTCAGGGCATGTGCCAGGCATATATCATCCAGGTATTATAAATATCTAGTCACCCCTGCACAGGTAGCTTGTTGTGGTGGGTGACTACACACACAAACGCGGGCATGTTATTTCGCTCAGAGCTCGCATGCGCTTGCTCTGTAAAAGCCTGTTCTTTAAATGTGTGCTGCACTAATGAAGGTTCCATGTGCTCTGGTCCAGAGATAGCAGCAGACTAATTAAAATCTAAAAGTTTCCTGTGGAATATCAAACAGAATAATCACAGATCAATTTCCATAATAGCTTCATTTATTTTTATGACAGTTGTGTTTGTGAAATACTCTATTTGTGTTTGTGAAATACTCAGTTAAACAAATCAATGGTGACGCTAATATGTCTATTTTTAATTTTTTTAAACTAGAACCTGGTCATTGCCAATGGAGGCCTGGGTAATGGTGTGAATAGACACCAACTGCTCAAGGTAGCAGAGGAATGTGGATTGGTAGAAGCACTCTTAATGCTTCCAAATAAACCCTATTCATTTGTGAAATATGGGACGACAGAAGAAGCCAAAAAAGCCTATGACGCTCTCAATGGGAAAGAGATAACACTGGACGATTCTGACCAAAATGTTACTCTGTATGTTAACTTTGTGGAAAAAGGTATCAATATTCTACTATCCCATAAAGCATCACTGTTACGACTTTGCTTTTCAGTTGCTTGTTATTGTGGAACTGGAGATGAAATTCTGGCCCCATTGAAGTTGGTGGCAAAACTTCCATTGATTTCACCTTTTATTTTTGAGCTGTGTTTGGTGAATCATTCCATTTTTATTATACAGCACATAAAGCAATCTGTGGATGTTTGCAACACTACTTTATATGGTTAAATATATGTATAAATAAATGTATTAAATAGAAGGGTCAACTTTTCCAGGAACCTGCAAAATTAATTGCCCAAAGGCAGCAAACAATAATGAGAGCAGTAATCAATTTTCCTCATTAAGCAAAGTCTGGGGAAAAAAGAGGGGTTTTGCAGCATACCCTGAAATCTGGTATCTTGCGGACTGAGGCATGGAGTGAAGGAGCTGCTAGCAGGAGTACTGTGAGGGGTCCTTAGCTCTTTGGTGCCACATGTGGTCATATCAGTTGGGAAGATAGGTTGGAGCCAAATCATTTGTTGCTGGGGAGGAAGGATGGTCTTGCAGTTAAGGCAATAGATTGGGACATGGGCTCTCTGAGGTCATTTCCCACTCTACAGACATCCTATTTGACCGTAGGCAAGTCACTTGATTTCTCTGCTTCTTAGTTTCTCATCTGTAAAATGAACAGTAACATTTCTTTTCTGCCCTGCCTTGGCAGTTTAGATTGTGAACTCTGTCTCTTACTTGTGGAGCACCTAGCACAAATGAGGTCCTTATCTTTCTTGGCCCCTAAAATCTACCACAGACAAATAATTTTCAATAATAATTCTGGCTGCAAGTTGGGAGTCTATTATGTAAGTCATCTTCTATTAAGATAAATATTACATTGAATATTTAATTACATCTGCCTACAGAGCTAGAAATGGCCATCTTAATTTTGTATCATTTCTTACATTTGAGGAACAAAAAGCAAATAGCATTCAGGCTTATGGCATTCAGACATATTTTCTTCACTGTACTCTATGCTCGTTAACCATGTGCATTGACAAATCTTGAGTCCTAGCAGGATAAAATTGAATCCAACTAGAATCACCCCTGAAATACATAGGAAAGTTTTGACCTTTATTTTAAGACACATCAGATACTTTTTTGAGAGTGGAAAACACTGAATGTCTTGGTCTTGGGATGGTGATTGGGTTGTATAGCACAGATTTTGGGACTTGATTTTGTTTTATGCTACCAAGGAGGATAATTTAATTCAGATGATGATCTATCAAGGGCTTATCACTTATTGTACAATACAAGTAAATGTTCATCATAGCTTAAAAAGACCCAAGTGGGTCATTTTCCATAAGTAGTAGTACTATTTTATTTATATCCATAGTGCTTTGGGAGGACATTATGCCTGTTAGCTTGCCTCCAGGCCTGATGTTGGTTGAAGAATTTGTTTCTCCTGAAGAAGAACAAAAGATGTTGGAAAGTATTGATTGGACAGAAGATGAAGTTATTCAAAATGGTGAGTAGAACCATGGAAATTGAGACCTTCAAAAATAACTGCAAATTGTCTTTTTGTTGAATTTTATTTCTGCAAGAAGTCTTCATCTTGGAGAATTTATTCCTTAAAATAACGGGGTCAGCACCCACATCTCATGAGTGTCCCCCTGGTTGAGTGCATGTGCCTGCGGTTTCTGATAACATGGTGGCACCTGCCTCTCTCTCAGTTTGTGTAATGGCGTGTTAATCACTTCTCACGTGTGTGCCCCCCCTACCCCTTTGGTCAATGGTTTCTTAAGTGGCTAAGTCAGACACACAGGTTGTAGGTGGAATGGAACACATGCCTTCTGAGGTGTACCTTCCAGCCCTGGTACGCAGTCATATCCCCAGGGCTTTCTCTCCAGAGATGCTGTCCTCCTGCAGCCCACCTTGGATTCAGTCCAGCAGCCAACCAGGAGCTCCTTCATAGCCCCTCCAGTCCCTGCCTGAACCGAGCTGTCGTGGGCCTGCTCCTCTTTCAGCCAGTCAGGAATCCACTCCTCTGTCTTCCAGCTCTTAAGCAGCAACTGACTACAGCTTGCTAATGTAGCTCCTTTTTTATGGCCTGCTGGGTCCTGATTGGCTGCTCCCCTTGCAGCCACCCTAGGCCACTTGGAGAACTTCTCTTCTGCTCCGCTCTGGGATGGGGTGGGACTTGACCCTGAGGCCTCATCCATCTTGTCACAGTTACAGACAATCAGAGGCATGTGGTGTAAGGTAGTCCGCATGAATAGGTTAATTTGAATTATTCACCTGCTTCTGGAAGCAGCTAAACAGAATCATTTCCAGAGAGCATGATCAGTCAGTGAGTTTGTTCTAAGAGTGTCACAGGACTCCTTGTTTGTTCTGAGAGTGTAGCACTGGCAATTTGATAGCCTGGCTGGGAGCTGGGGCTTCTGTAACACCAGAGAGGAGTAAAAGAAGCTTCCTTCCCAACTGCTTATGTAGTTTCAAATGAACTTTCTGGAATTAAATTTATTAACAAAGCCAACTGTTTTTCCAATTAGCTTCAAGATTACTAAGTAATTTTTGCTTATTGATGCAGCACAAACCATTATATTGACCTTTGTGTGCTGAATAATGATACCAAGAAGTAAAAGATGCTATTACATCCATATCACGAGTTTGTCTGTGTGTCAGGACAGAAAAAAGGATTAGCCATGACTTGAAAACTGTTGTCAGAGAGAGACAAACACAAGCTCCAGGGACCTATAGCCCTTGCTTCCATTTGTAAGCATGGACTTCTGTGGGTGGATTGTGTGTGTGAAAGCACTGGATTTTGACTTGAAGAAGCAATGGTACTAAAGCTCTTAGTAGATGCAAATGTTGAGTTTCACATTAAGAGTGAGGTTTATAAATAGCGGTCTTTTCAGCTCTTGAGTAGTTCTTTATGGCCTGCTGGGTCCTGATTGGCTGCTCCCCTTGCAGCCACCCTAGGCCACTTGGAGAACTTCTCTTCTGCAAATAGGCAGATAGGCAGATATTCTCTGAGCATAGTAAATTGTGTAAATATATTGTATATATTTTAGTATTTTTACATTGTTTAACTTTTTCTGCTTCACAGTCCAGAAGTCTTTAAAACACAGAAGGGTAAAACATTTTGGATACAAGTTTAGATATGATAACAACAATGTAGATAAAGATAAACCATTGCCTGGAGGTAAGAACTTTCCTATGAAAAGGCATTTTAAAATGGCATTTGTTTTAAATCTGTCTTCCAGTAGATATACACAGAACCCAGCTTCAGTACAGTTTAGTGTCCCAGGAAGTTGTGGAACTAAAACCCTGATTAAGAAAGACATTTAAACTGGTGTGCAAGTCCAGTTAACTTTAATGGAATTAAAGGACATGCTTAAATACCCTTCTTGAACAGGGATTCTTTCCTGAACTAGTGCCTTAGTAATCATGTTTTAGCATGAGGTATGAAACGCTTTTTTAGTCACCTGTAACTTCATATGTTTTAAAATGTTTGAAAAAACGAACAAACTCATGGCTGCCATTCTTCATTAAAGTCTAGCCAAATGTGGATTCTGAGCTGCTAAATTTCAGTTGGTTTTTGAATAAATACTATATGAAGAAAATTTCAAATTAATTTTTATACTGGAAAAAAGGATGTACGTGCACATATACATACATAATGTAAAATAATAGTTATTCTAGATGGTAAAAAATAATTAAAACTTTTTTTTTTACCAGATTGAATAACTTGAAGATAGCTGAATGCATTTTCTTTATACTTTCCAAAGTAACTCCCCTTTGTGCTGGAATCCATCATGGAAAGTTTCTGAAAAATTCTCCTTTCACTCTGAGAGCTATGAGTCAGAGAAGTCAAAGTGAGCCATCTTACAACCTAGCTATGCACATAATAAATGATGAATTCAATTGTATTGAAAGTTAAACACAAGTGTTTAAGGTGACATGTACAGATTCCCCCGGCTAGATGCAAGTTACATTGTATTTCAATGTCTGGAATTGTTCTTAAGCATAAAAGCATCGATGTTAGTCTTGACTGTTTTGTGGCCTCCCAGCTAGAGGTTAAACGGTCTTTGTGTGAGAAGAACGTAAATGGAGGGAACAATTTTTGGAAGAAAAAAAGCAGAACTAACAATAAATATTGACATTGCTGAAAGGAATATTTCTTAGCATAAGCATTCAAGTATCCTATACATAATAGAAGTTTACAGTTAAGTTTTTGTCCAGTGTAGTAGCAAACCGCAGACTCATTGAAGATATCATTTTTTCATATTACTGATAAAATACTTTAAATTCAATAGATTTATTAGGGGATCTTACTTAATTCAGCATTCAAGTTAGTAACAGGCTTTAAAGGTCAATTTTTCAAAGGGGTCTATTAAAGGCTGATTGCTCCCAGTAAACAAAGTAGATCCTTCTCCTTTGTGCCAATGCAGATGCTACCATGTGGCGAGTTAAGAGGTTGGGACAGTACTGTTGGCTGTACGAATTCAGGGAGAGATGTAGTGAGGGAGAGAGTCTTCGTGAGACTCAGTTGGGAGACTGAAGGAGGTTTCTAGAGAAAGCTGGAGGGAGCAGAAGTTCTCTGCAAGATCATCCCTGGGAAGAGGGAGGAATTGGAGACTGTATGTTTGGGAATTAAACGTAGGAGAGTAGCAAGAAGGGGATTGCTTCCTGACAGCCCCATGCCAGAAAGCCAGGGCCCAATGGCAGGAAAAGCAGCAGCAGGAGTTGCCTGCTGGAGCTAAGGATGGGGGAGGGCTAACAGCAGAGGAGTTTACCCATTGACAATCCAGGGACAGGGAGTAAGACCGAGAGGAACCATGAGAGGGCCAGGTATGTGAGGGGGATGCTCCTCTCAAAGAGACTGCAGGGGTTCTAGCTGGGAAGAGCAGGGTTGCACTCTGGTTGGGAGGGTCTGGATGGCTGACCTGGTACAAGGATGGAGAGGGCTGCAGTGGAGAGCTGGGGTGTGGTGAGAGACGCAAGCGCCTTGTGTTGCATGTACTGTTTGGACTATGCTGGGGGGAAATCTGGACTGTGACTATAGGACTTTCATTCTGGTTTATGTGGATTGTCCTCTTTTAATAAGTTAACCCCAAACAGGCTATATTTGCCCTCAGAAAGACTCCTTGGACTATTCTGAGGGAGTGTGCGGAAGGAAAACTGAGGCAGTAATGGCTGTCACTCAGCAGCCTGACACGGGGGTGTTCCAGACAGGGGCTGCCATATGACAGTCTCAATTCAGCCTTTAATTTTGTGCAAAGCCATTGTGCTCCTGAGTGAAATTCAGTGCCCGTTGGGATCAGTGGGGATTTTGTCATTGATTTCAGGGACACTGAATTTGACCCACTGTTATTTATGTTCACAAACAGTAGAATTTGCACATGCAAACAGTGGGCCCAGTACGGCCAGCTCTTTGTGTGTGGAGGGCTTCTAAGAACTCCTTGTAGTCAATGGAAGTTACACAGGTAGAAGATTTGCAGGATTAGACTTACTATTCCATCGCATGCATTGGAGCGAGTATAAAATTGCCTGTACACATGATGGTGTTCAAAGACTTACAAGCCCCATTTTGGTTGTAGATACTTTATCATATTTTTGTGTATTTTGTCCAGTCGTTAGATTTCTCCTCCATCAAAAGCAGAAAAAAGAGTAGGAAAAGAGTAGGTAAACATCTGGTTTATACTTTTATCCTGGTTTATACATCTGGTTTATACTTTTGTTTGTAAAAACAGGTCTCCCTAAAATTTGCAGCACACTTCTGGATAAGTGTTTGAAAGAGGGATATATCAAACATAAATCTGATCAGCTGACAATAAACCAGTATGAACCTGGACAAGGTAAGTGCATTTGTCCATTTTTTTTTTAAAAGGCAAAACCATATTCAATGTTTTATCTAGGATTGAAAACAAAACAATGGCTATGATTCAGAGACAGCACTTCAGCATCTGCTAAATTCACCCTTTCTGAACAGGGATGTTTTCTTGAATTGAGAGCAATGTCTGGATGCAGTCTTCCTAACTTGGGAACTCACATTTGTCAATACCCTGAAATCAAAACTGAGTAACTGAGATTAGAATCTGGCCTAAGTGTGTTTGGTCAGGTCATGGAAACTGATCATATAACAGAAGAGTTGGTAACCTCGAGAGGTAAATAATCCATGGATGACAGATCAACCAAATGCATTTTTCGCTCACTTCCTGAGACAAAGATTCTGGAAAATCATCATCATTAAGTATAAATGCAGGGGTTTCAATGCGTTGGTCAAGCTCCCCAATCTTCCCTGCCATGTGATACACTCTACATTGCAGTTAACCTGCAACAAGAAACCCCCTTCTTTTCATAAGGACATGTGAGAGAATCTTTAAGACGATACAAGCTATGTCCCCATACTGGAGAATGGGAATGCTGCTTGTTCCAACAATTTCTTTCAGACTCAATGGCTATGTCTACACTTACTAAAGTTAGTTTGAATTAGTTAATTCGAACTAACTAATTCTAACTTCAGTTAGTTCGAATTAACTTAATTCGAACTAGAAAAATTTAGTTTGAAGTAAGCAAGTGCCATTCATGACACCTGCTTAGTTCAAATTAGCGAATTGCACTGAGTTCAATGGGCTGGTTAGTTCGAACTAACATGTCCACATTGGTTAATTCGAACTAACTAGTTCGAATTAACCCTTAGTTCGAATAGCATATTCAAATTTATTAGTTCGAATTAAGGAAGGCCTTAATTCGAACTAATGAAAGCCTAGTATAGCCATGGCTTTAGTTAGTTCGAATTAAGCTTCCTTAATTTGAACTAACTTGCCAGTGTAGACATAGCCAATAAGACCGAAGAGCTATTTGCTTCCAGACAGGCATCCACAGGGCAAAGAAGATGCTATGCTTTTTACAGAATTCGGTTATCAAAACAAGGTGCCTGGCTTTCCCTTCCCTGGAATGTATTCGGTGTGTCCTTATGAATGAAGGACGAATACCTCCCTTTTAGAATTGATTCTTGACAGTATACTTAGTATCTTCCAGCTGAGAGTCCAGAAATCTGACCCTAGTTGTTCATATATCTGACAGTCAGTTAAATTGGGATGGTCATGTGCTGCTGGCTGGGTTATCTGAATAAATTAGAATGAATTGTAATTTTTCACCCCAAGTATATAGGAAATGTATAAAACCTTTCTTAATCACTAATCATTATGGATATTAATTAGCATACAGCATGTGCAATCCAATGCATTTATTATACATACTGTATTATGCAGTATCTGTACTGAGTCAAATTCTATCCTGAGGTTCTAAACTTTTCAAGACAGGGAAATTGAGTATATGGATGCTGGTGCAAAGAAATAATATATGTACTTTTTTTATCTTCCTGACTTCAATATATTTCTTAGGGCACAATTTCTATATGTCATCTTGTAAACATGTTGGAACAGAGTCAACTTGCTGTAAGAAGCTTGACCTACGTAGTTCTTTATGGGATTAAGGACATTGCTCCTATTGAAATTAGTGGAAACCAATACATTTGCATCGGAAGGGGTGATGGTGGTAAAATCTGACTTCTAATAAAGGACTGGTTAAAAAATGCAAAACAAAACCTTTTCCTGCTGGAAAATGAGATATTGTAAAAAATCATAATTTCTGCAGGAAGAGATTAATTTCTGACAGAATTTTCTATTAGGAAAATCTAAATGAAATGTTGACCTGACCCCAAATTAAACATTACTCTCTGTGTCTGCTTGAGCAAATGTAATGCCTAGTGGAAGTTGTATTTCCATGTTGTATTTCCACGTCCTCAGGGTTTAACTGATCGCCAATTCAGGGCCATCCTTTTGGGGGGGCGAACGGGGCGATCGCCCCAGGCCCTGCGATTACGTGGGCCCCACGCTGTCCCGCTCTCAGCGGGGCAGTGCAGGGCCTGCGCCGTGGCCCCCCCATGGCCGCACTTCCCCCCTCTTCCCTGCTGCTTCCGGCAGCAGGACGGGCCAAGAGCGCTTCCCCAGCTCCCCAGGCTGGCCCCCAGGCGGAGCAGGCAGACCCAGGGGCGGGGCAGGTGCACGGGTTCCGGCCTCTGGGCTGGACTGCTACATCCTGCCCAACACCCCTCACCATGGCCTCATGCGGCTGGGCAGGGTCCCTGTCTGGGGCTGCTCTCGCCACGGCGGCGACCTTGGTTCTCTGGCTGGGGGGCCGGTCGCGGCAGCCTGGGGTCCTGTCTGCATCTGGAGTGGCGGTAGCTGGGACCGCTGCGCGGGGCTGGGGTCGTGGCCTCGCCGCTCCGGGCCGTGGCTTGGCTCCCCCCCACTCAAGGGCCGTGGCCACTCGGCTGCCCGCCACCCCGGGGTCATGGCTTCGGCTCCTCACTGCTCGGGGCCGGGCCCGCGATCTCGGCTGCCCGGGGCCGGGGTCGCGGCCTCACCATTCTGGGCCGCGGCCTCGGCTCCCTGCCGCTCGGTGCCGGGGCCGCGACCTCAGCTGTGTGGGGCCGGGGTTGTGGCCTCGGCTCCCCACCGGGCCGTGGCCGCTGCCTCGGCTCCCTGGTGCCCTGGGCTGCGGCTGCCGCGGTTTCCGTGGCCAGCTCCCCGGGGGCGACCAGGGTCCCTAGGGGGCGGAGCAGGCCGGCCCCCACCCTCCCCACCAGCATGGGGGGGCAGGGCCCCACCTAGGCCAATTGGCCCTGGGCCCTCCTCCCCCCTAGGGATGGCCCTGGCCATATTTGGGGTCAGGAAGGAATTTTCCCCCAGGGCTGATTGGCCTGGGCTCTGGGGGTTTTTCGCCATCCTCTGTAGCACAGGGCATGGCTCACCTACTGGTGAATTCTCTGTATCTAAAGCCCTCAAATCATGATTTAAGGTGGTAAATAACTCAGTCATAGGTTGGTAGCCTATTGCTTGTGTGGGTGGGTGTGGTTTTGAGGCCTGCATTTTGCAGGAGGTCAGACTAGATGATCGTACTGGTCCCTTCTGACATTAGAGTCTATGAGTCTTTTGTGTCCCTGTTTTCTTCCGGGATCCTGTTGTCTGGCCAAGTTCCGTTTCCCACGATACACTGGAATTTCCCTCTGTCTGAGCCCTGGCAGTGCATTTTGAAAACAAATGTTGATTTGGGATGAAAACGATGGTTGAAATACCAGAAGTTCCCATGGGAGGCGAAGGAAATTTCACTCTTGATCCACTGCAATACTGCACTACAAGTAGTAGGCATAAAAATGCACAGTGTGACTGTGATAGGGTGTGCAAACTCACGCTGGAGAACAAGATAATAAGGGGCAGCTCTGGGCCCAGGTGGCCTTGCCCAGCTGCCCTGGCAAAGCCTGTACAAACTGGAGGCAGAGCTTAGAAAGGGAAGCCCAGCAGCTCAGAAAGGGGCGAGCAGTGGAAGGGAGCAGAGCTGTGCCCCGAGCTCTGGGGAAATGTTGCCCAGGTGATCAGGTCACCCTGATGTGCCTAAGCCTGCAGAGGAGAGACTGGTGACTCGTTGGGAAGGCCAGAAATTTATTTTCAGTTCAGTTCTCTAATTAACCATATGGGGGAAAAGGTGAACTCAGGCAGGACGTGATCACGAAAGGCAGCTATTTAGCACTTAAGCTGCCTACCATTGGGCCCTGGATTAGAGCCCAGTGGAGCGGGTGGACATACGCTGCCCTACCAACCCCTAAAGATGGAACAGCAATAAGAGTCTACCCTCTGTGGGACCCTTTGTTCTGGAACTAATGAGAAAGTCTGGAAGCCCTTATGGATACATAGAATCATAGAATAATAGGGATGAAAGGGACTTCACAAGATCATCTAGTCCAACTCCCTGCTAAAAAGCAGGACCACTCCCACTAAATCACCCCAGCCAGGGTTTTGTCTAACCGGGCCTTAAATATCTCCAAAGGTGGAGATTCTACCACCTCCCTAGGTAACCCATTCTAATGCTTCACCACCCTCCCAGTGAGAAAGTTTTTCCTAATATCCAACCTCGACCTCCCCAGCTGTAATTTGAAACCATTGCTCCTTGTTCTGTCCTCTGTTACTACCGAGAACAGCCTAGCTCCCTCCTCTTTGGAGCATCTCTTCAAGTAGTTGAAGGTTGCTATCAAATCCCCCCTTAGTCTTCTCTTCTGTAGACTAAATAAGCCTAGTTCCTTCAGTCTCTCCTCATAAGTCATGTTCCCCAGACCCCTAATCATTTTCGTTGCTCTCCACTGGACTCTTTCTGATTTGTCCACATTCTTCCTGTAGTGGGGAGCCCAAAACTGGACACAGTATTCCAGATGCGGCCTGACCGGTGTCGAATAGAGGGGAATTATCACATCCCTCGATCTGCTGGCAATACTCCTACTGATGCAGCCTAATATGCCATTGGCCTTTTTGGCAACAAGAGCACACTGTTGGCTCATATTCATCTTCATGTCCACCATAAGGTCCTTTTCTACAGCACTGCTACTTAGCCGATCGGTCCCCAGCCTGTAGCAATGCATGGGATTTTTCCATCCTAAGTGCAGGACTTTGCACTTGTCTTTGTTGAACCTCATGAGGTTTCTTTCGGCGCAGTGTTCCACTTTGTCCAAGTCTCCCTGGATCCTGTCCCTGCCCTCCAGAGTATCTACCATTCCCCCCAACTTGGTGTCATCCGCGAACTTACTAAGCACGCAGTCTATCCCATCATCAAGATCATGAATGAAGATGTTGAACAGGACCGACCCTTGGCGCACTCCACTCGTTACCAGTTGCCAGCTAGACATCGGGCCATTGATTCCTACTCACTGAGCTTGTTTTCTATCCACCTTGCGGTCCACTCATCCAATCCATACTTCCTTAACTTGCCGACGAGAATGCTGTGGGAAACCGTATCAAAAGCCTTGCTATGTCGAGTATACCACGTCAACGGCTCTTCCTGCATCCACAAATCCAGTCATCTCATCATTGAAGGAAATCAAGTTGGTCAGGCATGATTTGCCCTTGGTGAATCCATGTTGACTCTTCCTGATCACTCTATTTTCCTCCAAGTGTTTCAGGATGGATTCTTTGAGGACCTGCTCCATGATTTTCCCAGGGATTGAGGTGAGGCTGACCGGTCTGTAGTTCCCTGGATCCTCCTTTTTCCCTTTCTTGAAGATAGGTACTATATTTGCCTTTTTCCAATCCTTCGGGACCTCTCCCATTCGCCACGAGTTCTCAAAGATAACGGCCAGCGGCTCTGCAATCACTTCAGCCAACTCCCTCAGCACCCTTGGATGCAGTTCATCTGGCCCCATGGACTTGTGCACATCCAATTTCTTTAAGTAGTCCCTAACCTGACTTTCCATCATTGAGAGCCGCTCTTCTCTCCATTCTGCGTTACCCCATGTAGTAGCCTGGGAGCTGGCCCTCCCTGTGAAGACTGAAGTAAAAAAAGCATTGAGTACTTCAGTCTTTTCCGCATCATCCACCACGAGGATGCTTGCCCCATTCCGTAAGGGCCTTACACTACCCTTGATCCTTTTCTTGTTGCTGACATACTTGTAGAACTCCTTTCTGATACCAAGAGACTTCTCTGTTAATGGTCTTTTCTTTTTGTATATCCTGAAAGGGATGGACTGGAATGAGGAATCTGGCCTGAGGGCTGAGCCACAAAAGAAGGGACATAGACTATAGCATGAAGCTGTAAAGCAGAGATGCACAACCCTTTGTGTGCGGGAGGGGTGGCGGTGGTCACGTCACGTGATCCCCCTGCTCGCTCCACTCTCAGAGGGCTGCACAGAACATGCTCACGGGCCACAGGTTGTGCACGTCTGCTGTAGGAGACAGTGAGGGGGACCAAGTGCCATAAGCCTGCCTAACAACTAGATGACACTCCAGATGAGGATTGCCCTTCTCAGTTACACATACAGAACACTAATAAAGGTCCGGATGAAGGCTTAACCTAATTATGACACGTGGTGAGGTCCCACAGAAAGTACAAACTGGAACCATGTTGTGAAAACTACTTCACACAGCTGTATTTGTATCATGGACAAACTGTGATTCTGAAGCAAGGTGTGATTCTTAAATGTGCTCTTTGACATGCCAATATGCATACAGAATGATCTTCCAGCTCACAGCTACTGCTGCTTTTCGTGTTGGATTTAGATTGAGAGGGTTGTTTGTGCTTGTGGATGCATCAGATTCATTCCTGCATGTTGTGTGTGTCTTTTGGCTGTGTATGATGCTTTGTTTTGAAGGCTATGGATCAGGAATGTATCTAGGTTTACATGCGGACAGCCATGAAAATAGGACCTGGGAAAAGATTAAATTAAAAGTGATGGTATTTCATTATAGTTACACAAGGACTGTTTATTTCCTGGTTTTTATGTTGCAGGAATTCCTCCTCATATTGATACCCATTCTGCTTTCGAGGATGAAATAATCTCTCTCAGTTTAGGTGCTGAGGTATGTTTAATATTTTTTTTAATATTTTGATGATACTCAAATGACATAAAAGTGAAGATCTTAGTATTTAATAAAAGGCTCAATGTTTCACGTAACATTTTTTCTCATTGTTTTGAGTCAGATGTCTAGCATGTTAAGGTAACCTGTAACAATAAGAACATACCTAATGGGGTAAAATCCTGGCCACATTGAAGTCATTGCCATAGACTTCAGTGGGGCTAGTATTTCACCATAGAATAAAATCTTCCATGAAACTGATGCATTTAAACTTCTAGAGCTCAATTCTCCATTGCCCTTCCCCAGCTTTATTAGCACCTTTAAAAACTCCATAACATTGCTTCCATCTATGTCTCTACCTCATTTTTTCCTGTACTATCCCCCCTCTTCTCTGGTTTGCCCTCTCCTATTATCTCGATGTGTATTGGGGTAGGCATTGTATAGAGCAGTGGTTCCCAACCTTTTTGCCTCATGGGCCCCAAGTACAATTTATACAGCCCTGAAGGGCCACCAGTCTATTTAATTAAAATTAAATAAAAAAGTATTTAATTAAATTTATATTACATGTCAATTAAAATTAAGTAATTGATTTAAATCAATTACATTTGAATTATTTTTAATTAACACATTTATTTAAAATTTCAAAACTTTTAATTTAGTGAAAAAGTTTCCTTTCTGATTACAGTCTAGCTCTCTGATCCATCTGCTCAGGAGCCAAATAACAACCCTTCAAACTCAACCTCCTCTCCACCCCCACAAAGGTTTAAAAATAAAAAATCAAGGATAGTTCCACTTCAGAAAAGAAGGATGTGTAACTGAGTGTCTGAGAAGAAGTGAAAATGTGTAAGAAAATATTCTGTACAAGATGAAGCATTGAAAACACAAGTTCAAATGTTTTCATTAGTTACTAAAATGTTGATTGCTGAACATCAGCCCACAGGGTGAGGCCCCCGACCTTCAAAGACTTTATTCATGAGCTTAACTCTTTACAGGATGAGTAGTTCCATTAACTACAATGGGTTAATGGATTATTCACACTATCCTCTCCTCAATCCCCTGAGCAATCCAGTCCTACCCAATTAATTTCTTTAATACATGTTGAGCTTTCAGATGTGGGCATAGGGAACAGCCTGTCAGAAAGTTCCGTTCCACTGTAGCCCAAAGTGGTAATGCCTTTTAATGATGGACACGCTTCTCTGGGGAAGGTTGTTAATGTAAAATTTCAAGTAAAACAAGCCCATTGGCCCATAAATTACTGCATTATTTGACTTTTCTAACTTTTTAAATTTCTGTAATACACATTGTCTGCTTATTGAGATCCTCACCTGTGTTTAATACATTAATCTTGGCTGAAGTAATAGGCAGTTGGCTATTGTAACGCATGTCTGCTTGTGTGGCACTCTGTCCCCTCTAGTCACATTCACATCATAAGAGATGAATGAGTCTGCTGCAGCGTCAGCTAACAGGCATGTAATTTTTAGCTCATGCGGTAAGCTTCAGAGGTTCTAGCTTTGATCCTGCCCACCAATGACTGGTGTCTGTCAGGGTGATGCTGTTTTAGCATTTCTTTGTCTGAGCCCAACAATTTTCCCCCTGTTATTTTCAGCATACAAAAATTATGCACACCTGTGGTGATGCATTACATTACAGCATGCTTTTTGTATTCTTCTTTTGTTCTCCTGATTTTTTCGTATTTATCTAACACATTCACTATATATGCAGTGTAGCTGTGTTAATCCCAGGATCCTAGAGGCACAAATTGGGGTGAAGTAATATCTTCAATTGAATCAATTTCTGTTGGTGAGAGAGACATGTTTTCAAGCCAGACAGAGCTCTTCTTCATGTCCGGAAACATTACTTCCAGCATCACGGTGGAACAGATTTCCCAGGCCTACAGAAGAGTTTTGTGTGCCTTGAAAACTTGTCTTTCTCATCAATAGACATTGATACAATAAAAAATGTTACCTCATCCACCTTCTCTCTCTCACATAGACCAGAATGTCAGTTTACATCTTTTAATACATTTGCTCCACATGAATATTGTACCAGGGTTTTTTTAATTCCTGATTTCAGCCTGAGTGAACTTGTTCCAGTTTGCTTTACATCCCTAATGAAAAAAAATTACCTAATCCTTGTACTGCTGATCTTTCCTTTATCATTCTCCAAGGGAGAAACAGCATACTTTTAAAACAACAATTGACCTAAAACGTAGGCATTAATGAAGGTAGTGACGGGGCAGAGTGCAACCTTCAAAATGCACCAACCTGGGCCACCTCTGACACTGTGATGCTGATGTTAAGCTGCAAACCTCTGACAGGCACTGCACTTACACAGACTTCCATATGAGTTACATGAATGATCTTCTGATCATGAATGAATCATCAATAGAGGCTCCAGCCAATTCCTCCTCAGCTCCAAGCCTTGCATCCAAGAATTGTAACGTCTTGCAGTGGTCAGAAGCCTGGCCAATGCAAGTTCATTAAATATTTCCTCACTCCTTCAATGTGGAATGGACACACCCTAATTTTTATAAACTGAGCTGAGCTTTCCCAGGCATTTCAACCAAAACCACACTTTCAGGTAAAATATAAAACAGATTTATTAACTATAGAAAGATAGATTTTAATTGGTTATAAGTGGTAGGCATAAAAGGTCATAGGTAGTTACTTAAGAAACAAAAGAAAATTTGCAGTCTAAGTTCTACAAACTAAGTAGGATTTGAATCAAGCAGTGTGTCACCCGGCAGATGGTACATGCAGATTACACATCCTCATTACACAGACTAGACTCCGTTATCCAGTCTTTTTCTTACAGACATGCTTTAAGTTGTTGAGATGGGGTGGGGGCAGGAGAAAGGCCAAGTGGTGATCTCCCTTTCCCTCTTTTATACTTTTTTCCACTTGCTGAAACGATCCTTACTGTAATGTGGGGATCAGGCAGCCCCATTGATCAGGCAATTTCCATTGCCTATGTTTTCTCTCTGAGAAGTCTCTGGACTGGCCATAGGGAGAGTGGATTCTCTTTAATGGGCCATCAGCATTGTCTGGGAAGTGATGACTACTCCTCCATTGTAACTGAAAGGGTTTTTCTGGATGCTTCTAACTTCACAACATATGTCAGTAACACACATATGGCAAAACTTCATAAGTTCACGCACAATGATAGTATGTACAATTCAACAGGATAATGTTCAGTAGATCAAGACTTTTCAAAGGATTCCTCACAAAGCAGGCATGTACAAAACATACCTTAATCATAACCCTGGTGAATATGGGATTCCAGGGTGCTATTTTGAGGTACAGAGTATCACACTACTGTAATAAACATGTAAAATACAAAGAAACAGACTAGCAGACTGGCTGGTGAGTTTTTGTATCTGTGAATTGGGCCTTTAATACAATGCTGTCAATGAAGGAAAAAGATTATAATGCATGTGTATACTTTATGTTTATACTAAGCCATGGGTTGATATTTCATTGACCATTGCTTGATCAGCAGCTTATACAGGCATGAAGATTGAGCACCCTTCTAACTTTTATCCTAGCTAGCACAACTGCAGGATGTTATTCCTATAAATGACTAATCTGTTCTCTTTAAAATCTATCGATCTTAGGTACTCATTGCCTGCTCTCCCTATCACAATAATACGTGAGCATTTCATAGTCTTCAATGCATTTACCCTCACAACAGCCCTGCACCACATGAAATAGAGAGGTGCTAATATCCCCAGTTTACAGATGAGGAACTGGTGCATTAAAAGTCTATGTGATTTGCATTGCTCATACAGTATGCTTGTGGCGAAGAAGAGAATTGAATCTGGGTTTCCCAAATTCTTGTATAGGGCCTTATCCAGTGGACCATTTTTCCTCTCTGATTTAGTACAGTGTTTATCTGAATAATATCTTGCAACATAACACTTGCTATTCAGCATCTTTCCGTTTCTTACTGATGAAGGAGTCCATCCAGTAGGGAAGTTTTTCAGATAATTCCTTTGTACGATCAACCTTTGCATATTCAGTTTTGTACGATCAACCTTTGCATATTCAGTTTGTTTGAGTGATTTATTTAGTATTTATTTATTTAGTAATGATTTCTTCTTCCCATTTATTGTTTAGAAAGTATTGAAAACAGTTACCCATGTCAGCGGCAATGCTGTGTTTGAGAGGACAGCATTAACAATTTATAGAACATGCACCTCACTGTTTAAAAAGTCATCTCCAAAAAAGGAAATACAGAGCCTTATTCTCTGTGTTGCACTATTTTACACTGGTGTAACTTCACTGAAATCTGTGTGTTATGCTGCTGTCAGGCAGGTGGAATAAAGCAGGGAATTGAGCCCAAGGTATTTTTCTCCCCTCCCTTTTACTGGGATTACACATATCTGTATTATGGGGGAAGGGGTGATACAGAAAATAATACCATTGTTTAGGACAACACAGATTCTTCTATTGAGATTACAGGGCAGGCTTAACCTGGCCTTGAAGAGGAGCGGCAGGTGCTCAAAGGAAAGAGAGGAGATAGGTTGACAGAACAGCAAAGAAGAGCAGGAGGTTGAAAGAGAGAAAGGCAGTGATGAATCCTGAGATGTACATTGTACCTTCAGAGAGATGCAGAGTGTCTTATCTCACACTGAGCTTCATTGGGTGCTGAGGCCATCTGCGCCTCTCAAGAGGAGCTCAGCATATTGCAGCATCAGACCCAGAGGGAGTGACCTCAAACATTTCCCACATCTCTTGGGCAACTACAGGGTTGAGTGAGGCTACCAAAATCAAACACTCTGCAGATCTTCCATAGAGCGTACCCCTCAATATATTCCCCTTGTGTCTAGTAGCCACCCTAACTTAAATAATAATCATGGGAAAAAAGAAGACTGAGCATTGAATTCGATTTTCCTTTCTTTGCTGAGAAAATGTCACAAATAATAGAGAAGCCAGGGTGATAAAAGCCAATCATAAGCATTTAACTGTCCATCCTTCTCTTCCTGAAAGTGTCCATTGTTTGAACAAAATGCAGTGAAATAGGACACAGCAGATCTCGTATAAATAACTGCCATTGTTCTGAGGAGGCTGTTATTTTCTCTGCCTCCATATGGGGTCTCTAGAGATGCATAAGTTACAACTTCTTAACAGACGACGCATTTGACCAAGTGGGTTCTAGCCCTCAAAAGCTTTTGCCCAAATAAATTTGTTAGTCTTTAAGGTGCTGTAGGATTCCTTGTTCGTTTATCAGAAGAGCGAGTCTTCAATTTGAGGCCAGTTCTGCCCTGATCTCAGAAGTCATGGTTTAAGCTTGTAAAAGGAGTTAAGGTTTCTTTCTGCAGACCTGCAGTGACTGTGAAAGGAGCTTAATAATAAGATTTTCCATCCTTGTGTTTCCTGATTCTGGTTTAATTTGACATTTAACGCAGTGTCATGAATAAGCCCCACTTAGCTTCTGATCCATTGTTAAAAAGATAGAAATATAGGAATTGCAGTATCAGAACAGGCCATCTTATTTGATGTCTTGTTTTTGACATTGATGTATTCTGGATGCTTTAGAAGGATGTCCAGTAAGCACCTAAATGTATCATGGTATAGAACAAAGACCATAACTTTGTATTGTGAGGCGGCCTTTTTTCCTGACCTCAGATCTTCTATCCCCAATGGTTCAGTGCTGTCCCCCTCCTCATCCTCACAAACAGTGAAGTGGAACAGTCTCTTTCCAACTGCCCTCATTTGTTCTGGTCAGGTTTAAATAGTGGTGCCAGAGAACATGATGTGTCCCTAAACTCAGCCAAAGTCCCATGCATCTTAGAATTTCTTCTGTATAGTCTAACTATGGCTATTGAGGCTCTCAGTCTTACAGGACAATTTATGGCTCTGTGCAGCATCTTGCAAGCAGGGGACACCAGAAAAAGATAAGCCACAGAATCTTCAGATCCTGTGGGGTATTCTGTTGTTACCCTCTTTCTGTGCTGAGAACTGGTTATTTACTTCTGCACTTCGTTTCCTATCTTTTAATCTGTTTCTTATCCCTATGGGTTAAGACCTAGAAATAGGGTGGGCTTTACTACAGTAAAACCAAGTTTTCTTAACAGCCTCTTCAAGAGATTTTTGTCAGAAGCCTTTTAAAATTCTAGTTTATATCTAGCGGTTTTCATTTATTTAATCCAAGAATTCAAACAAGCTAGACAGGCACTATTTACCATCACATAATCGATGCTTCCAGTCATAGTTTGCTTATCTTCCTTAGACACTTACTGAGTTTAATGTTTGCTTGCCTTTTTGTTTCCCTTATTTGTCTTTCACAGTAGGCATACAATTTCTTAGGCCATTGAAGAATGGTCCTGGTGGTAAGGGAGTTTGAGAAAGTTATTCCCTCTGCACATTAGCAGCACAACTGTACTAGGTGAAATTGTTAAATAAAAGCATTCTTTAAAAGAAGTGTTGTTACAGCTGTAGCATCTCCCTGTAAAAATATCAGACTTAATATTTTAATCACTGCACTTTAACCTTGAATTAGACCTAAGAGTTAGTCCAAGCAATTGTACTTGACATAAGAAGGATTTGTTTTGCCTAGGTGAAAAGTCACCTCCTCAAACCATTGCATGGACTCCCTTGAGCTTGCAATGATGATACCATGCCTTGCATCTGCATTAAATAGCCATCCCAGGCCTCTCACAAGCTTTGACTAGAGTCTGAATTGGTGTGGTCTCCAGTGGTTTCTTTGCACTGCAGGGGGAAGCCATACGGGTTGCAGGTGCGCTAGTTAATCCAATCCCCTTGACTATATTCCACTAAACCGGGATGTCAAACATGCAGCCTGCAGGCTGAATGTAGCCCGTGAACCTCTTCCATGCAGCCCATGACTGCGCTCTCTGGGACCACACTCTCTCCCTAACAGAGAGAAAGACAGTGTGGTCCCCCATACCTAGTGCTCTGCAATGCCATGAGAGTGTCAGGTCTCACAACATCACAGAGCTTTGGATATACGAGACTGCACTCCATGAGACCACGCTGTCTCCCTAACAGAGAGGGTGATATTGCGGAGCGCAATTTTGCATACCCAGCACTCCGCAATGCCACGAGAGTGCCATAGTATTTCGATTTATGGTATGTAGGGCCCATTTGAAGTACATTTAAGTCAAATTTGGCCCACCACAGCAAATGATACACCCCTGCACTGCACTGCAGCTTATTCCTGGAAGTAACAAAAAAGATCCCACTCCCATCAGCAGTATTGAGCGTCATGAGGTAGATGTTTCAGGAGTCCCCAAATACACTGATATAATCACAGTTATAAGGCATGCTGGGAATGGATGTGCCAAACAATGCTGTTCTGTGAACATGGCAAACGGTTGTAGGGTCAAGTTAAGGCAACTATTTAATGTGACTGATGTTCATACAGCATCGTCCTTGAATGTGTGTGTCCTTCATATCTATTACCATAGCAATGACCACTCTACACAGGGCTTCTTATATTGGCACTGAGCTTGGGCCTGATACAAAACCCATCAGAGGAAAGACTCCTAATGGATGCTGGATTCAACCCTTTGAGAAAGGGAACAAAAATTTATCCCTCAGGTCTGCATGGGAACATTTTTTGTATTTTTCCTATATTTTTAGGCAAGAAAGACTATTCTATTCAGAAAATACAACATTCCCACTCTTTTTTGTGTTTGGCCTTCTCTTTTTTCCCCATTTTTATTAAAAATTCTTCCCATCACCTTCATGTTCTACTGTTGCTTCCACTTGATCAATTATTATTTTCATCTTTGCAGTGCTCCTGGGAGCTCATGTTCCCTCTTTCATGTAAATTGGTCAAATGGGACCCAATGCTGTAAATTCCTAATCGCTGCCTCCCCATTTGCCCACCCACAATGACATCTGCTACTAGGCTAACTCTTCACTTAGCTAAAACTGCAGTCATCCAGTGTGAGCAATGGCATGATCAAGCATCTATTTCATGAAGGCCTTTACCGTCTACTTACAGAGCTGGCTTCACAGTGAGATGCCATCAAGAGGAGCATTCATACAGAATTGCCCCAGGAATTTTGATGCTCTCATCATTTCTCTGGGAACTGTTTGACAGTAATTTTCTGTGAAGCAAGACAGCAGCATCTGTTTCTTTCTTCACCCTGTCCCATAGCTGTTGTAGAGGATACAAAATCAAAGTTACGCTACAAAAACAGCTGAATTTTTAATGGATTTTTTTTTTTTACATTCTAGATTTTATTTCATTTTGGCAAAACTCTGAGTCCCGGTTGCCTCTTTGTACTTGCTGAGTTTAGTGAACCTTAGAAACTTTGCTTTCAGTGCCAAGAGCCTCACCTGAGAGAGCAGCTGAGGACATTTGGCTCTCACCTCTCTCCTCTAGAGGGGCCCGTGACATACCCAGGGTACAATTGGGATTGCTGAATAGCTGTCTCTCCTCAGTTCTCCAACCCAGGAAGCTTTTTCCACTGCTTAACTAGTGAACAGCCAGTCCTGGCATGTTAGTATACAGCATGTAACTTCTTCCGAGCTACACACTACCGAGTGCTATTAGTTAGCCACTCATGAATTATACTGCAGAAGAACATCAGCAGAGTCTCAAACTAGTCCCAGGCTTCCCCCCAGAAATGTGCATCTTGTGTTACCTATTTATACACTGTTAGACAAGACGAGCTCATGTGAAATCCATCATTTCATCCATGGAAAATGATATACACCAGTTTCGATATCCCAGATGGAGTTTCCCATTCACTTTAATTGAAACACAGTGAAACAAGTTTATTAACCACAGAAAGAATAAAATATTTTAAATGACGACAAGTAATGAGGCAGAGATCAGGACTGGTTACAAAGAAAATAAAAAGATAAAATGCAAGCTAAATGCCTTATTTAACAAGCTAACTGAACTTAAAAGCAAAATGGTTTCTCTCCCCGTAAGCTTTGCAGTTCTCTGGCTGACTTTCCTTTCAGTCAGTACTTTTTTCTCTTCCCTCACACTCACCTTGTTCGGTTCTTTAAGAATTATTGATGTCACAAACAGGGACGAAGGAGTAGAGCGAGGTCAAGCATTGTTTTCTCCTCTTTATCATTCAGTTCCTTGTATTAGAAACGTCCTTGCCAAGTCATGGTGATGAATTGTTTTTTGTGGCTGTGAGGTTTGAACCGTCCTTGAGGTGAAAGACAAATTTCCTGTCCATGCCTTCCCCTGGCCAGAGAATTGCCACTTAAGCAGGGAATAGTCCATTAACACTTGGCTGGGGTGCCACTGTGTCTTTGTCTCTGAAAATTGGTTTGGGTCTACTTTCCTAACTTGGAATATGTTACGACATAGTTATGCAATAAAATCTAACAACTTCACATACAAGTTTGATAGACACCCTTTACCAGGATACTCCTCCTTTTACTCACACTTGAGTTGGGTTGTAATGTTACAATAGGGTCTGAGTAAGGGGTAGCATGTAGTTTCACTGTTCTAGGAATAGACCAGAGAATGAATTGTGACTTGATAAATCACAATCCCTCTTCTGCTCCCTTCTTGCTCTGGGAGAGGAATAAATTAATTCACCACTTTTCCCATTCACCCTAGCTGATAAGTGAAGGAGGCAGTGCTCTGCCCATTCCCTACTCCTCTCCCTCCCCACTTATTTGCTGGGGAGAATATCAAATAAGTACACCCTACTCTACTTCCTTCAGTCAGAGTTGAATGAGGGGTGGAGGGAGTTTTACTGTCGTTCACCACAGCTTCACTGTGTCGCTTCACCCGCCCCCAACCCAAAACTTCGGAAAATGAGACAATGAAATTGTAATTGGGAAGATACTAAGCTAAAAAAAAAAAAAAGGTCCCATCTGATATTGAGTGCAAAGGTACAAGGGGTTTTGGAAAATATACAGTACTGGCAAAGTAGGTTCGGAGCCACACCAAAAATCTACCTCACTGCAATAAAGTGAATTTTTTTTGTTGCTATTCTTGTTGTTGTTTTTGAAGCACTGGAAGTCTGCCTAGGGTTTTTCTGGTCTTCTGAGAAACAATCCCAGCTGTTTACCACACAAGCAAAACTTCCACAACATTGCTTCATCAACCAGACATTGAGTTAACAGAGCACTGTTGATTCTTGCCCATTGCCGCCAAATCTGTCTGCTGTTTCTAAAGAACGTCACTCTAATCTTTCCTGTTTTGCATGCTGAGGTAGCATCATTTCATTTCCACATTGTGGCTGCCTGGCTGTTGTGGTTTTAGAGTGATATACAAATGCACAGACCAAATTTTTTAGTCGAATCAACTTTACTTACTAAAGTGTCTTGTTATTCCATGGCTTGTCTTGGAGAATTCTAATTGTCTTCCATGAAATGTGTAATATGACTGTAGATAGGTATCTTACAATGTTTCATACCTTTGGAGGACGATAGAGTACCATGGAGCCTTTCCATTGACGTCAGTGGTAGATGGATTGGAACCACTAAATGAGATGGAAATAGTATACCTGTGTATTTTACAAATAAACGAAACTTAGTCCTCTCTCACTTTTCCCTGCTTCTCTTCCCATTCCACCCCCATGCTTATCACTGTGGTATCTTTTTAGTGATCATAGATTAGGGTTGAAAGAGAGGTCATCTAGTCCAACCCCCAGCTCAAGGTCAGGATATGCCCCTAATGGGATCACTTGTTTTAGGGAACAGTATGAAATCTTAGTTGTGATCCCATAAAAGGTAACAGACCAGACCAGGCAGTTTGCAATTTAAACTACAATAAATTTTATACAGCTATCTTTGTAGCTTTTCTATCTGAAGCCCTAAATTCAGAATCTTTCTTGGAATGTAGCAGTAGTACATCTGATCTTAGGAAAATCAATTTTGTTATTTGGTGATGGTCATGTAGTAGGATTTTTCTTTCTTTCTTTCTTTCTTTCTTTCTTTCTTTCTTTCTTTCTTTCTTTCTTTCTTTCTTTCTTTCTTGTTATTTGGTGATGGTCATGTAGTAGGATCTTTCTTTCTTTCTTTCTTTCTTTCTTTCTTTCTTTCTTTCAAGCAATCTTAATTTCTGGAAGAGCCTTATCATTAGACATTTATTTTCATTCTCTGTGCTGCTATTTTTGGAAGATTTTTTGAAGATCTGTACATGGTGCATAAAATGAAACCTCTTTTGCCTGTTACAAATTAACACTGAACAAGCTGAACTCTAGGGCATTAGAAAGTCGTTATCTGTAGCTGTTGCATTTCAGTAATATTTCAGTTCTGGAATTCAATAGAGAAGGCTAATTTCATCTCGTCAGTGACGTCATTGTCCATTGTTATAGGAGCCTATTTTAGAACTGTGGTGAATTTCATTTAAAAGTTCACGCATACAAATGAAGCCACCCTATGATAAAATAAGAACCAGTGACAATTAGTCTTTAGGCAAAGACACAAGCTTCATTTGTTAAGCTCCTAGCGTGGCATATTGTCTCTCCTGGATTTAAATTGGTCTTTGATGCTATCTCAATACACTGTAATAAATGGAGTTCAAAATCATTCTGCCTTTGCATATCTTTTCAAAGCTGAACAATCTGCATTCTACAGTATCTTCTGCATCCATTTCCATAATCAGGGTCCTGTTCATTAGTGTTTAGACTTATAGGGGCATATCCGTGGCCTGGTTTAAAATATCAGAGGTCTACTGACTCTGATGAAGCTCTGACTGTGTGTGGGTGTGGGGGTTCTGAGCCCAGGGGCAGGTAAGGGAGTTTTGTATTATAGGTGTGGATGCTAAGCAGCAAGGAAGATTGAACATAAGGGAGGCATTGGTCCAGCTTGTGGGGGATTTGACTAGAGCTCTGGTTCTTTCGGTGTAGGAAGAAGAGTTGCAAGAAGGAGCCAGGGGTTGATTGAGAGGCTGAGAGAGTGCGTGGTAGGGGAGAGAAGAATGGGCACCCTTTCTATTCTTTCCTTCTCTACTTTCCACAGTTCCCTCTGTCAGCACTACCAGTTCCCTTCCAAGGCATCTGCTCTTCATCTTCACCTTGGTGACCCAGTTTTTACTTTGAAAATCTGGTCACACCACAGCAGCAGTGAGAAGGGCTACCTGATTCTTACAAATTCATCCCTTGTATCTCTCTCTTTCTCTCTCTCTCTCTCTCTTTTGGTACACCAGCCACTAACGAAGTTATGGATACAGTTATCTATTCATCCAGTTTTTTCCTGCAGAGGTGGGGATTTTAGAGTGGTTGGATCAGGAGAGTTCTGTGGTGAGCATTGATCCTGTTAGAATTGAACGTGGCTTGTAAATTATATGTCTCTTGTTATAGGTAATTGTCTCTTTTCTTTTGATTTTTTTTGTGTGATTTTTTTTATTGATTGTCAGAAAGAAACAGATAATACTATGTAGACATAACTGTTGCAGAGACAAATGATGAAAGATTGAGCTGGAGGATTTATTCAGTTACAGCATCTAGACCACTCATTCCCCTTCACCTTGCGACCAACAAAGTGAGCCCTGAGTAAACTACTTCACAACTTTTTATCAAAATAGTATGTAAATACACACACTATCTACAGCACCCGTAAAGCTCCTCTATAGTAATATTAATGGTGTAAGATTAATATTCATGGATACAGGAAGAATATAATTATACCCGTCCCTGTTGTTATTTACAGCTTTAACTTACAGACCGCAGGCACTTTACCTTGAAACGTATCATCTTTGCAACAGAAATGACTACAAATTCCTTAACAAGCAGTATTCAAGAGAGGGAAAAGAAGGGGGATACCACACCTTTTCTCTAACAGGCATGAGAACCAGGAAATAACACACTTCATACCATGTTCTGTTTGCCCAGGTGGTAAAGGGAGGAATTGCCTGCCTGTGCTGTAACTCCATTGCCTTTCGGTTAGGCCCCTTGTTCACTTTAGCTTTTGCTCCCCATCCCCTCCAAGGCCAAAGTGCTGCTGTATGATCAGGGTAGGATTGTTGCTTTTGTGTTATTATTGCTTGTTTGTGGCCTTTAAGCCCAAACCAGTGGTCCCAAAGAGGACAATTTGTATCCAAAGCCTGGACCCAAACCTGCAGGAATTTGGCCCAGCACTGGTCTCCTTTGTCCACGTGCCCACATTAACGTGTTAGGGGTGGTTGCAGTAATAAAATAGAATATATATATGAATAGGGAGTGGAGGGAAGGGGGGGGGGAGGCAAGTGAAATGGAAGTCTGGCATTCTTTCAGCTGTCTCAACTTTTTTATCCAACTGTATCTAGAAATGGGGGTGCAAATTTCCTTGAATTCCTCTCGTTGAACTCTGCAGTGTTAAACTATTCTTCTTTGAGTGTCAACTCTTTCATTTTGGTGCCAGTATGTATGTGTGTGTGTGTCTATATCTATATCTAATCTATATCTATATCTATAGATAGATAAAAATCCTCTCTCCACTGAAGTCAGTGGGTGTTCTTGATGTCAGTGGGGCTAAGATTTTACCTATGGAATATAGGATGACTTCTTATTATTGGTACTATGGTATCACATAGATGTCAGGGTCCAATTATATTAGGCAACATATAACAAAGGCACAGTCCCTGCCCCAAAGAGCTTGCAATCAAAGTGTAACAATACAGACAACAGGTGGATAAATCAAAGTATAGGACAAGACACAATAGATGGATGCAAACAGACAGTTAGGGGATAGTGCAAGAAAGCAATGAGACAGTACTGGTTGGCCTGATATGCAGTGGTCTCAGCATACCTATCTAGCTGTTGTAACTTTTTTTTTTTTTAAACCTATTTAAAATGTTACATTTCACAGCTTTTCAAGTATCTCTGGTACTTTTTGAGACATGGATAAGAACACAGCTACAGCGTGAAGTGGATAAAGCAATTTCCCCAAATGAGTTTAAAGAAATCTATTTCAAAGAAAGTCATGCTGTGTTTGAATTATACTTCACTGCCTTATGAGACAACATTGACCAAGAAGATGGCTTTCATTATTTTTATGGGCTCTGTAGGGAGTATGATTTTGGTTGCCAAGGAATGACTTTACTTTTATGTATCTTAGCTGTTTTTGTATATCTAGGGCCAGATTCTGGGGTCCCGATCGCTCCCCTCTGCACAAGGAGGACATGAAGCTGTCTGACTAGGCCACTTAGTGTTTCCTGCTGCCTACAGGTGTCCCCAGAGGCAGTGCCAGGGGAATGCCAGGGTCAGAAGGGTGTGGGTGTATGTTTGTATCTTAGTCTTCTGCTCTGGTAGTATGTACCTTTTTAAACAGCTTCTGTGGAGTCATTACAAGCAGGTGTCTGTTAGAGAAGTGTTAATCTCTTCACAACCGCAGGTTCAAATCCAGGCTGGCTCAGTTTTAGCCCTTCATCCTGTTGAAATGGGGATATTGGGAACTATACAGTTTACTGAGTGGGAGTTTCCAGTGCAACATGCTGGGGACATGATAGTGTAGCTAGAACTGGGCAAGAGGGTGGGATTGCAGTGAAGTCAAGGCAGATGGAACATGTCTGGAGCCTCCTGGGAATGTGTTCAATTAGACCCCTTGCTTACAAGGTCCAGAAAGTACGATGCAACTTTCTTCTCCCCACTTATCTCGGGTTCTTCTTTCTGCTACTCTGCTGAGGGGCAGGAGGTTCAGACTCACAGAGGTGAGCAGGGGAGGGAATGTTTCCAGAGCTGCTACATATCTTTGTGGAGAGAGTGGACTGAGTTTTCCTAAGGGTGAATCTGCCTTGTGCTCTAGCCAGGGCCACAAAGCAGGGGGAACGTCCTCATTCTCATGCAGTACGCGCTCCATACCATGCGGCCATGGTGCAGGGGCTATAATTGTCCCTGGTGCAGGACGGTTCCTCACACACCACAGGTTCCTTATTGCCTCAGGCTTGTCAGGGTTTTCTGAACCTATCAAGGCCCACTCTACATTTTTTGTCCTTTTTAATTATTGTCCTTTTAATTATTCTGTCAATCGCCTAGAGGACACAATCAAGGGCACAGTGTGCTGGTGCAGTACAAATTAATAAACACAAAGACAGTCACTGCCCAGAAAGCTCACAGCTTAGAATTACAACAAGGTTCAGCAGATAAGTGGACACCTAGACAGCTGGGGTGGGGGAGAGAGCGAGCCAGTGAAATGATTTACCTCTCTACTGCAGGAACTGGGAGTTCTCTCATGCAAAAAGTCTAACATCAGTTGCTTTGAGGCTTAGCACAGGGAGCTGCTTATGTAATTGGGAAGCTGGGGAAGTGCAAAAGCCTGATGAATTACATTCCGGCATGCTGAAGGAATAAGAGACTTGGAAGGAGAAATAGTGAGTGTCTTTAGCATGGCAGAGGACAAATGGCTTGTGGCTGGCTGGTTTGTTTTATTTTTTTGGAGCCCACTGTCGATGTGGGAGTTTGGAGAGAATGAATGATTGGTGAAGGGAAGCAAGCACGTCATGAAGGACTATAAAAAGATGAGCTTTTGCAAGGGCAGACCTTCTGGTGGATGTGTAACATTAGAGATTAGGAATACTAATACTCTGAATTTCTACATCACCTTCCAGTCAAAAATCACAAAGTGCGTTACAAACACAAGCAAGTTCAGTCCTGCAATACGTCTCTGAGGAAGGGAAGGGTATGTATCCTCATGCTACAGATGAAAAAGACTGATGCCCTGTGAAATTAAGTGACCAGCCCAAGACCAGTGGTCAGTATTCACTGCTGCAGTCGCATACCCTGGAGCGCAGCAGAGTGAGGGCTATGAGGGTGATAGTTGATCCTCTAGTCCATTCTGCACCATTCCCGGCTGTGCCAGCTGATAACAGCTCCCAAAGAACCATCTTCTATCTGTGCACAGGGGGATCATTCATGGCAAAAGTTGCAGCTGCCTTCTATTGCCTTTGCACCACCTGCATCTTGCAAAGGGATCAGAGTAACCAGAGAATTTGGCTCACTAAGTCAGTAGCGGGGCACAGAATCCAGAGCCCTGATCACAGTAGCCTGGCCTAATCATTAGCTCTGCAGCCTTTCTTTCAGTTATTAAGAAAATACTAGCTGTGTAAAATCTTGAAAAGAAATGAATGAAATTATACCAATCGTTTAATTGAGATAATGATTAATGGTTTAAAAATCAATGTAATGGATTATACGTAAGAAGAGAGGTTAACAAAACACTCAGGTGGGCTAAGCAGCACAGGGTGATTGATATATGAAATGAAACATCCAGTGAATGTAGTGCATTATTTTGAGGGGAAAACTGAATATACATTTTGATGAAAGAAAATCTATAAAGTATTTATCTGACTCCCATCACCATAGTATCTATGTACCTAAGTAGTTAGTCATCATTGATATGTTTTGGCATAAATCAGATAGAGTGTTAGCTTGATTTGTGTGTGTGTGTGTGTGTATTGAGATTTGAGGCTGAGAAGTGATGAGGCATATCAACTTCATTTTAGTTTCATGTTCCGGAACATGGTCAGAGTCTATGGAGATATTTGCATCATAAATATCTGGATAGATAAGAGAACATGTTTTTTTTTTAGATCTGATCTAATCTAATTTAGTAGATTATTTTGGTGAAATGAATCCACCTCCTCTGCTCCCCCAGATTGTAGGGTTGCTCAGAATTCTGGTACTGAGAACTTGCATGAGATGACATTTAATGTACTCTTTGCAGCTAATCACAAAGCATGGTGCCAACAGTAATATTTTAGGCAGTGACTTTGTGAAGACAGACTCCTGCACTCATATGGAACCCCCCTGTTTTATTGCGGATTTGTGTGGGCACAGGAAATTTGTTCACCTAGAGTCAGTTGTAGGATTGGGACCGTTAGCCTTGCAGCAGCTGTATGAGGTAGGCATTCTTTTACATTCTGGGAACCTAAGGCACAGATGTCACCCCATGGTCTCTCATCAGGTCAGTGTCAGAGGCTGGAAAAATATTCCATATTGTATGACTCCCACCTCAGTCTTTTAGCCACTAAACCATCTTTCTGTAATGTTTTAGATTGGTATAATTTATATTAAATATTAAAGTCAGATCCCAGAAGAATGGGGAGATTTCACAGCCAGGCGTGAAATCCTTGTTGACATTGTATATGTCCAGTTGCATCATTCCTTATCCGCCTTTGGACAATTGCTCACTTTCTAGAGTCCTGAACTCTGTTCCCCTGGCCCTTCATGAAATATGTCAGCTCAGAGACAGAGGTAGCACAAAATTCTCATCTTTTAAGAAGTCAAGAAAAAGCATTTCCTAATTTTTCATTTGATCTCTTTTTATCTTTCTTTGCATTTTGCTATGTTTTATGTAATAGGAGCAGTGTTCAGGATGTAGGCGTCTGCTTTGCTTTGATGTTTAGCCATCTTGGAAAGCTGTTTACTGATTCATCTATTCCATCATCATGAACATTATCCCTTAAATAACCTGACATCATGACGTTGTATTAACCTCTACAAGGAGGTATTATTAGTTCCTCACCCACCTTTCACGCTTTAATGTGTGTAGAGACATGTATTTTTTTCCATAGATACAAAGGAAGATTGTAAATGTTATATAAGATCAGAGCATCCAGCATTTTTATTATCAGCTGCCATCCCCAGTGATGCACTGTGGGCTAGGTGGAAATTTGATCTTTATTGACTTTGCCACCTCAGAGAATAAAGAAAATGGGTAAAAACAAAAATAGCAATTGGAAATAGCTCCTGTGTAGCAGAGCTGTCATGAGGCAGATTGATTCAGTGGTGGCAGAGTAGCTTTATTGATTGTGAGTCCTTCGTGAATTAAAAAGAGGACCAAATGCTTTAATCCTTTCTTTTTGTGTGTCTGACTGCAACAATTGAATGTTCTGATAGGATAAAGACACAGACAGAAGTATGGGAATGTTATCTACTTCCATCAGCAACAGAGATGAGAATAGAGTGCTTCAAAAACTCTGCAGGGTTAAATGTTCTTTACTGTACTATAATCTAACCGTGACAGAAGTTATGCTGCTTAAATTTTTAAGTCTTCAGGTACTATGATTCTAGGAGGCAAAAAGAAACAGTAACACTTTCTTCAGATGTTCATAGTGTGTTCCTAAATTTTGGCTCTTAGTTTGACCCTCAGATTTTTTGCTGAGACAAAAAAAAAAAAAAAGAATCAAATTATTGTTTGCTCTTGTGCATCTAGTATCAAATTTGTATTATTAAGAACTACATTTTTAGAGCACTTTCACCTGAGGATCTCAAATTGCTCCACAAACAATAATTGACTGTGCCTCCCAACATGTCTATGACATAGTTGAGTCTTCTACCTATGTATAGATGAGTAAACTGAGACACAAAAGGCCAGATTCCCATTTTTCCAAAGGCCACTTTACAATGTTGTAGCCGTGTGGATTGGGCCCAGTGAGATGAAGTCATATGCCCAACGTCCCAAGGAAAACCATTGTCCTGATTTCCAGTGCCCGGCTCTCAGCAGGAGACTCGTCCTGTCAGTATGTCCATTTACTGCAGTTGCTCCTTGCCAAGTAAATTAATTTTTTATCAGAAACCCATAAAATGTGACTGGTTAACGTATTCCGGAACATGCTCTGGCTATGCCAGGGGTGGTCACACTGTGGCTTGTGAGCTGCATGCAGCTCTTTTATAGTCAGAGCGCCGCTCACAGAGCCCCTAGTGCTCCCCCCACTCATTCTCCACCTACCAGACTGGACTGAAGAGAGCTCAGGACTTCTCCCCTGTGGTGGGGCCAGAGGCTTTTGCTCTGTGATGAGGAGGGTCTGGAGCTTCCTCCCCATAGGAAGTGCCTGTCAAGGCTCAGGGCTACTGCCTTGTGGGGCGCACCCTCTGGTGCTCCAGCCCTATAGGAGGGGGGGGGTCTCATGGGCTTTTGCCCTGCGAGAGGCACCAGCCAAGGCTTGGGGTGTCAGTAGGAGTGGGGCTGAAGCCCCAACAGGCACACGCTGTCTCTCGTAGCCCAGAAGATTGTTGTATGCAGCTCAGAGAGTCAGTATGTTTGGCCACTCCTGGGCTATGCAGTGAGGGTTAGTTTAGTCAGATGGGCAGAACCCACTCAAGGCTCCTATGCTATTTAACTCCCACATTTTCCCTCCAGAGAAGAGAAGTGAGCAGAAATAGAACAGTCATTCACGGGCCTCTGTGCCAGGCCTAAATAAGCTGGTGAGCAGGGAGTACAGTGAAAGGGGCTACTGGAGACACACTTATGCTGATCCTATGGCCCAGTAGCCTCACATGAGAGGCATAGAGGGACCAAAGCTGCTATTCCAGTTGATAAGCCAAAACAGTAGCAATAGCTGGGCTACGCTGTAGCGTTGTATCTTGCCTGTAGTGTTGGAGGTGGATTCTGCTGTGGAGTTCACAGTGCAGACGGAGCCTGACAACTTGAGTTTTGAGGAAGAGCAAATTTCATCTCAGCCCATTTCTCTGGCATCTCCTCTTGGATGACAGTTAACATGGCCAAATGAGCTCTTGATCTTCCGACTAAACCATGTCCCCTTTCTTCTGTCACCACTGAACATTGCCATGCTCCTTGTCATCCGGGCCTGCAAAGTGGGCATCCTTTGCTCTGCACACCCGGGTCTGTCCTTTGTTCTGCACATCCAGGCCATCTTCCTCCATAGCTTCTCCAAGGGCTGGTCTACACACAAACTTGCACTGAAATAAAAGAATCGGTTTAATTTCACACCTTTTGTTGTTTTGGTGCACATAGGCACCCTCACTCCAGATTGAAAGTGTCCTATTTTGATGTAGCTTCAGTGGATTAAAAAAAACAGTAACAAAGTGAGTGAACTAAAACTGATTACTGTGCAAGTTTGCTTGTAGACAAGTCCTAAGATGCAGTCTTCACTCATTGTCCCTGCAGCTAGAACTCTCTCATACAGGTCTTTATGCTCTTATCACCTTGGCTTCCTGCTCCTCTCTCGCCTTCCTAATATCTTTTCAGTTAACTCTAAACACGATTGCCAAGATTCTCCGATGTCCTGCTTCCTGCCTTTTTCACTGCAGTTAGTTCAAGCTTCATACACTCCTCTTATGGCCTTTCACAGCTCTGCCCCTTCCTACTTCTCTGCTTGTATCCTTTAACTAGTCTTCCCCTGCCCCTTTTTTTCTATTGCCGGTGAGAGAAGCCACTTCTTGCCACTCTTTTCACCTAGGGCTGGTCTATACTACGGGGCTAAGTTGGCATAGAATGCATATCTCCTGCCAACTTAGTTACTCCTACTTACCACGCCATCTTCACTTGGCTGAATCGACTTGAAGCATCCTCTGGTCAACGTAGCCTTACTCCACTTGGAGGGGCGAGTTATTGAGATGACCAGAGAGTGCTTCCGGGATCGATTGAGCGGGTCTACCCTGCTGTGTTTTTTCATTGTTGATAAGGCCCTAGAACAGCCTCCCCAGACAAAGTCAATGACTTCTTTTTTTGTCTTTGTTATTAGATTGTGATGGATTTTAAGCACCCAGATGGACGTACAGTGGCAGTTATGCTGCCTCGCCGGAGTTTGCTGGTGATGGCTGGAGAGTCCAGATATCTATGGACCCATGGGTATGTGTTGAAACTCCCAGGTTAACTGCATTACGTACATAAAATGGAAGATGGATAATACTTTTGTCTTGCCCTTAATGCACTATATTTAAATCTGTTCTGAAAAAAAATTAACTTGAATATTGTAATTAAAGATAAAGGCTTTGAGTCTCTCCTCTGTCCAAGGGGTGCTCAGATGAAGTGGAAAAGCAGCAGTCTGTAGGAAACAATTTGCGGCTCCCTGATTCAAGACTGCCTGGTTTCAGCACAAGTTAGAGCTGTAACGGGGCAGCCCTGACTTTCACCACCGGTGTAAGATTGTTCAGGGACCTTATGCTAATGAAGGATTAAGTGTAATAGAACTCCAGCTTACACACACATATGCCCTTGTCCAAAACATGCATGACCCCGGATACATCCTCCTTATGTTTGGTTTGTGGTAGGGGATTGCTTCAGGAGGCCATGAAGCCATCTCTGTCAGCACAGGGTTGGGCCTCTCCAACTACCTCAAACTGGACCAAAGCCACTTTTAACTGTTTATACAGCCAAAGTGGCCTTAATGGAGCAGACCTTCTGCAGCAGGGATTTCCTGATGAATGCACCTTGAGGTGTTATTTATTACAGAGTTTAAAGACATATTGTTAAAATCATGCACACGTGTGACAGAAATTTGGGAATATAGAAATTGGCGTGTGGGATCAGGTCAGTCCTTCATACTGAATGCTCTGGGCAGGAAAGCCCCTTCTTTATTGACAGAATAAATCCAACACATTTGTCAGCACTGTGAGTTTCTTGTGCTGTCCTATCAAACTCTCTCAACTTTCCTCTGCAGGGCTTGTCTCTAAGGTTGAGAATATAGTTTATTTGCCAGCTCGATAGAATTCTGGCCTCATTGCTAAGGTCCCCACAAGGGTACCTGCTGCGGTGGATTGTGTGTTGTGGACAGATTTCAACTAAGAACTAGACTGAGATCATTTCACACATCTTCAGATGATCAGTGTCTTCTGGGTTCATGGACCTGGGCTGGATTCAAAGTCCCGGGATCCCAGGACTTTCTCCCTTGGTGTAGTAATTTCTGGCACAGACTTTTGTTGTACTTTGTCCCCCTTTCCTAAAAATCCTTTGCTTTGGATTTTCAAAGTGATCCATATGTATTTTTTTAAAGGCATTTGTGGGCCAGATCCTCAGCTAATGCAAATTGGCATAACTCCATTGATTTCAAAATATGCAAAGGAAGCAAAATATCCATCTCATATTCTTTCTAGTTGTCTCTGCTCACCTTAGTTTCTTTGCTCTCAAAGGCCAGTTGTTGCAATCAAGAGAGCAATGTCCATTTGTACTGGAAGAGGATGTTCCCCATTGTGTCTACCTGGACACTTTCAACAGTTGGGATGTCAGAGCAAAGAACTGAGCAGACACAACTAGGCAGATATATGGTAGGGTGCATAGCTTTCTCGGGAAGCGTGCAGTTGCAGGCTCTATGAAATTAGTTAATTGCCATGGAAGCAAATGTATCAGTTCATTTGCAAATATAACTAATCATGATGTATTTAAGATCATCTGTGTTGCTTTTTATCTACTTCTTACAAATCAAATTACTGAAAGCAAGAGGTTCAATTTTGAAATCATTCTGGAAATGTTTTCATCGCCTGTACTTGGTGGCCAGGGAAATCAGAGACTTCATTTAATCCCATTAACAAGGTACATAGGGAAAAGAGTATAATTTTTTCTCTGTTTCAAAAGGAGCTCTTGTTTCTGAGATCAGTACAGAGCTGAGAAACAAATTACACAATAGCCTTGCATTTCCTTATGATAGGCCTTGACAAATGTGCCGTACATCTAGGCGCTAGCTCAAAAACTGGGGTGCGTAGGTGTGCGGCATGTTAAATGGGCCCCAAGGTGGTGCAGGACGAAGAGGCCTCCTCCATGAAAAAAAGCAACGAAGCTTTGAAGTGCTGAGCTATTTCCCTAAAGGCTCCCAACTTTGTTCCAAAGTTACCCACTTTATTCCATGGGGAAGCCATGAGAAAACACATGTGGGTGCAGCTATGTCTTCCCTACCTCCCATATGTTGTATCTTCTGCTTTACTTCCTCAGTTTTCCCATGAATCTGTGCTTCTTGTTAGCCTCCAGCCAGATCCAACTTGAACAGGGCTGTGCAAAATTCCCACTTTGGCACCTCTTCTTTATAAAAATCCAGGATTTTTCAGAGAGGTGTGAAATGTTTGTTACCCCTTTACCCCAAAACAAACTGAAAAACAAAAATAATTGCTTTTAGTGAATACTCACCTTGCAGAAATGCCTCTGCCTCTCTACTCGACCACAGAAGACCTGGGCCAAAGCCAAAAGAAAATTAAATCACTTCAGGGACTTTCATTGCTAGCTCTCCTACCTTCTGTCTTGCTTGTTTGATGTGCCCCTTTCTTTCTGAGGGACTGGTGGGGTTTACTACTGTATCCTTAAAACCACTGATCTACAGAATTACATCCTTGTTAGACCTTTATTACAGAACTGCAGTGTTAGTTGTAATAGAAACATAGATGTGTAGGCTTGGAAGGAACCTTGGGCTCTTCTAGTCCAGTCCCCTGCACTCAAGGCATGACTTAGTATTACCTAGGCTGTTTCTGACAGGTGTTTGTCTAGCCTGCTCTTAAAAATCTCCAATGACAGAGATTCCACATTCTCTCGGGGCAATTTATTCCAGTGCTTAACTATCCTGATATTAAGTTTTTCTTAATGTCCAGCTTAAACCTCCATTGATTTATAGAATCATAGAATCCCATTTTTTTCAATCTTCCCATATAGGTCATGTTTTCTCTCTGTGTTGCTCTTCTCTGGACTTTCTCCATTTTGTCCACATCTTTCCCAAAATATAGTGCCCAGAACTGGACACACAATTTTAGCTGAGGCCTAACCCAGCATGGAACAGAGCGGAAAAATGATCTCATGCTTTGCTTACAACATTGTTACTAGTACAGCCCAAAATGGTTTGCTTTTTTTAAAAACAAAACAAAACAAAAATGTTACACTGTTGGCTCCTATTTAGCTTGAGATCCATTAGAATCCCAGATTTCTTTCCACAGTACTCCTTCTTAGGCAATCATTTCCCATTTTGTATGTGTTCAGTTGATCGTTCCTTCCTAAGTGGAGTACTCTACATTTGTCCTTATTGAATTTCATCCTATTTACTTCAGACCATTTCTCCAGTTTGCCCAGATCATTTTGAATTTTAATCCTATCCTCCAACCACTTGCAATGCCTCCCAGCTTGCTATTGTCCACAGGCTTCGTAAGTGTTCTCTCTATGCCATTATCTAAGTCACTGTTGAAGGTTTTGAGCAGAACCAGACCAGACCAGATTCCTGGGGGACAGAACTTGATATGGCCTTCCAGCTTGGCTCACTTAAAGTAGAAGCCTGGAAAAGCAGAGTTGTTGTGGGTCGGGCCTGCATGAATTTTCAGGTTTGGTTCAGGAAGCTTGCCATCTACCTGGATAGAGCCAACGATGCTGTTCCATTATTTCCACAAGCACCAATTACACCGAAATAAATAATACAGAGTATCTTTAAAAATGTTCTTCTTGAGAGATCGGTCATCTCCTCAAGCTCGTAAGATAGAGATCTGGGAGGGAAACAACAACAAGAAGAAAGAACAGCAGAACCTGTGTGTGTGTGGAGCGGGGGAATCTGTAATAAAAATTAAATTTCTCAGTAAGTAGTGAATTCCACTGACTCCTGTCCTACCACTCGCTTTTCCTTTGGAGTCTTCTTTCTGGGTTGCAGTGGAATAGGTTGAAAACCCTAGGTAAACTTGTGCCAGACTTTTCTCTAGTGAACCTCACTTCTCCATCTGTGCCAGGTCAGTGCTGCCAACATGTTGGCCAGGCAGAATTAAGGTTCCATCTCTTCCAGACCCCTTGTAGAAGAGAGGAAGTATCAGCCTCCTGCTCTCCCAACACACAGAAGGTCTGATGATGTGGGAGGCTGCACGTGGGAATGAGGGGCCTTCCGTATATCTCCTTAATCCTCTGTATTGCTCAGCTCATGAGTGACCCCCTTCCCCAGAACTTTATAGAAAAATGTATTCTATAGCATGATTTTAAAAAGAATCCTATATAAAGATCTCATTTTCTATTGCAATGAGTAATTTCACTATTAAATGTCTATAGAATCCTATTCACTTTGTCCCTATTCAATACTAGTCAAGTCTTCTTCATACAGAAGGAGAAAAGACTTGCTAACAGATGCCACCCAGGGGTCCTGGAGATGCTCAAGTATGAGGGTAGCTGTGGTGTCTCAGATACTGCTGTGTATCTGCCTCCACGATGGAGATTGCTCTACGGGGCACGGGTAACGCTGATGGACGGCCTGTTGCATATTTGTAGTTAGAGAAGTAACAATACATTAAATAGCATGTTGGAATAAAGTTTGAAACAGAATTTGTTTAAGAATTGCCCTCAAAATATGATCACTTAACTGCACCTACATTTTCCCTCTGTGGTCCCTCGAGGGCACCCACCTAAGGCTCCCAGCTCCGCAACTGTCACCTCTCTTGAGGAGAGACTCACATCTCTCTCCCTCCTGACCAGGGTTCTTCCAGAGCACACAGTTCCCTGCCTACACAGGCCAGTATCCGGCCATTGCTTTCTCTTTGAAGGCTGCAACAGTATAATTGCCACTGTTAAATTACCAGTCAGGTCTTTATAAACAAGCATGTTTATTCTGAAGGTGAACACATGGCAGAAAAAAACATACTCGAAACCATAAAAGAACCTACACGAATGCTAATAACCTGGCAGAGGTCACCCCAACTCCAAAAAGAGCTCTGGTAGGAGTCAGTCCTTCAAACCCCACAAACAGGTTTTTGTGTGGTTACAAGCTCCTATCAGCCTTAACTGAGGATTAGCAAAGCTGTGAATAGTTAAGTCTTTCCTTTGTACAGCTTGGGCCTTTGAGCTTCAAATTCCGGGAGCAGGTAATCAGACAGTGGATTCCTTAGGGCGCAGCTTCAAAAGGCTAGGTTTTTGCATAATTGGAGGCAGGCAATTTGCATTCACCTCCCCCTTGAGGGGTTACATACAATTCTAGCCCACAATAATACATAAGCCATTCATTTAATACAATGGACCCCAAAGCTACTTAAACTAAATTCAGTGATGTCTCTCAAGGCTACGGCTGGAAATTGCTCCATCTGTCGTGGTGAACAGTTTTCCCAGTACCGATTGAATAATCACTTTATTTTCTATTAGGATCACACCTCGCAAGTTTGATATTGTTCATGCATCTGAGGGACAGAAAGTTGGATCAATCACTCCTGATGTTGGAGATTTGACATTAAACAGGAGGGGAACAAGGACATCATTTACTTTTAGGAAAGTGAGGCGAAGCCCATGCAGTTGCTGTAAGTATCTTACGTTGCTCATTGAATCCTGTGTGTTGCCCGTTTATCAGGCCCGTAAACACAGTAATTCGAAATCATGTATAATGAATGTTTGATATTTATATGAACAGCCTCACATTCAAAGCTTGCATTCCTCTTGTATAGCGAAAACCCTAAGCCCACTGGGCACTATTTCCTGTTAAAAGCAGTTACAAAACTTAGATGCTCAAAGTGGATGATGCAGTATTGGTGAATGGATATATTTCCCCATGCACAGCTCCTCGGCAGGGGAATCTGGTGTAACACAGCTGCTCCTAATCAGCTTTACTGTAGCCAGGATCTATTTTGGGGCTGATCTGGCCAAACCTGAAAAGTGAATGTTGGAAGAGCTAACAGGAGGCTGCCCTCTAAGGACATCAACTGGATGCTTTCTAGAGCAGCAGTTCTCTACCACTGTGTTCGGACTGTGTTGTCACACAGCAATAAGTGTGTTGCAGAGAGCCAAGGAGATGGCTGGATTTGACCTGACGGGGATTGGCTGGTGTGTTCTGTAGGGTCGCAACAAGCTGCCAGTGTGTTGCGGTCTGCAAAATGTTGAGAACCCCTGTTCTAGAGGCTTGAGGTCCATATTACTTACTGGGTGAAATGGAGGCAAAGGCCAGCATGTGGTCTGGCAGCGAGGGCATTCTCCTTTTGACTACGGAGACCTGATTTAATTCTCTTCTCCACCACAGACTTGTTGTGTGACCTTAGATAAGTCATTTACTCTGTACCTCACTTCACCATCTGTGTTTTTTTTTTAAAGGCAGGGGAGATAATTTCTTCTCTCACAGGAGTATTGTGAAGATAAATACATTAAAGACTGAACAGTGCTCAGAGACTGTGATGATGGGGACAATATAAGGAGTTTAGATAGATAAATAGCACAAAACTTATGCACCACTTAAGCCCTCAAAATAGGAGTTAACTGGGATTTAAGTGGTGTTTAGTCCATGTGCCCAGGAGTGAATTTCACCTTTAAAAACTAGCACGCTGTAGCAAAGGCTCTATTATGACAAACATACGATCTTTGACATTAGTGGTAATGTATTCCTTTTGGAAGCAAAACTGTTGGGAATCTTAGATAATGTGACAAATGATCATTTTGAAACCAGCTTCTAGCAAGCCAGTATGTTGATTAATATACTGGCTGTTTGTTTTAAAGTTTATCAGACTTCCGCAATTTGAACTGCAGGTCATCTGTATTGACAGATATTTAACATCTCAAACTTTCGGTTTAGGAAGCTAGATGGAGGCAAAGTCTTCATTATATTTTAACTAAGGTTTTAATGGATTTTCTCTTTTCTTGTTTGTTTTCCTATTAAGTAAATGTAACCACCAAGGGATGGCCTGGTTAAAAGTTTCCTATTTGGATTTTTTATTCCTACACCTAGCTTACCCTTCTGTATGTGACAGTCAGCAAGGATCTCAAAGAGAAGCGTCTTCATTCCAGGACAGTGAAACAGAGGCCTCAAAGCTGGAAGAAGAGTATGTACACAAGGTGTATGAAGAGATTGCAACACACTTCAGCAGCACCAGGCATAGTCCATGGCCCAAAATTGTTGAGTTTCTTAGGACCTTACCGAAAGGCTCTATAGTGGCTGACATAGGATGTGGGAATGGGAAATATCTTGGAATCAACAAGGACTTGTACATGGTAAGTCATTGATGTCATTTGGCTTCTCTTGTTATTATTATTAGTGTTACAGTGATGTCTAAGCGCCCCAGTCTTGGACTGAGAACTCATTGTGCTAGGTGCTGTACAAATACAGAATTAAAAGACACTGCCGGTCCCAAAGAGCAGTTACCAATTGTCCTAAGTTTGCACACTCCATTTGTCCCCTTTTCTTTTTTAAAGCCATTTTGGTTTACAAATCAAAGTATGTCATGGAAAATTGTAGCGAATTATTACAATGGACTGCATTCACCACTGCCATTATAAACTGTAAGGGGGCAAAAGGTCAGTCAATTCCAGCTATCCTAGTAGATTTTCTACTCAGAAGATGTGGGAGATGGATGTGCAACATGTCCCTGAAACTGCAGCACCAATAAGATCTCCAAGGTGTATCTGCAAAGTGTGTCCTCTGTATACTGTTCCTTGCTCCGCTTTCGCTGGCAGCGTGGCTTACTTGGGAATCGGGCTGCCATTGGCTCTTCTTGTCATGATTTCATCCTATCCCTCACCCTACAAACACATCTGGAGCGTGTACAGAAGTAGCCAACCAGAAGAAAGTTGAACTTTTCAAGGAGCAGCATCAACTTCAACACAGACTTCCAATTAGAACTCTACCAAGTTTTGAGGGGAGCCTGTAAAGTGAGCTCGTCCTTCTCTTCCTTCACAGGCCCTGCTATGAAGCACGCTCAGACAGGGGTTTATGTGATTTCTCAAGGATGAAAGGAGCTATCAATAAGCCTCCACTTTGTTTTCACCCTTTCTTTATTCTGTTTTGTTTCCTTCTCCATTGTGCGGTGGAGGGTAGCATTTGGTCCTATGCAAGTGACATGTTTTTATCTGATAGTCAAAAAGCAGAATTGTTTGAAAATATGCCAGAGAGATGCATCTGTATAAAACTATCCAGTTCTCAGGTGTGCTAGTAGATAATAATCTGCCATGGGCCAGATCCTCACTGGTTGCAATAGGTATGAATCCACTGAAGTCAATGGAACTACACTGGTTTACATCAGTTAAAGATATGGCCCATTTGGTTTCCTGTGTGTTATTATTTCCATTTCCCTTTAATCTCCTTTCTGCCCAATAAATCTTGTTGCAACATTTCTTCCTTGTTTCTGTTTTCGTTTCTTAAGAGATTTTGGGATATATATTTCTCCATCACTCTTTACTCTTCCTTTGACCTTTCTCCTTTCATTTTTGTGTTCTTAGAATTTCTGGCCTCCCTTCAGTCACTCCTTTCTCTCACCTTCCTTATCAATTCCTTTCTCTTTTCCTATCATCGAATACTCTTCCTGCCACACACTAACATTTACTAATCTCCAGTATCCTGTCACTCAACTCTGGCACACCTCCCCCCCCCCCAATATTTTTGTGTTTAGACAAACAATATTTTTAAATGCAGAAAAATGCATATATTTCATAGTTAAAAGATACCAGAGTTTCCAGAGATACCAGTTTCTTTAGATTCTTTTACTAAAAAACCCTTCCCCACTGTTACACAGCATGCTGTCTCCTGCTGTCCTCCATCCAGAAATGTCCGCATTTGAGCAGTGAATTGATTCCTTTATGTGTTTAATCTGCAAAACATTTTGGAATCCTTCAGGCTGAAAATATCATGATGTAAAATATTTTTATTAATAATAGAAGTCTGACTTGTTTATCTGTTTGTGATTTGTCCTACTATTTATACTTGGCTATAAAACATAAGCTATTATTTGAAATACATCTGTTTCCATTACTGGTGTTACAAGCCAGGAAGAACCAACTGATGTGCAAGCAGGCATGCTTATGCCTGACTTCCCTCGCCTGAAAATAATTATTACTCCATTGGTAGGTCAAGTACATTGTAGTCTTTCATTCCTGACTGAGCACTCTCCAGAAAGAAAAATCACATATCTAGAAAGAAAACGTTCTCTGAGTGATGGTCCCTACGTGTATGCCACCCATGGATATCAATGTGCACCACACACTCTAGATCTTGAGATTTTTAGTAAGCAGGGTCCATTGATCCACACATGGTCCAGTTGCTCTCCTCATGCTCTAAGCTGAGGGTATAAGGGGCAATTTGGATGGCCACCTCTCCCTCCAGTTCTTTTTTTACTGCCACATGGCTTGAGTTGGAATCTTCTGTGTCCATGACTACTTCCATTGTTTCTCAATATGTAGGTATATATATAAATTGTTAGTATTTTCATTATTTAAGAGTGTATAGTTTTAGTACTTAGTGTAGTGTAGTTAGTTCTTTCCCAGTCTTCGGGAATTTCTCCTGAGGGCAAGGACTGCATTCAGAGTCCTGGGCTTTACGAACTGTGTTTTCTGCTCCCACTCCTTTTCAGTGAGCTCTGAACACCAAAGCTGCCTTTTTTGTCTTGGTGAGACTCAAGTCTGGTAAGTGCACTGTCTGCCAATTCTACCCTCCCCAGACACATGAGGGTTGAAAGCTCAGACTGAGAAAGCATCTCATGGAGAAAGAAAAACATGATACCCCAGTAGAATCCAGGCTGGGGAGACCTTCTGTCCTATGGTCCTGATCAAGAGGCAGCAACCCTTTGAGCACGAACTCAGGACTGAGTCTACAACTTTCATGCCTAGAGAATTCAAGGCTTTTCATGAGTGTCAGGGGGACTCCCACAAGCACAGGGACAGCTCCTGTTTAAAACCTGCCCTGAAAAGAAAAGATTCCTCTCAGATTCCATCCAGACCCCTCATACTGGCCTTACTTTGGCCTCTGAGGTTTTTACCCTGGGCATCCTGGATCCATGCATGAACTTTAGCTATCATAGCCAACACCAATTAGCTCCCGAGTATGATAAGGAAATGGATCTGAATCCGATGGTTCCATCAGCCATCTTATTGTCCTCCTCAGATGAGGTGGTCACCCTATCTTCACCAACTCTCCCTCATAATCACAGGAAATATCAGGAGCTCTTACAAAGCGCAACATCTGAACTCCAGACCCAATTTAAGGAGTTGCTCCACAAACCTCAACACAGGCTATTGGACGTTTTGCAAGACTCATGTCCCAGTTGAGTGGTCTTCCCAGTCAGTAAGGCAATTATGGATCCAGCCATACTGTTGCCTAATACAATGCCATCCTAAAAAAGGCTGAGAAGCTCTATTTCATTCCACCTAAGAGAGAAGATTCTCATTCTCACCCAGCACACAACTCTCTAGTGGTATAAGCAGCTACTAAGAAATGCAGGCTGCAAAACCTCAAGAAAACCCCTTTGGACATGGGTTCCAAATGCTTTGACCTTCTAGCAAGAAAAGTTCTCTCCTTGATAAGACTTCGGTTCTGAACTGCTAATTACTGGGCCCTGTTTGCGTAATTGGTGCAATCATATTTTCTTAAGTTTTTTGCGCTTCAAAGACAAATTTCCTCAGGAAGATGGAGCCCAAATTCCAGAACCTAAATGTTGAGGGTAAATTTGTAACAAAAACAACTCTCTGGGCTGCAGTAGATTCTGCTGATACTTCTTTTGGACAGATGGCTGCTACAATTGTTATGAGGATAGAATCCTGGTTACAGTCCTTGAATTTTCTGAGGAAGGTACAGAGTACCATTGAAAAGCAGATTTTCAATGGTACTCTGTACCTTCCTAAGAAAACATCCTAAGAGAGATCAAAGATGTTCTCTCTGATGAAGTTCATTTGTTTAGGAAAAAGGTTGAGTCTCTTTACTCTCTTAAGGATTCAAGAACAACACTTTTCTCTCTGGGCATTGATACCATAGCTCCAAAAGAGGAGTACAAAAAAGGACCACAGATCAAGACTGTTCCCTGAACCATTTTATCATCAGTGCTCTCACAAACCACTGTGGAAGCAACAGAGGGTGCAGAGACCAAGGTAAATGGCTACTTAGGCCTAGTCTACACTGCGGGGCTAAGTAGATGGGAAATACGCAATCTGTGTGCTGCAGAATGCGTATTTCCCGTCGACTTACTTACTCTTACTTACCATGCTATCATCACTCAGCTGCATCGACTTGAAGGACTCTCCCATTGACTCAGCGTTACTCGACTTGGAGGGGTGCAGTTACTGAGTTGACCAGAGAGTGCTTCCAGGATTGATTGAGCGGGTTGACACAGTCTTTTTCACTACAGACAAGGTCTTAGACTACTACTACAATACCCACTTTACCCACAATTGGAGGGCAATAACACACAAGTGGGTACTGGAAATGATTCATTTTGGCTATTCAAGAATTTCCATCACTTTTTACCCACATAGCCCCCTTCCCAGCCCCAGATCAATCTCTCAAGGAAATATTACATCAGGAGGTGGACTCTCTTCTCCCTGGAACTGTAGAACAACTGCCACCTCAACATCAAAGGAAGGGATTCTACTCCCCGTATTTCTTAGTTCTCAAAAAGAATGGAGGATGGAGAGCAATATTCAACCTACAAAAATTAAATGTTTTCATCCAAAAATTAAAATTCTGCATGGTTACACTGGCATCAGAAATTCCCAGTCTACAAGAGAGACTATTTTTCATGGCTTCTGATATGAAAGATACTTTCACATAGACATTCACCTGTCCCACAGAAGGTTCCTCAGTTTCCTCCTTGGACTAGACTATTATCAATTCAGAGTCCTCCTATTTAAAACAGCTACGGCATCCAGGATATTTCAAAACTCCTTTCAATGGTGATGGATGAGTAGAAATGGCTTTATTGACTTTCTTTATCTCAGCAACTAGTTGCTGTCACATCTGCCAGAAGGCTGGATGAGTTGGGAGCAGTCTTGTCAGATTCACCATATACCACTTTTCATAAAGAGAAGGCATCTTTGCCTCCATTTGAAGCTCATGTCTGTAGTGATTTCTGAGTTTCACATATATCAAACCATTCACTTTCTGGTATTTTTTCCAAAATGTCATGCTTCTAGTGAAGAGAGAAGGTTTCACTCTTTAGACATCTGACAAGCGCTAGGGTTCCATTTGAAAATAACAGAAGCAGTTAGGAGTGCAACTAGACTGTTTATCACCTTAGCAGAACAAACAAAGGATCTAACATTGTCTATGTAGAAACTCTTTAAATGGATCTGAAAACTACTGCTCTAGCTCCAGCAAGGAACTGCTTGTCTCTGGTTCTGCACCTTCCTTTTATAGGACCCTCCTGGGCCTTGATTGGCTTCTCCCTGAAGCCTGTCTAATTGGTGGCTTCCCACTCTAACCTCCTTGGAGGACATCTCCACTGCTCCTTTCCTGGGACAAATGTGGCAGGATCCTGAGGCCTCCAGCAGGGAGCTTCTGGGCCTAGTCCATTATGGTGTTTTTATGCACCTGCCTCTGAAGCACTTGGTACTGGCCGCTAAATGGAGGGCTATTCCTGTGACTGTCGGAGCATACCAGGGAGTCTGACATTCATATATTTTGATTTCTTCCCACGGTTTAATTTCGGGTGCAAATTTCTGTGAGAATTGGACTCAGCCCTACTGAAAATATTGCCCTTAAAAGGATTTTATTCCTGTTTCCCTGAAATGTTCCTTCACAGTCCCACAGAACATGGGGCACTATGCCTCATTATAGTGTGTGTGTGCTGGGTTAGTCGGCATGTTTTCTTCTTTATGCCAGGGGGAGGGTACAGTTGTCCCTCATGTCCCTGCGGATGCTTATTGGGCTTCTGCAATGAGCACACCGGAGCCTGATCATATTTCATGTGATGTTTTTGCCCCTCTGACTATGGGTCGGGCATTGGTGTGAACCAGGAGGATTTGCAGAGTATGCTCCATTTGGCAGATGCAGTATCAGAGTAACAGGATTGCTTTGTAGCTACAGAGAATGAAATCTTTCCTCCATTTTTTCCCCGTGACTGACCCAGCATTTTTATCAGCTGTGAGCTGCCCTTACATGACAATACTTATTAGTTTCTTTTAATAGGTCTCTCTGTGTCCATAATTCCTATTCTCTTAGCCCAGATACTGAAGACAGGAGGCAATGTTGCAGTGCTTAGAAGTTACGAGTTATTTTATTAGGGCACAAATATATCAATGCTACTCTGCAGCCTGAAGTATTTTGACCTTCAGATATTGGAAGTAAAGAGAAGGAACTGAGACAAGTAGTTTGTACTGATAGGCAGTGTACTGTAGAGGTTATGGTACATTTTTAGAAGGGGTATTTTAAATAGCAGCTCTAACAGCAGTTCAAAGTTAAGGTATGTTTCATGGTGTTTTCATCTTCAGGCAGTATCTGAAAATGTCCCCACAGCTGTCTGTGCTATTGTGGTTGCTTGACTTTCTTGAGATGATTACACACAGCCTTGTCTAGTCAGGTATTATTGTGTGACAATGGAACTAACATGAATTCAGGCACATTCAACAAAACCAGCTATGCTGTAATGGCTGTATTATTCCATTACAATAGAGAACAGCAACTGCATGACAATCAGAAACTCAAGTGAAGAATTTTGAGTGAGAGATGGAATCGGAGCCTCCTTTAGCTAGGAGAGAAACTGGCAGAAGATTGTGAATCTGGTAAAGCATTAGATCCTACTGTTTTTTGGTTCCCCCCAGATATTTCATTGTTGTAATGTATGCAAAAAGGAACCAGCAAAACTGATTTTCACTAAACAATTCACTGGTTTTTTGGCTGGTTTTCATTACTTTCACATCACTGTTTTCAAGCACAACTTTGATACCTATGTGCAGGGTTTTTATTTTCTTATAACGCCATTTTAGAGTAGGCCACTGCAATGGGCTAAGTCCAAAGTCCACAGAAGTCAGTGCAACACTCCAGTTGAATTCACTAGAGTTTGGAACGGAGTCCAAGTTTCCAGCATGCTGAAGCAAGAGTGGTCACAAGTGAATGCACTTGGGAAGGTACAGTATCCCCACTGAGGTACAGGCATCATAGTCTTTCATTCTCATAGTTCCCATTTTTATTTGGACTGACATGTTAGTGGAGAATGCAAACACAAGAGTGACTGTGTGAAAGTGTATCATGTAGACCATGGCAAGAATGTTGAAATCAATGAGAAAAGTGGTAAAAACAAGATCTAAAATGGTGGTTTACAGCGTAGCAATGGTGGTTTATAGCATAGGGTAGTTTGCACTTTTCATAATGTCCCTTGTCCGAGGATCTTAGAGTACTTTACAGACATTAATTAATCTATAGTGATACTTAGCACTTATATAACTCTTGACCTTTTCTGCAGTGAGACATGCTTCTCTTTCTCTCCACTCTAAGATCAGCCAGGATTTGGAGTATCACATAAAATGTGCAATTTTGGGAGGAAGGAGATTAAAAGGTTTCGTGCATTATTATTGCAGGTGGGTAGATGTATCAAGGCACCATTGTGTCTGCTGACCGCCCCGAGTAGATACCATTTCAGTGAGCCTGGTGGCAGATAGAAAGAACCGATTTACAACAGATCCCTTTAGCCAGTTCACTGTCTTGGCTAATGATCGGACAGCATTAACTGTATACTCCTCCCTTGCCCTGCTCTGTCAATAAAGGGGAATCATTGTATTAGTAACTGAAGAAGTGAAAGCTCTGAGGGTGAGGTTGTTGGGGGATGAAAGGAGAGCTCCAAAGGAACAGGTGAGTAAGGACCACAAAACAAGTAAGCATATTAATGCATATGAGTTGCTTCTGATCTGCCAGTGAGAGATGAGCCTCCCATTTTTCTTGTAATCATATTACTTCCAAAGACATCTTGACTCAAGGTAGCAGAAAACAAAACACAATGTTAAAGAAATGTTAGAAGTCTGACTCAGAGCAACTAAAGCAAAGGAATATTTCTCTCTCACTAGGACTTTGTTGTTGTCTTTCTTGCTGTGCGTGCATGCGCACACGCTTGCTAGAATGTAATTTGGTTCCTCAAGATTCTCATGCTATTAGTTGTAGCTGAACTGTTTCTCTGGAGAGCTGTATAATTTCATTTGTTGTTTGGATTTCAGAATTAGATGTCGTTCTCTCTGTCAGCATCTGATGAGTTGACTCAATCAGGTTCCAAGGGACTTAAATGAACTAATTCCACCAGGTGGAGTTAGTTATAATCAGGTAAAGGACAAAAATATGCATAATGATGGGCAACTGTGATATACAAGGGCATAATCCTGGCTAATGAATAGCTGTGTCATACCTACCCTGTAATCTGGGTTGCCATTTAGAATGCCTTGCTGCTGTAGCCTCCAACCTGGACTGCTCACAGCCTCTGGCATGAAAATCACTTCCAGCTATGCTTGTCTGCTGTGTTTATCTGTGCCACACCTTGGTTCTTACCAGCCTTGCTTATGTTGTATGGTCACCCCAACACACTCCCAGACCCAGATCTTCCCCTAGAAATGTATATCCTCTATTGCCCAGCCCTCTGCAGGACAGTACAAATATATTAAATCTGTTATTTCTTTAAGGAAAGAATATGCTGTTGTATTATTTTAGTTATCCAGACATTTCAATTTAAACACACTGGATTAGAGAAAACAATAAAACAAGTTTGTTAACTACAAAGGGATAGATTTTAAATGAGTACAAGTAATGAAGCATAGAAGTCAGAAATGGTTACAAGAAAAACAAGCATAGAATGTTTACTAGTATCTATTAAGAAACTAATTTAGTTGCAAAGCAAACTTTTTCACCACATGCTCCAGCAGATTAGTGACCAAATTCTCAGGTTTGGACCCCTCCCCCAGTATTCAACATCTGTTTCTTTTTGTCTTCTCAAGTATGAAGAATGAGGTGGTCAGGGAGAAAAAGCGGTGTTTAGGGGTGTGGGCCCCTTCTTTTTATAGTCTTGTCTCCCCCTTAGAGAAGCATTTCCAGCTGGGCACAAGACAACAGGCAATCTGGTGAAAAAAGGAAACTGCATGCTCTTTCTTTGCTTAGATGTAGATTTTTGTCCCTGCCCCCTTTCCTCCCAAAGAATAGCCATTTAACACGGAATGGTCTATCAGGCTTTTTGACACTTTACTGAGGTGTCAGCTTTCCCTTTGTCTCTGAGGTGCTGGTTTAGCCAGTCGCCAGATTTATCTGGAAAACATGCTGGGACTCGTCATTTCAGCTTATTTTCATAACTTTACATATAATGTTGTTACATGCATTTTGCCTTATTATTGATCCTCAAGTTATGAGTTTTTAAATGGTACCTCCCAAGGCATATCTTGTACATTATTACAGTCGTGTATAAACATGGATATAGTCTGTCACAGCAACATAATTGCTGTTTTTATTTTCCTCTACCTGAGCTTGAGTGAAGATGTAGCCTCTCCAGATTGTGATTCCATGAATAATACCTTTATTTAGCACCTTTTATCCCCATGTTCAATTCCATATCACTTTACTAACTATATACTATTAGAATCATTTTACCGACCACTGAAATGCACGATGGCAGCGGGGCTGATAGAAGCTCAGAAGTGACAATAGGGCCTGCTTCATGCTCCTCCCTGTCCCACCCAAAGAAACCACCTGTGCTTTGCAGATTTTGCTCAATCCCCACTTTCCTTCCTTATAACCTCCCTTCTTTCATTTTTGTATTCAGTCTAACAGGTTACATGGACAGTTCCTAAGCAGCATTATTCTTCCATGGGCCACATGCAGCAATTTAAGTGACTGAGACCTTATTTACATTGAGGGTTTCTCTGTCCAGCTGCAAACCCCCATGCCGATATGATATACATCAGTGCACCTTACTCTGGTTTAAAACAGAGTTGGATATGCTAGTGTAAACCAGGTCTACAGTAGTGGTTTACTCTGGTGCAGCCACACCAATGACTGAAATCCTAATTGAGATGAGATCTTAGAAAATTAAGGAGACCCAGGAACCCTGACTAGCAAGGGTCTAAAAATTGCAACCCCAAAGTGATAGTACAGAAATGCAATGCTTACATTAAGTGCTTTTTTGCAAGCTACTAGAGAGAAGCAGCAGCACCCACTGTGGAGCTCCTTATGGACCAGTGTTCTGCTCACAAAAAAATCAATGAGAAAGATTTGCTTGCCACAAAGGAGACAGTAGGGGATTGCTGTCTAAGGCCTTGTCTACACTACAGAATTTTGTCGATAAAAGTCAGCTTTCATTGACAAAACACACTGCTCCTTTCACCGACAAAACTTGCTTTGCTGACAAAAACCACCCCGATGAGAGGCACAGAGCTTTTTACGGCAAAGTTATATCAACAAAGTGTCAGTGTGGACACTGTGCTTGGATATGTTACAGTAAATGACCTTCAGGAGGTGTCCCACAATGCCCATCCTCACCTGTTACACATGGAATATGTATGTGTATAAGGAAGCCATGTTTTGTTTAATGTTAAGGTTAAAATCAAGATGGAGTCTGTATCAGCATGTTTGGCTGTCAGCCGCTCCATAAGGGTTTGGTAGACTGTCAGTTAATGTTGCAACTGAAGTTCTGCCCAGAGACACCACTGAGTTGCGGGTGGTGTGCACAGAACCGAAGGGCCGGGTGCAAAAGGACTAAAGTGCTGTGTGCACAACTGGGACTAAGGCGCGGGAAATCCCAGCCTTGGGATTGGATTCTGGACTCTATATATGCACCCAGCTCTAAGGGTTCGGGGCTGCTTCTTCGTTTCTTCGTCGTCGGTTCCAGAGAATTGCTGTTCAGGACTTGTGGACTTGCTGAAATCACTCTGAGCTGAAATCACTCCTCACCTCTTCGGACCAGGAAGAGAAGCAGACGGGGCGTCGCGGAGCTGCGGACGTGGACCCTGAAGCAGACGGGGTGATCCCGGCGGAGGCTGGACCTCGACCCAGACGGACGGGGCAAGCTTGGAGGACAGCGGACCAGGACCCTGAAGCAGATGAAACTGTGGAGGGCCACAGACCTAGAGGATCAGACGATCCAAGTCTGGAGGGACGCCGGACCAGGACCAAGAAGTAGACGGTTGCTCTCGCCAGAGCTAGAGACTTGACCGCTTACCCATCTGTGTTCCTGCAGACGATCGGGTAACCAACTCCCAGGATAGGGAGAAGACAAACAGTAAAGTTTGGGCCCTCTGGGTGAGGGGCGGTCAGGGAGGTGTTACTGTGCATTGTTGTATTCTGCCTCTGGTTTTTAATCCTAAGGCTCAGTCCTAAGGTTTTCCTGAGGTGTGTTTAACTGTTTCCCTTGTGTTGTTAAATAAAGGTTACTGTTTTCACTGAAACAAGATCTGTCTCCATCTATTCCTCATAACTCTGTTAGGGTTGACAGATGCCCACTCAAGACCGAAGGCCCTAAGTACATTTTGTGTACACACCATTCTGGTCAGCAGGTGAACTCTGCTGCCCTGCATCCAGGTACACGGGCATTATCACACCCCACCCCTCTCTAAAGCTCTGGAATTTTTAAAATTCCACTTCCTGTTTGCTGAGCATGGAAAGCTCAAATCGCATCTTCCTAGATGATCATGGAAGCTCCATGCAGGAAACAGTCTCCTGCTTGGAGCACACTGGAGATGTTGGATCTGCTGAATATATGGGGAGAGGAGGCTGTGCATTCCTTGCTCTGCTCCAGCTGTAGGAACTTTGATACCTGTGGTCAGATTCCTCGTGACATGTTGGAGAAGGGCTACGAAGAGGACATGCGTAAGTGCCAGGGTGTACCAGAAGGCAAGAGAGTCAAAGACCTATTGCTTCTATAAGGATCTAGATGTCATCCTCAGTGGTCAACCCACCTCTGTGTGGATACTTTGCGGGGACTGGAGTGGACTCAACCCAAGGATGAAGTCATGGACAAGGAGATTGAGTTGGAGGACAGGATGGGACAGGTGACAGGATCATGTGGTACCAAAATGAGCCAGAACTACTTCTTGACCCAGCAGGGTTTGAGTCAGTCCGAGCATTCCATCTCCAGAATGCATGATGCAGAAGAGGGGAGCTCTGGTCAGTGATCTCTCTGCATTGATGCTGCCACTTGTGCTAGGCTCATTTCTTACTTCTTGTTGCAATCCCAGCATTTTTCAATGACTCCTGCTTACTCTGTGCCTGCCATCTCGGAAAGGATGGATCCTGCACTCCACTGTTGCAGTTGTTGTTCTGAACACATCATGGTTGATCATGCAGTATGTCAGGAGCTCCCAATCAGAACAGGAATCAGAGGTGCCTGATCTGCTGTGTGCCATGGAAAGAAACAACATCAGATTACTTTTGGCATTTCATGGAACATCTGCACACAGAGGATCATTGCTTCTGGGCTTGAGAAACCAGAACTGAGCAATGGGATTGCATCGTTATGCGAGTCTATGATGATGAGCAGTGACTGCAGAATTTTTTGATGCAGGACAACATGCCTCCCCTCTATGAAAAAATACTCATAAAAATAATGGACAACACTTTCCACCATGAATTGGCATAACTCTGTTGAACTCACTCAGTCTATACCAGCTGTGGATCTGTGGATTTAAAAGACCTAAGCCAATGTGTATTCGTTTTGAACAGATACAATCAAAGTTCTCACACTGCAGGCTACAGAATGCTGGAATATGGTAATTATAGTTCTTTGATAGCCTTATATAAAAAAAGTCTTCATGTGCTATTCCTAGTAAGGATCATAAAATTGCTTAGTTCCAGTAAGAGACAGATTTCTGGTGATTTTCTGTATTGAGTCTTCATGCATATACATAGAGGATTTATCATAATATTTACATTAAATACAACCTCGTATTAAGCCTACTGTACCTTTTGCAGAGCCGCCATGCATTGTAACCAACATGTTTCAAGGACTTGTTTTTCACTGCAAGATACAATCTTCTCGTTTTGAGCGGTAGATTCACTTTAATAAGTATGACCTTACAAGTAAGCCTGACTTCACAAATATTTGATATAATTTAGATGCAAATTAGGACCTCACATTCTGGCTGTCATGTGATTTGTTCTTCTCAGTTTCAGTTCACTCGATTTCATCAGTGTACAGTGTGGTCTCTTTCAAGGTCATTTCTATGGTTTTCATTGAATTCACACTACCTAGCCCACATGCACTGAGCAAGTGTAGGGGCAAACTGTCCTTAGAAGTGAGCAGGTGTACTGTGGGACAAGCTCCTATTCAGTCAGGAAGAAATGAAATTGCTCCTCCGAGCACAGTCAGCCTGGAGAGAGGCCGCTCTTTAAAAGGGAGGATCCAAGCCCAGTGCAGGGTGATATGCAGACATAAGCAGATCTAGAGCTCCCTAGCCCCATAGCAAAGGAGTAGCTTAACAGAGGCTGCTGAACCTCTGCTGCCTGGACCGTCTGGATAGGTAGAGGAACCATCATTATTTGTCTTCCCCTTCCCCCCCCCATTTCTTTTTAAGAGTCCAGGGCACTCAGCTTGGGCCCCTCAGATGCACAGGGGTTGAAAACTCAGCCTCCCGTCACACAGACCATTTACCTTGTGCTTTGTGAGAAACAGCAGGGTGAGTGCAGACTGTTTTGTGGGCTACAGGATTGTTTTCCTTGCCTTTTCTGTTTTGGGCTGCTCTTATGCCCTGAAGAAGGGAAGTCGCCTCCCTAATATTTACAAATGGGAGAGCGCACCCTACGCTCCAAACCTGTGCTGCAGGGACATTTACATGTAACCAAGGACAGCTGGGATGAACGAAGCACCTACGTTCACCCCTGTGGGGTGACTTGCAGGTACAACCTATACCAGGAGTCCCAGGGAAGTCAGTGTTGTTCCCCCATTTGCACCAGTGATGACTTTTGCCCTTTGTGTTTATGTCCTTCTAATCACCGGAAATGATTGGACCTGGTATGGGACTGTGTGACTGGTTGTATGGATCTCACAGGGATGGGGAAGGTGGAGAGATGCCCTGGGGGGCAGGACTAGCCCCACCCCTCCAGCCCTGTCAATCGGGTATGATAGGAAGGAGGCCTTTAGTAGGAGGAAATGGCAGTCAGCCAGAGGGCAGGGAGCCGTAAGCAGCAGACTTCAGGGGTGACTCCTGAAGCTTCAGAGGCAACTCTCAGCCAGGAGATCTCCACCCCAACCCTGAGGACAGTTCAGTGGACTCCTAGGGCTGGCAGGGCAGATTAAGCCTGACTCAGAAGCCCAGCTTGAGCAATGTCCAAAACCCACTATGCTGACCCTGGATCATTGTGACTACTGCAGACTTCTTACACAATCTTTTGAAGGTGTTGTGTCTCCCACATCCAGAGAGATTTTAAAGAAGACCCACAAAGAGCAAAACCCCTCATAAGGAGTCAGGAAATAGACTCTCTGCAGGAGCCACCCAGTGTAAGTAATTGTCATGGTCATGTTCTCCTAGCCCCTGAAGAAAGACCTGCAGGGGAATCTGTAACAGACTGGTAATGAAGTGTTGCACTATCACATGCAGGTTGTCAGTTTGAATTCAGTTTGGGGCCTGAGTGATCAGAAGACACTACCATTCGTTTCCAGAGTGAAACTAGTTGGGATCTCTGTCTGGTTCCTAATGGACAAGTGTCTACTTCCTATCAATCACCAACTGCATTGGGAACCAATTGGCTCGCTTTTTGATAAGCTCAGTGTAGAGTCCAAAGGATAAATGGAAGTTGAATAACCCTAGAATTGATCCCTTCAGAGCTGTATTGAGGCACTTGGGCAAGGCAGTGTATATAAATTTCCAGTGCCACTGTCCATGCTGTACCTGGTAATTTATTGTGTAAAAGGGATTCCATTTTCCCAGGCTATCAATTCAGCACCTTTCGCAACAGCAAAATTTTCTTCGGACCAAATTTTGCAGTTTCTTTACTTTGGAAAAACTCTTACTTAGGTCAGTAGGAATTTTGCCTGAGTCAGATCACAGAACTTGGTAGAAAGTTTGCAAACAAGTGTTAAATATATGCTCAAAAGCTAAGTTATACTGTACCCAGAAAATGCGATGTTATAATGGATAAAGTAGCTCTTTCTTGCACTCTCTCTCTGCATAGCCCATATAATAATTTTTACAAATGAATGCAGCAGAGATTTTTTTAAACTATGCTGTCACCGTTACTAAATTGATTAATCAGAACACTTTGCTTGCTGTTCTTCTCCCATCAAGGTTGGCTTAGAATTCTTTTTGTTTCAAATAAAATAAACACTGTCAGCCAAAAAATATTTAGAAATCTTGCTTTCCATTATCTGCCTATCACTGATTATTTAAAACAAAATTAAATGTAATGTTTGACGCCAATATGCATTTAGAATACATTTTGGCACCCATGACTTCGCTTGATTGTGAATTTAACATAGGTGACACATGAAAATCAAAGAGATGTTAGCATCATTGAGAGGTTTGTTTTGCAGAAGAGCTTACTCATCACTGATTGATTCTTTTGTTGCAAGATAAAAAGATGTTTTTAAATGCTATTTTTTTCACTCTTATCTTGGATGCAGATGTAAGTATAAAATAAGGAAGTATATTTTGAAGCCTGCCATAAGAGTGACGCTGTGGCACATGTCCCTTGGTATATATTATGACTTTGTTAAAGTTACACAGGGCTGAACATCACATCCTAAAAGTTCTTGATATTTTGGGGCTGGGAAGTCTATGCCTACATATTTCACATTTCCCTACTCAAACAGAAGCTACAAAGTGTTGATGTGTAGTGACTCTCTATAGCAATTCCTATAGCGACACCAGGAGCACCATCCTTAGAGCCGAACTGGTTTATTCCATTAGAAAACCCAGCTATGGTGCGCTCAGTATTTTAGCTGTTTAAAATTTTATCAGGCTAAAATTTGACATCTATGAGGCAAATCCTGGTTCCAATGACGTCAATGAATGAGTCAATTACCACTGGTGCCAACTGGCAAAGGGTTCATTGTTCTTTTCAAGCAACTCCGGTCTCGGAAGGGACCATGACAGGTCATCGAGTCCAGTTCCCTGCATGCCTGGCAGGACCAAGTACCCCCATTTAAACCATCCCTGACAGGTGTTTGTCTAACCTGTGCTTTAAAACCTCGAATGTAGGAGATTCCACAACCTGCTGAGGCAACTTATTCCAGTATTTAATCACCCTGACAGTTAGGAATTTTTCCCTAATGTCTAGGCTGAACCTCCCTTCCTGTAATTTAAGCCCGTTGCTTCTTGTCCTATCATCAGTGATTAAGGAGAATAATTTTTCTCCTTCCTTATAACAAACTTTTAGGTATTTGAAAACTGTTATCATATCCCCTCTTAGTCTCCTTTTTTCTAAACTAAACAAACTTAGCTTTTTCAATCTTCCCTCATATCACTAACCCGGGTACCTATCTCTGCACCAAACCCTGTTGCCAACTCTGCCCGCACACTGACTCTAGTGATACCATCACAGGTCCCAACCACATCAGCTACACAGTTAGGAACTCATTCACGTGCACATCCACTAATGTTATATATGCCATTATGTGCCAGCAATGCCTCTCTGCCATGTACATCGGCCAAACCGGACTCTCCTTACGCAAGCGAATAAATGGACACAAATCGGACATAAAAAAGGGTAACATCCATAAACTGGTAGGAGAACATTTCAGTCTCCCTAGACACTCAGTAGCAGACTTGAAAGTTGCCATACTCCTGCAAAAAAACTTCAAAAGCAGACTCCAGCATGAAATTGCAGAGCTGGAGCTGATTTGCAAACTTGACACAATCAGATTGGGTCTGAATAGGGACTTGGAATGGTTATCACATTACAAAAAGTAATTGTCGGTCTTCACACATTCTCACCTTCTACTCAACTGGTGTGAATGAGCCTCTCCTGCCGCATTGAATTGACTTTGTCAGCACTTTCCATTATTATGCTACTCCTCCTGGCATGTGTATATACACCTCTCTACTGTTGTTTCCATTTCATGCATCTGACGAAGTGGGCTGGAGCCCATGAAAGCTTATACCCGAAGAAATGTGTTAGTCTTTAAGGTGCCATAGGACTCTTGTTTTTTGCTGTAACAGACTAACATGGCTACCCCTCCAAAATTATTACACTGCTGACACATTTAGCTTGTGGTCCACTATTACAGCCAGATCTCTTTTTGCAGTACTCCTTCCTAGGCAGTCATTGCCCATTTTGTATGTGTGCAATGAGTTGTTTAATGCTAAGTGAAGTACTTGGCACTGTCTTTACTGAATTTCATTCTATTTATCTTAGACCATTTCACCAGTTTGTCCAAATCATTTTGAATTGTGATCCTATCCTTCAAAGCACTTGCAACCCCTCCCAACTTTGGTATCATCTGCAAACTTTATAAGTTTGCTCTCTATGCCATCATCCAAGTCATTGATAAAAAGTTGAACAAAACCGGACCCAGGACAGATCCCAGCAGCATGCCGTTCATTATGTCCTTACACCGTGAATGTGAACCTTACTACTCTCTGGGAGTGGTTATCCAACCAGTTTTTCACCCATCTTATAGTAGCTTCATCTAGTTTGTACCTCCCCAGTTTATTAATGAGAATGTGATGTGAGACCATATCAAATGCCTTACTAAAGTCTAGATATACCACATCTACCACTTCCCCTCTATTCACAAGGCTCGTTACCACATCATAGAAAGCTATCAAGTTCATTTGACATGATTTGTTTTTAAGAAAACCATGCTGACTAGCCCTAAGCACCTTATTCTCTTCTAGATGTTTGCAAATCGACTCCTTAATTGCCTGTTCCATTAGTTTTCCCGGTACAAACTGACTAGTCTATAATTCCCTGGATTGCTCTCATTTCCCTTTTTGTAGATGGGCACTATATTTGCCCTTTTCCAGTCCTCTGGGACCTCATCCATCTTCCATGATTTTTCAAAGATAATAGCTAATGGGTCAGATATTTCCTGAGTCAGTTCTTTGAGTATTCTAGGGTGCATATCATCAGGCTCTGGTGACTTAACGACGTCTAACTTGTCCAAGTAATTTTTAACGTGCTCTTTCCCTGTTTTAGCTTCTGACCCTATCTCATTTTTATTGCCCTCCTCTACATCAGACATCCAATCTCCACCAACCTTCTCAATGAAGATAGAAACAAAGAAATTATTTAGTTCCTCTACCAGTCCCACATTTTCATTGATTGTTTTACCCTCTTTGTTGAATAAGGGTCCTACAACGTCCTTGGTTTTCCTCTTGTTCCTGGTGTATTTGAAGAATGTCTTTTTGTTACCCTTTATGCCTTCAGTTAGTTTGATCTCTGTTTGTGCCTTGGCCTTTCCAATTTCTCCTCTACATAATTGTGTTGTTTATAGTCCTCCTTTGTAATTTGACCTAGTTTCCACTTTTTGTAGGACTCTCTCTTTATTTTTAAATTATTGAAGGTCTCCTGGTTAAGCCAAGGTGGTCTCTTGCCATACTTCTTATCCTTCCTATGCGGTGGAATGGTTACCTCTTGTGCTCTGAATAACCACTTTTATGGTATTATCCGTATCGGATAGCATGTGGGACCTCTACTGAAAGCTTGAAACTTATCAGTACTCCTAAGTATTGAGAGCTGTGTGTACGGATAATATTTAAGGAATAATGTAACAATATTGAAATAATGCCCTATGGACTTGAAGTAAAAGTTAGTCACCAGGGAATCAGAGGTCTTGGTGAGGGCCCATTCAAGTGGGAGTTGTCACCTCTCCCTGGTTAGCTAGCCTGGGAAGATAGCCAGCTGTGCAACAGACTGAACTTGAGGCAAGGACCTGTTTATTAGATAGGAACAGTCACTAGTAAGCGTAGGCCCTAGCTTTTATTTTCTGTTGTCACCATTTGTTTCCATCGCTCTTGTCTAGTGGGAGCTCTATTCTTTCTTTAATAAAGCTTCGTTTTATTGTAAGTACTCACAAGTGCTGTGTGTTATACAGAAGCGGTGATTTAAGGTAGAACTGGTAAACTGGGATGTACTGTTCCTTTGGGAGCATGGAATCACGTGGGATTTCTGTGAGTACCAGTGTTGGGCTGGATCTCAGGGGAACACTTCAAGGGAACTTGGGGCTAGGGCTCATAGATTGTCCATCTGCGTGGTAGATACAGGACTGGCATACCCCAGAGGAGACTGATTGAGTGGCTGACAGGCTGGTAGTTGCAAATCCCTAGCTACTGTAGGCCAGGGTCCTTCACAGGAAGGAGGGAGTAACAAGGTGAACTGTCACAAGCAGTGCCAAGGCTATTCTAACTCATGCTTTTCAAAATCAAGGATTCATAATCAACTCCCTGAGAGTCTGGTGGCCCACGTGTCAATTTCAAAAGAGAAGCAACAAAAAAATTAATTTAAATTAATTTTTCCCATTTAACTAAAACTTATTTTTTACTAAAATGTCTCCAGTGTAGTCTTTGAACAGAAGAGATGTAACTATAACATCCCTGTAACTATAATCCTGTGAAAACCAATAGTTTAACAAAACACTTTCTGTTACAGATTGGCTGTGACCGTAGCCAAAACCTGGTGGACATTTGTGGAGAAAAGAAATTCCAGGCGTTTGTCTGTGATGCATTGTCTGTGCCGGTTCGAAATAGTTCTTGTGATGCCTGCATCTCTATCGCTGTAATCCACCATTTTTCAACAGCAGTAAGTCAACTCTTACATCTGTAGATCTCACAAGAGGCCACCAGTTTGTCTTTTTGGAAAGTGAATGACAAAAGAGGATCGAAAGATAGGAGAGAATGTGGGAGCAGAAGGAAATGGGAGGGAAATAAAAGAGAAGAGGGTATAGTTGGGGAGGAAAGCCTGAGGGTTTGATATAGCCACTTCATCCCTTCTGATTGCTTTCTTTTCTTGTCTCCTGCAACTCCTTCCTCCTCAAAAACTTACAACACTTCCTCTACTCACTGGCGTTAAACGGATCAGAAGGTGAAGAGATGTTACATGTGAGGTGCTTGATAAGATTGGGTTCTGCTGCATATTGATATTGTTATTAATTTAGATTTAATATTTATTTAGATCACTTAGATTGGAAGCTCTTTAGGAGCAGGGACCCTTTCTTTGCTGTGTGCTTGCAAAGTGCCTAGCGCAATGGGCCTGCGGCCTCTAGGCATTACTACAATACAAGTATAAATAATAATAATAAATAATAAGTCATTTGTATTGAAGTTGCTCTGAGAGTCGTCAGTCAAAGATTAGGGCCCTAATGTGCTAGGCACACAGCACACATGAAATAAAGTCCCTGCCTATGAGAGCTTACAGTCTAAGCTGATGAAAAACCTGTGAAGAAGACAGAAAAACAAGGAGGAGGACACAGTAGAAGGTTTTAGAGGTTTTAAATCCTTAAGAGGTTTTTTAAGTTGTGACTTGACACAGCCCTGGCTGGATGATTTAGTTGGGGTTGATCCTGCTATGAGTCACCAAATGACCTCCTGAGGCCCTTTCTGACCCTAAACTATGATTAGTATGATGATGATCAGCAGCCAGAGTATACCAGCTAACCTGCACTTCCCCTTCTCCCTAGACATTGGCTTCATCTTCTTCCTCCTCCTTATCAGTTGCCCTTGCTTCTGCGGTCACTTCCCATTGCTTGCTGGGTGTTGTCCTAGGACCTAGGTGATCAGATTGCTGTGTATCTGTATTACAACTCAAAGACTTCCTTAGACCTCAGTCTTCAGTGATATTACTATCCCTGCAGTCTTCCAACTCTGTGCATATCCCTGTGGCATTGATCCACTTTCCCTCAAGAATTTGCTTTGATTGTGTAAACAGCTGTGCTTTATTTAGTTCTTGTTACAATTAATTCGAACATTAATCTGAAAGGAAGTCCCTGGAGTAGGACGCAGTGCACATGGACTAAATTCCTGCTCAGTCTGAGACTTTGTGCCTCAGTTCTCCATCTATAAAGTGAGGCCCACAACACTCTGTCTGTCTTGTCTGTTTAGGGTGTGAGATGTTTGTGGCAGGGACTGTGTGTTTAGACAGCATCTAGCACCAATGGGGCCTGTATCTCCATTGGCACACTCAGTGCTACTTGTAATAAAAATAAATAAAATTAATATAGCTGACATGTCTCCATGTTGTAGACAAAGAACAGTTCTCGTACAATTTTGGACTGGCCCTTGTGTGTAGTGGTTGACTATGTGATGAATGAATTACTCACCTGCCCTCTTACTGATCATCAGCCACTAGTGAGATGTAAGTTCCAGAGGAGTAGCCATGTTGGTTTGATTCAACAAAACAAATGAGGAATCCTGTGGCACCTTAACGGCTAACAAATTTGAGCATGATCGGAGGTCGCATAACTTGTATTAGGTTAAGAACACATAACCAAAGAGTACGATAGGAAAAAATATCTCTTCAGTCTGCTTTGTACCTCCAGTCTGCTTTCTGTTCCCTGCATCAGTAGCATTGCTGTTGGCTCCATTTCACTGTATCCCTGCTTATGTACTTACAGACATATACTCATTGAGTCTTTTCATTTCTAGGAGAGAAGACTGGCTGCTGTCTGTGAATTAGCCCGGCTTCTAAGACCTGGCGGAAAGGCACTCATTTATGTCTGGGCAATGGAACAAGAATACAACAAACAGAAGTCAAAGTACCTTAAGGAAAAAAGAGCTAGTAAAGGGAAGGAGGAGAGACTCAATACTGATGTGGCCTGGGGATTGTTTGGTGATCAAATGCATGACAACGCTAGCCAAGACTCAGAATGTTCTGACCGAGTTCTTCGTGATTCTAAGGACAAAGATGGCAATGCAAAGCAAGTAATGAAAACCAAGCTGCCTGTTCATACTAATAGAACGTCATTTCATTCTCAAGATGTGCTGGTTCCCTGGCACCTGAAAGGTGGCACTAAGAAAAAAGAGGAATGCAATAAAGCCCAACAGCTTCCAACTGATTCTAAGGAATTGCGAGAATTCAGTCCTGTTTTCCACCGCTATTATCATGTATTCTGTGAAGGAGAACTGGAAGCAGCCTGCAAAACACTGGACTGCATAAGAATTCGAGAGAGTTACTACGATCAGGGAAACTGGTGCGTGGTTCTTGAAAAGCAGTAGCCCTCTACACTTCCCCCTGTGCATCTGAGATAGATGCTATTTTTAGCCTAAATCTTTGCCTTTGATAATACTGTGCAGAAGCATTTTAAAACCCATCCTGTAGCTTAGTAACTTTAACATTGTACAATAAACACTGTTATTTGAAGATATTAGCTGTCTCCTCCTGTTACTAAAATGATGGCAAAATTTGGTATTAACAGAGAAATTTACAGTGCAGATCGGTTAACGCGCGGTTGTAGGGAGACAAGCCATCGGGACCACGGGTAAAATGGACCATGTGTAAACGGGATCATGCTGAAATCCATACACAGTGCAGAAGGCGCATGTCAACATGGGCTACCCAGCTACCGTAACTTGATTTCGTTTAGCAAAATTAAAAATATACAGTAAATGTTAATTTATAATCTGATTTTTAATATGCAAAAATTTTAATATGCAAAAATACACAAAAATCACAGAAACATAAAATTATTGAAACAAATATAAGAATCAATGTTTGTTGAACTGTGAAAACTTTGATAAAAATGTGTGAAAATAATAAACACAGTGAAATCCATTTCGAATATTTATTACCGTAGAGGACATATTACATGACTCCACATCAAGTCCAGAGAGTTCATAATCCAAGAGGCGATTATATAAAGTTTATATAGTCCGCAGGTTCATCTTGCTGGGATGGAGGTTTTATGAAGTACGAAGTTATTTTCTGCTGTTTCCCGGCCTTGGCTTTCTTTTTCTTCACGAAATCGATCATCCCACGTAGGTGTAAAATTTGGATAGTTTTCGCATCTTGCTCCTCCATATATTGTGCAAGAGTTTCGGCAGCATTTAGCGCTTCTGAATGGGAAATTTTGGCTTTTTCAAGATAATTCTCATCATTGTCATCTACTCCTTCTTCCTGTAATCATTCCTCATCGCAATTCGTAGTCCAACCCAGTCGCACAACCTGCAATTATTTCTTCTTCTGTCAGATCTTCTGTAGTTGAGCCATTTTCGTTTAGTTCTAGCCACTCATTTATGATTTCAGGTGATGTGTTTAAATTAAAGTCTTTAATTAATTGAAAAATAAATTTACCTCTGTCTTCTTTTGTTTGTGTTTTTGTTAGCAGGATGTCTTCTTCTGCAAACCCTTTGAATTCTGGTTCTGAATCAGTATCGTTTGGGTTTTCAGAGGCAGAACTGTTGACTGAAAAAGCTGGCCCGAGAGCCTTCATCCAGCAATTTTCAATAGATTTTTGTTTCACACCATCTCAAGCTTTTTTCACCAAATAAATTATTTCTTTTACGTTTAGTTCTTTTAGAAATTCGGAAACGCTTGATGACTCGCATGAAATCATTTCTGAAACCAACTCACCTCGATAATTAGTTTTAAAATTTTGAATAATCCCCTGGTCCAAGGGTTGGATTTTTGATGTTGTGTTGAATGGCAGATATAGCACAAGGATTTGTCCATCATTTGAAACCAATAATTCGGAAGGAGGATGGGCCAGACAATTGTCAAGTAGAAGCAGTGCTTTAGGTTCGTGTTTTTTCTTGTGGAAATGTTTACGAACAGCTGGAACGAAAGAGTTGTGGAACCATTCTTCAAAAATGCTTCTAGTAATCCAAGCATTTTTACTGCTGGAGTATATGACAGGCAGTTTGGCTTTGTTAAGGTGCTTAAAGCACCGAGGGTTGTTGAACCGACCAATGAGAAGCGGTGTGAGTTGTGACTGTCTGTCTTGTTCGTACAAAATAAAAGGGTGACCCGATCTTTTATTTTTTTAAAGCCTGCTGTTTTTTGAGTTTCATATTTCAAAGCTAAAGTTTTGTCTGGCAAAAGTTTTGCAAATAAAGCGGTTTCATCACAGTTGTACATTTGTTCTTCATTATAATTTTCAGTTTCTATTATAGTTTTTAATTTGGCGAGAAACTCATTGGCAGCAGTGTCATTGGCTGATCGGCTTTCTCCAGAAATGCTAACTTGGGAAATACCGTGGCGAGTTTTAAAGCAGCTTATAAAGCCTTTGCTGGCTTGATATGCTTCATCACCCATTAAAGTTCCAAACTTAGTTGCTTGGGCTTGGAGAATTGGGCCACTTAGCGGCGTTCCCTTAGCTCTCTCTTGGACAAAACATGTGCTTAATGCTTTGTCTATGTCAGGCTTTACCGAATAACACACGCGTTTTCACTCCAGACTGACTTCAGAATCTACATTTTGTACAAAACTGCGCAGCTTTGTTTTGTTTTTTATCCAACCTCGTAGAGTTGATTTGGCAATCCCAAGATCTCTAGAAATTTTGGCTTGGGTTTCACCATTATGTACCCGATCTATAGCTGCTAATTTTTCTGCAACGGTGTACGAATGCTGACGCTTGACTCCTGCCATTATGAACTAAGACCTATGCTAAAATATCTACATTAGGCCGACTTACGATTTTAGGTCAGTGATTGAGAATGTATGGTAGTTAGCTCTACAGTGCAGTTTTAGATACTGCGTGTTAATGCGTCCCGCGTGTTAAGTTGGTAGTTTTGGGGGACATGACGTTAGCGCATGTTAAACGAATTTGCGGGTAAACCGATCGCTTGTTAACCGATCTGCACTGTGTTTACATTTCACAGTAGTGAAGAGAAAGAGAGACAGAAATTCCCACTAACTTCAGAGATCAGGATTTCACCCAAGGAGTTTAGTTTTAGAGACAAAAGGCCTAATTCTCCACTGTGTTATGCCAGTTATGAACTGACCTTGGTAAGGGTAGCACACTGAACTATACTCCCTCACCTTAACAGAGGACTGGTGTTTAAAATAGTGGAAAATCCCCAGAAGCAAAACAAGTGAATCAGATGGTGGCAGAATGTACAAACACACATGGACACGAGGGAAGAGCTAAGCATGGTGCCTTAGTGGGAGAGCTGGGTTAGCTGTGGGATCAACCAAGGTCAGAGAGAGCAAGCTGATTGAGAGAGGAAGGCTCCATGAGTGAGAAGACAAGCCACGCCCTGAAGCAGAAGAACGTGGGGCAGTCCCACAGGACTCTGACCCCAACCCAGAGAATACTCTGGAGTGGTGAGGAGACAGAGGCAGGGAAATGAGTGTTGGATTTATTATTTGTCTGGATCTGCATGCTACTTGCGCGATTAAGTACTGCGCAATGATGTTGTAGAATCTTGTCAAAGTCTGTGTGTTGTAAGTGGAGCACAATATACCCTGAAGAGTTAACCTGAGGACCCGGGATACACATATGGCTGGGGTTCTGGGAAAGAGTTATTAGGGAAGTCTTATGGGTCAGGCCAGTTCCAGGGTCTAGTCAGTTGGACTGTGACAACTCAGTTTCAGGAGGAGGTGCTAGATAGGTTCTGCACCATGCGAGTGTGTGTAGAAGCCTCAAGACAGGCAATATCTGGACTCCATTTGGAATTCAGAAGTTTAAAGCACAAAGCATCCAGTGGTTGGTTCCTTCACAGCAGTCTAGTGCAGTGGTTCTCAACTACGGTACCTCTTTCAGGAGTCTCATTTGTCTTGTGTGCCCCAAGTTTCACCTCACTTAAAAACTATTTACTTGCAGAATCAAACAGAAAAATAGAAAAGTGTCACAGGACACTATTAATGAAAACTAGCTTACTTTCTCATGATTATTATATAATTATAAAATAAATCAATTGGAATATTGTACCTACATTTCAGTGTATAGTATATACAGCAGTATAAGCTAGTCATTGTCTGTATGAAATTTTAGTTTGGAGTAACTTCGTTAGTGTGTTTTATGTAGCCTGTTGTAAAACTAAGCAAATATCTAGGTGAGTTGATATATCCGCTGGAAGACTTGTGCGTATCCCAAGTGGTATGTGTATTCCTGGCTGAGAAGCACTGCTCTAGAGACAAGAAGAGGTGTTCAACTCTCCCACTGACCTTACTGGGAATTGAGGGCACTCGGAATCTCAGATTCATAGATTTTAAGGCCAGAAGGGACCATTATGATCATCTAGTCTGACCTGTTTCACAGTGCAGGCCACAGAACCTTCCGTCCACTCCTGTAATAAACCCTACCTACCACTGAGTTACTGAAGTCCACAAATCATGGTTGAAAAACTTCAAGGTACAGAGAAGCCACCAGCAAGTGACCCAGGCTCTGTGCTGCACAGGAATGTGAAAGTTGTCACCACTTCACAGGATTGGAGCTCCTGGAAAAGATTTCTTCAGTAAAGGTGAGGCAATTTCCTGTAATGTACCACATGGGCACTGAAGGAGAAAATGACAAGGCAGAGTGACAGGTAAATGGTGACATATTTATTACTGAGACGTGGTGTGGAAGACTCTCGTTTGGGAGGAAGAACTTGAAATGCTCCTTACAAAAGAGAGTGATTTGCCACCCAAAAGCACTTTTCCTAACATTCATTGCCCCTCTTTTCGTCTGGAAATGTAATGAGCAGACCAGGAGTTTGATTTCAATGGCTAAGGCTTCATGGTGCAGTGGTTGTCACACTAAGTTCCTTTTGAGGGTTAATTACGTGACAGGACTGCACGAATTATTGCCATTATGGTTATTCATTAGAAAGCTATCAGATGAAAAAAACTAAGGCCTGCTGCTACACACCCATGCAGTGACTGTTAACTCGTCTTATTGGTTGATCCTCACTGAATGCTCCAGAGGACGGTAGAAATCACCCAAGGCAGTGCGGGGCTGTTCCTTCTCAACCCCACATTTGACAGTCGGTTTAACTTAGCCCATGCAGACAAAGGTCTGATGTCATGCTCATCAACAGAGGTAGATTGTTTTAGTGGCGGAAGCGCTGCTTCTTACGCCACATCTCTAGTTCCCAGCCTCTTCTTGAGAGGATAACCTGGAAGTCACACCCGTCTTTGGTATTCTAATGTGTGGTGACAAACCCACTGCACTCTGGGGCCTTGATACAGCAAAGCCCTTCAGCATGTGCTTAATTTTAAACATTGAAGACAATAGGATTATTTTACGTGCTTCAAGTTCAGCATACCTCAGTGTTTGCTGGTTCAAGGCCTAGCGGGCTGATCTAGCCAAGGGTTGAGTGCCTGCATTCCCACTCAAGTTCCTAAGGCCAAAGCTCTCGTTAACTTCAGTGAGGTCAGGATTTTACTATATGCACATAGGGCACTCATTCTGTAGATTCGGGCCCTGATTTCGTTTTGGAGCCCTGGTCATGGCCTGGCCAGATACATAGTAGATGCTTATTTGCAGCAACACCTTGTAAGAGCAGCGACTGCTTATGAGCATCATTTCCCCATAGAACACTTTCCCTACTATGTTGTTCATGCTCTCCACAATAGCAACAGCTGCTTAGGAGCAACATAGCAAAAGGGCACAGATACATTGCTACTAATTAATATCTACTGTAGTACAAAGAGGTGCCTCTCACCCTGTTTCAGAGCTTTTGGTTTCAATCTTGGCCAGAAAACACAATTAATTAGGGGTAGTGGGAGGGTCTGGAGGGAAAAGTAGTTTTCTAAATGTTTTGGAACTTTACAAAAAAAATTGTGTTTAATTTTAAAGCCAAGGGAGGATTCTTGAGAGGTTTATTGGAAACACCAATACATATGTGAGAACATATTTATTGTGGATCATCTTGAATACCCCCTAGAAATGGACATTTTGGGAGTGTTGTCATAACATTTTTATTGAAATTTTATCAGTCGTTTTTGTTACTGATTTTGTTCAATAACAATTTCAAACATGATTTTGATTAACTTTCACAAAACATTGAACATTGTGAAGTAGATAGGATTTTTTGTGTGTGAAAAATTTCCTTTATTGAAAAGGAAAAAAATCCCTTTGAAGTGAAAAATGTCAACCAGCTCCAGTTATAACCCTTATTTTTCTTCTCATAATAGTCTTCTGTCCATATATAACCTCATTTTAAGGGGCTTGCCTAACTTTAACTATGTTTTATTTTGTTAAAATGAAAATTAAATAAGCTGATGCAGAAAACAAACGAAACTGATTTAGCCATCCTTAGGACAAATAGCGTTAGTTTGTTCAATAAAATCTTTCCTGTTCCATCTATCTTACATTGGCCCCATTACCATCATAGTTGAGCATCTCACAATCCTGAAAGGGTTTTTCCTCACAACACCCCCTGTGAAGTTGGTGGTATCCCCATTTTATAGATGGGAAACTGAGGCACAGAGCCACTGGGTGATTTGCCTGAGATCACACAGGAAATCCAGGCAGAACTGGGAATTGAACCTGTCTCTCCCAAGTACCAAAATAATGAGCTATCCATTGGTCAATTCTTCCTGTCTCACCAGATTATCAATGGGCAAGGATGGAGCAGAAAAGAATCTATGGGAAGCAGACAAGATCCTCACACAAGAAATTGTTCCATCGGTTCCTAGGCCTGCTGACTTTTCTGTGATCCAAGATTTCCAGTGGACTATATTTTCCTCCAAAAATATTTCTTTTGCTGAGATATTTTTATTTACATTTACTGCTACATTGGCAAGTTTATAATGTCATTTTTCAGAAACAGAGAAAAAAGGGCCATGACAACTGAATTGCAAATGCATAACATTTGAAATTCACAATGCTGTATTAGCAAACAGAATTCCATTTTCTGTTTCTATCTATTGAAAAAGTCCTTGCGTAGTGAGTGGGCGGGAGATTATGAAATACAGTGCTAACTATCCTAGGAATTCTAATTTAATCTTTACTCATAAACCCTCATCACTACCTCCTTTCTTGATCATCGTGGACATCACACCACCCTTCCTGTCATTCAGGCTGTAACCTAGGTGTCATCTTGGACTCATACCTTTTCTAGGTCCTCACATCTAGGCTATGTCTGAAGTGTTAAGATCCTTCCTACATAACATCTTTAAGATAAGGCCTTTCTTGCCCATCGGTGACGATTGCTCAGAGTGAAAGATAATCTCTTTCACAGGTTTTATTTTATCTGAGTTCTGTGGTGACTGAGGAGTCCGATCCTTGAGCCACAGACTCATGGGCAGACAATGAAGATCGTGTTGTAAGGCAGGGATGGGCCATGAGTGCTGCATGACAGTTGTCTGTCCTTTCTTTTCTGGCATTTTTCTGCAACCAGATTACAAGGTGATTTTCCTCAACAGTGACTGTTTCTTCGCTAACAAGTCTTTGGCAGTTAGTCCTGTCTTGGGCTACGGTCTCCCCATGTGTGGTGTCAATTCTACATCTCTTTATATTGATCTTGAGGGTGTCATTAAAGTGTTTCTTTTGGCCCCCTCATTTCCTTTCTCCTTTGGTGAGTTGGGCATACGGCAATTGTTTTGGTAGGAATGCATCTGACATTCACACACAGTGCCCTCTCCATCTCAGCTGGTGATGGATAATCAGGGCATCAATCCTCCCACTTTATGTTGAGGATCTTCCAGAGAAAGTGCTGGTATTGGTGTTCCAGTTTTTCAGGTGTCCTCTGTAGGTCACCCACGTCTTGAAACCATAAAGGAGAGTTGGGATTACCACTACTTTGTAAAGTATCCTGTTGGTCTGTCTGTATTCATCTGTTGTCTCTTGTTTTATATTTAAATTGTAAATTCTTTGGGGAAGGGACCAGCTTTTTAACAGCATAGGATCGAGGTCTATGACCAAGTCTATGGTATTATCACCAATAAATACACATTTGAAGCATCTGCCAGCACAAGGCATGGGTTGTCTTCAGTTCTTTTATGTCATCCTTTAATCTTATCATTCCAGTATCTGCAGGCAAAACAATTACTATGACACAACAGAGGTAGATTTTTTTTTAGGTCAAAGTCTCATCAATTTATGCATGTAAGGAGGTTGAAGAGGTATAGGAACAAAACAAATTCTCTGGAACTGAGACTCTTTTATCTTGTCTCCGACACATGTCACCTATCTTGTTTGGAGATGCACCACTTTAGTAAGGGTTGAACAATTTAAGCAACTGTTTAGTAAGGGTTGAACAATGGAAGAATGGTACCGTAATTCAGCAGTGATAAGAGGTATGTCAGCAGTAGTTCATGCTGGAAATAATCACAGCTAGACTCTTCTAGGTTTTCTGATTGAATCCTGGGTGGGGTAGGCTGAGGCCAGTCCTGACATCTAATGGAGGAGCCACAGAACCAAGACACCATTTCTTGAGACAATAAATAAAAAAAATAGGAACATGAGTGAGGAACAGGGGGTCATAATAAGGGCAGCAAATGGGGGCACTGGGCAGAGAACTTCAGACAGTGCCCAAAGCTCTGTGAAGTAATCAAAGTGGCCACTGTCTAAGGGAACTCAGCTTGAATTTGTGGAATAATGAGGGAATGGAAGTATGCCCATATCAAACTTCCATTTCCTGGACTGATGGATACCCGTCTTGGCCAGTGCTAGAAGCAGACTGATGAGGAGGTCTTATGGAGTAATGGTCAGGGTATGCAAAGATGAAGAGACATTGGGATAAATGTAGCCACAACCTCAGAGGAGCCGGAACTGGGGCTGCAACCTGATCCATTCTAAGTAGTTGTGCACCAGGGTTTCCCTTTCACTGCAGAAGGGACCAGTTTTGGGAATCCCCAGGAACCATGCCAAGAAGCATCCCTATGCTCACAGCTCCATGGAAGAGCCACTAATTTATATTCCCAGAAAGCCATGGACCCAGAGTGGAGGAAAGGCTGCTCACTGTGAGTCTTTGTTCTAGAAGGTGATGAGAGATCCCATCACTTCATATGGGGGCAGGACAAGATGTTCCTGAGGCACAGTCTGGAGATGGACTGACTGGCTGGATTTGGCCTACTCTTGAAGTGTATTGGAGGAAGCTGTGAGGCCTGGGGGGCAGGGGCATGGTGGCTAGCTCTGAATGATCTGGGCACAGAGGTGGGGGAGCATCCTACCAATGTTAAAGAGAGAGCGGCAGAGTGCAAGGGTGGTTTTTTACCCTCTGCAGCGCATGGCAAGTTACATGTGGAATGGGTAGCTCCATGTGCTGGGCAGCTGTCACAGGGTGCACCCAGCCATGGACCAGGAGGTCTCAAGTTTCTGCTGACACCAGCCTCACCAATCTCTGGTGCAACAGGGGATCTCCAGCACCTGTGCAACAAAGATGGGGAAAAATCTGCTCTGTTATAGCATCTATGATCCCTCTTGCTATGGCAACTGATCATCTCATAATCCTTAATACGGTTCTCCTTACAACACTCCTGGGCAGAAGGCATTATCTTTATTTTACAGAGGGGAAATTAAGGCACAGAGAGACTATATGATGTGCCAAAGATCCCACAGGGCCTAGGTAGAGCTGGGACTTGAACATGACTTTCTCAAATCCCAAGCTACTGGCCTAACCATTAGACCATCCTTCTCATAACAGACACCTACGTATCAGAAAAAAAACGACAGAAGCAAACAAGATTCTCACACACAGAGACGCTTTCATGGATTCCTTAGGCTTCATAGTCTATAGGTCTAGGCATTTGCTGGGTGAGGCATAGGTACAGGTTAAGGCAGTGGTTCCCAACCCATGGCCTGCTGCTCTCCTCCCAGTGGCTGCAGAAGGGAGCCACGACCTAAGGACCCAGATGGATCGCATTGTCACAGGGCTAAAAAAACAGTGCAGGCTCCTTGCTACAATAAAGGGGATGGTATATCAGCACCCCCTTCCTTCTGGCTGTAGCAGGGAGCATAGCAAAGTGCTCTGCTAGGGTCCCTATGGGAGCCAGAGGGAGGGGACCACTGATCTCCCATCCCCCGGATGCAGAAGGGAACCACTGCCTAGGGACCCAGGTGGAGTACATGGGGCTACAGTTTTCCTACTGCAGCCAGGGGGACAGAATATTAGCAAGGAGGGAGGCAGCCTCCTCGGTGAACTCCTTCTGACTGGCTGCAGAGAGTTGGGGGGGCTGTTGGTGAGAACTGGCCCTTGTAAAGTGGTTGTAAAAATGATATCTGTGGCCTTCAAGCCGAAAAGATTGGGAACCAATGAGTTATGGCAATAATGCAATGAGCCTACCAGCGTCAAGGCCTGTAAGACAATAGCTTAGCTGAACTAATTACAGCATAAGCCCCCAAAAGCCTTAAGCATCAGCAGCTAACCAGAAGGAACACTAGATCATAAGTGTCACAGGATAGAATGCTGTAATAACTAAACCGCTGACACGTAATCATGAGCTGCTAGTTTATAGTAGCTTGGGATAGTTTAAGTAAGGGACATCAGCAGATGTCTGACCACAAAAATACCATGGTAACTAACTGATGCATATGTTAATAAGCTTGAGGTAAAAACATTAAGACTGCACCCCAACATTAGTAGGGTGCAGAACTACAAATCAGGAGACAGGGCTGAAACCTCTACTGAATATGCATTAAGCATACTGGTGACAGTATAATACGATCTATTTAGCTAGCTAGCTAGTTGTATCCTGGCCAACGTGGCCTCAGGAGATAAAAGAGATAAACAATGAGAATGGTGAGGGGAAAAATAAGGAAGAAGTTAACTAACACTTTGGGCTGTTTTGATTGGGGTAGTACAAGTATATGGCTGCTTAGCTCCATTCTGTATTTATTTCTACTTACCTTTCTGGGTTGGAGTGTTGGTGAATATGCTAACTGTATTAATAAAATTCCAAAGGGGTAGCCGTGTTAGTCTATTGTAGAAAGACAAAAGAGTCTTGTGGCACTTTTAAAGACTAACAGATTTATTAATCGCATGAGCTTTCGTGGGAGAAAATCCCACTTCGTCAGCGTCTGTATTAATAAAGCTATTATAAATACAGTGAGATTTCCTAAGCATGACTGTTGCAACATCATGCACGTTGGGGATCCCACCTAAACAGTGATTCTGATAATACTGTGTGTTATCTTGGGACAAGAACCTACCAAATTTTAGAGTGCTAACTGGGGAAACTAAAATCAGTAACACAATCCATATAAATAATTAAATCAAGCAACGGGCTGCTGTGTTTTCTGAGATCCAGGATTTCCAGTAGATGATATATTCCCCCCAAAATGTTGTCCTCTGGTGAGATATATTTTATTACTTTTACTGATGCATCGGCAAGTTTATGATGAGCTTTCACAGATACAGAGGGAAAAAAAGGCCAAGACAGCCAAATTTCAAGCAGCTAAAATTGAAATTCACACAGTACTGTGTTAGCAAATAGAGTTCTGTTTTATTTCTGTCCTCTGAAAAGCTTTTGAATAATATGTAGGAAACTATGAAACATGCTAAGTATCTAAGGTATTCTAACTAAAGAAATACATTTTTGAAGTATCTGCCAGCATGGGGCACAGTTGCTCTCAATTCTTCCACTTTGCTCTTTAATCCTGTAGACTATAATTCCGGTGTCTGCACAAAACAGTTACAACAATATAACAAAGGCAGATTTTTTAATTTGAAGATTTATGCACTTAGGGAGGTTCAAGAGGTACAGGAACAAAACAGATTGTCTGGGATAGAGTATTTCCTCTAGTCTCAGGCACACTGCAGACTCTGTTTAGAGGGGCAATACATTAGTAAAGATTGAGACATGGAAGAGTAGTACTGTAATGCAGAAGTGATAAGAGACATAGGAGTTCATACTGAAATAGGGGAGCTGGACACTACCAGGCAGAATGCCACTGTTAATTAACAGCATCCAGGAACAATAGACCAAATACAGGCCCTGACTTTAGTGGAGTTGCATCTGCTTCTCTCTGACCCGAACTGGACGAAATATTTTAAAGGGGAATTTACTTCTGCTGCTAGGAGAAGTGGATTTTAAGTAGAAAGCTCACTGAGGTCCAGAAACTTAAAGGTTTTTAGGCATTTAGCTCCCCACTGATTTCAATGGGAGTTAGACACCTAAAAACCTTTGAGAATATGGGCTTGAGACAGATCAACCTATGTGACGTTCTCTTCCTGCAGTGTGGTCTGGTGTGCTGCTGTGCCTCTCCAATTGCTTGCTCCTGGGCCCTGACTTACCCTGCCTCGAGGTGAACTCCCACTCCTGGATCAGCTAACACTAGCCCCTATGTGTAATCGGTCCCAGGCAGTGGAAGTTCATCCACACTAGCCACTCATGAGGTAGTGCCCCAGCCAGCACCCCCAGCCTCCAGATGCAACACCTGCAACTACCATCTTGCCAGGATCAGGACCCTTCTTAATTGCTGCAAACTCACATACTCCGGTCCATCAGTTTAACAAAGAAACTGTTAGGCATTAACTTTTGCTCTAAGTCTGGCATCCACAATTCCACTCTCTTTCTAAAATCCATACTGCTTTAGATAAAGCAAACATTAGTTTATTGATTAAGACATGATTTTAAGTGAGTATATAGCAAATCAATGCAAAATCAGATAATCAATCAGTCAAGGCGTTCACCACAATCAAATGAAAGATAACTCATATTCTAAACTACAGATCTCTGTTATAATCCATTATCAACTTACCTACATGCTTGGCTACTGATGGTTTTGCAGCCGGGCCTGTCTCGCCCTATGGATAGTACCAGTCTTTGTCAGCTGTTTTAAGATGGAGCTCCTGGCAGGAAAAGCCCCTAACCAGTTTGAAGTTCTCCTTTACTCTCTTCAAACCCTCCTTCCTCCCTCCTTATGGTCAGGTGATTCACTTTGTTCAGAAAGGGTGGGTGATCTCCCTTCTTGGGTCAAGGTGCTATATACATTTAGCTAGTCTATTGTTATGCATATTTCTTCTGGATGTGTGATTGCAGCCCTGATTACTTGCTCCTACTTGAGCCATTTGAAATACCTTTGGGGACATGTTTCATATCTACACACATATATGATGTTGCAGGAAACATGCTACCATAACAATAATACAGAGCATGCCATGAGCATTAAAAAAATACCTCGTGTGACATATTTTGCATTAAACCACAGCATTACATTGCAAGGGTGAAAAGGGAAGATATACAGATCACATTACAGGAGATCACATTATAGAGGGGTGGGGTGCAGCGCATCATACCCTAGTGTACAGAGCTGGGAGTCTGGTTATTTTTATTCTTATTACAGCTTTACCCCTGACTTGGCATATGGTAAATCACTTAGGCTCTGAACATCAGGTTCCACATCTTTGAAAAGGAAGGTAATAATGTTTATTCACCTATCTCACAGCGGTGCTGAAAAGATCATTGAGTGACTGTTTGTATAAAGCATATGTGTAAAGGACATCATGGAGTATAATTATTGCCCAGTGACAGCAATCACAGGGATCTGTGACAGTGAGGAGTATGGTTGAAGAAGAATGTCACTAAACTTCCAAAGGTGTAGACCAGGGATAATAGACCAAACTCAGACGCATCAGGGCCTCATTCCCTGAAATCCAGCCTAGAACTGATTAATGGAAGGGAAGGCTAATTTGGAATGGCCTACAGCTAAGCTGTCTGAAAGAGTTTTGTTGTGAAGTAAAATCACTGTTTCCTCCTGGAGAACACAGAACTTAGTTGATTTGCTTTGAATTTGGAAAAGGCTGATAGCCCGAGCTACAAACTGTGTTTGGAGAGCAAAGAAGAGACTAGACCTAAGTTTCTCTGCAAAGGATTCAGTGCTGTCTCCCTCTTCCCTTCCTCTCCCTCACACACACAAATTTGTTTATTTTTAAAGGGAGAGAAGTTAGGAGTGCGTATATTTACCAGTCTGAGAAGACTTTAGTCTCCCTGTTAAAGGAAGAGGGTCTGGGAACTGGGACAGATAGAACTGTTTGTATTTTAAAGGAGGGTTTGCCCCAGAGAGAGCAGGGAATGTACCAATTGCAGGAAAGAGGAAGTAATCACAGGAGGACAGAGGAGTTTGGAAAGATAAGAACGCAGGGCCTGAGGCTGAAAGTGGCTGGCTGGCTCGCTGGCGTTCTTCTCTTTCTTGGGTGTAAGAGACCATGATCAGATGATACTGCATCAGTCACCAAGCTGATCTGCAGTCCTGTCTGCCACAGCCATTCAATGCTTCTCAACAGGTAATATCTATGGTTTGTCCCTGTGGTGACTTGTCTCTAAGTTCCCCGTCCAGTCCTAGGTTCCTCTGGGTGGGGCTGTCTTAAGTTTGGCAGGGTCAGAACCTCCTCAAGGTCTCTGTACTTCAGTCACCTAGGTTCCTCTCAGGCCAGGTGCTCTGAGACCTCTTTCTCAGTGTCCTTTAGCCAGGAAAGCAATGTTTGGCAGACTTATGATCCATCCTTCCCTCTGATAGGGAGCTAACAATGTTCTGCCTATTCACTAGTCAGCCCTTAGGTGCGACAGGTTTCTTCCTTGTCTCTCCCCTCAAAGCCTGGCATTGGTGAAGGTGTAGCTGGGCGCAAAGGCTCTCCTGGGTGGGCAGTTTCTCTGCTTCACCCCAGGAACATAGACTTTCCCTGCTGAGAAACATACTGATAGACCAGTTACAACTACCCCATAATGACTGATCAGATAGTTGGTAAAATATCCCTATTCCTATATTCTTATTATTCAGGCATGGTATTTCTATCCGTAGAGATTCTGTAGTAAACTTTGGCTAGGTCTACTTTACAATCTATGGCTGCGTCTACACTGGTAAATTAAGTCGACTTAAGCTTGGCTTAAGTCGACTTAATGTGCCCTGAGTCTACACTACACTTTGCTTAAGTCGAATTAAGCAGCTTGCTTAAGTCGACTTAAGGAAAATAAAGTCGACTTAATGATAATTAAGTCGACTTGATTAAACCACCTTTCTACTCGACCTAAGGCTTAATTCGACTTTCTAAAGTCGAATTAGGCCAGTGTAGCCCTGGGGTAGCCCTAAGTCGACTTAGGGCTACCCCAGGATTACACCAATGCCCTCCCTGCCGGGGGGGGGGCACAGGGGGAGCCTGGCATGCCCCCCAAAGGGCAGGGCATGTGGGCACAGTGTGACACTGTCTGGATTTAGGGAAGCATTTATGATATTTTCTATGGATATCTCATAAATGCTATAATCCATAGGAACTATGTCATGTTTGGTATCAATAGAAAGGTAGTAATTTGCTGGGAATGATTATATAGTTTATGTCCAGGAATTCTATTTCAATTAGAAGTTAAGAATTTGATGTTATATTCATACTTTAACTTGTGTCATTCTGGAGAAATGTCTTAGACGGGGTGTGTGAACAACCATTGTCTCCTTAATGTTTAGGAATTTTCCAGGTGATATGGTTCCAGGGAGTAAACTGATGAGCCATTAAGGATACAATGGTTGTATTCTTTATGTCCTCAATGGCTCATCAGGATCTTCAAAGCATCTGACGAAGTGGGATTTTCTCCCATGAAAGCTCATGCGATTAATAAATCTGTTAGTCTTTAAAAGTGCCACAGGACTCTGTTGTCTTTCTACAATAGACTAACACGGCTACCCCTTTGGAATTCCCTAAATCCAGACAGTTTCACAGACAGGGCTCTGCCCTGCCAGGGTCCCTGTCCCCCTTTGCCCCATTGTACACAGAGGGTGCTCCCCCCCGCCACCGTGGACCTGCCCAAGGTCCCCCTAGCCCCACAAAGTCGACCTAGAGCATCCAGTGTGGACGCTCTAGGTCGACTTTGTAAGTTCCCCTTGAAGTCGACTTTAATTTTAAGTGTAGACGCACTAAGTCGACTTAACTAAGAGGAGAGACTGAAGGAACTAGGCTTATTTGGTCTAGAGAAGAGAAGACTGAGGGGAGATTTGATAGCAACCTTCAACTACTTGAAGGGTTGCTCCAAAGAGGAGGGAGCTAGGCTGTTCTCGAGGGTAACAGAGGACAGAACAAGGAGCAATGGTTTCAAATTACAGCTGGGGAGGTCAAGGTTGGATATTAGGAAAAACTTTCTCACGAGGAGGGTGGTGAAGCATTGGAATGGGCTATCTAGGGAGGTGGTAGAATCTTCATCTTTGGAGATTTTTAAGGCTCGGTTAGACAAAACTCTGGCTGGGATAATTTAGGGGGAGTGGTCCTGCTTTTTAGCAGGGGG